>JBBMJY010000002.1:23205688-23264363 GCA_037833715.1 Toxotes lorentzi | reverse complement strand
GGTTAGCCGTTCAATAACACTGCGCGGTTAGCCGTTCAATAACACTGCGCGGTTAGCAACGCGGTTAGCCGTTCAATACCACTGCGCGGTTAGCTAACCAGAGGCTTCAGCACAGACTGCGTTCGAAACAAACTAGGTCACTGAAGCTATTGCTGATTATACACACGTGAACACGTCTCAGCGTACAATTCAAGGCTGTTCTAAAGAATAATGTAGTCAAGTTAGCTGTACAGCTATGGCGACATTAAAGCAATGTTCACGTTAGCCGTCTGTCGTGCATCCGTCTTCATGAGCCGAATAAACCCAAATAAAGCCTTTGATTTACGGCACTTACCGAGGTAACTGAAGACAACTTCAACTTCTGGCTGAGGTAAATTCCCAAAAGTCCGGACCGCTGTAGCTCCTCTGTTGAACACGGTGGAAGTTTGAAGGGCCAGGTGAGCTGGTGACGCGATGTCAGAGGTTAACAGACGGGAGTCAGATACAGTGCGCTGATTGGCCCATTTCAAACTTGGCGCCTTAGTGTCAACCAATGCGCAGTCCCAAAACTATAGAGGCGAAATAAAACTTCTGCTCCGTTTCCTGCTCCGTTCATGCTTTTAAATCCATTACCGTAGTTTAAGATGCTATTTATATCAATCTGATGATGATTTCAGATGCTTTTTAAATCGTGTCATGTAAAAATTATTCAAATGGTTTTCCTTATGTAATCGATGTATAATTTTAATAGGTGTATTTCACCAAATCTATATTCTGATGTTTTTTTTTACGTGTTTATATTGTTGTCTATTTATTTTGGGGAGCTTTTTTTTGGTAAGTTGTTTTTTTTTGTTGCGTGACCTTCGACCTTGTAATGACGACACTTCCTGTGAATTCGCGCTGTCCTCCTCACTCGTTTTCTGGACGCTGTGAGGAGAGGGGAGCGTTACGGGTGTTCCTGTCTATAAAGCGTTAAAATGCAGCAAAAAACGCTAAACAGAGTTACAGATTTTACATGATAGATGGCACACACATTATCTGCTACTGGCGCATTTATTTCTAAGTTTGTATTTATTTATTTGTTTAATCAGTGCACTTTTATGTAGCATGCTAGGTTACCGCCTCGAGTTAAGCTAAAGGATCATGGCGGCAGTTTTTTCACGCCGGTTGTTGATTTTAAAGGTGTGGCTGTGGAAAGCTGGTCATGAGAAGTTGCTGTACAGATTTTTATGAGTTTTGCACAGGTATGTGAGCTCCCTTTATGTTGTTTTTGTGCACATTTATTCTCATGAGATAAAAAATAATTGCTGCTGATGGGGGGGGGGGGGGTTGTCTCTAAAATTGCACATTGATACTGTAACTATACAGTTTGAAAGACATGTATTTTATTATTATTATTTACTGCACACTTATAATAACTTTGTTGTTTTATTAATCAAACAGAGTAATGTGGTAGCAGCTCACTCGTTTTCTGGATGCTGTGAGGAGAGGTGTGGCTGTGGAAAGCTGGTCATGAGAAATTGCTGTACTGATTTTTATGTGTTTTGCACAGAGAATAAATCCTCCCGGTCAGCAGGGCAGAGGTTGTCCTCGTCTCCTTCCTCATCACCCACAACACAACGCAGAGTTCGTAGCTACCCTAAGTGTCAGACCAGTTACACCTATATAAATTTAATTTATCTCTGGATAAGTAAAGTAAGATAAGTAAAGAGGGACCCTACTGAAGAAGCAGATTAACATTTTAATATTTTTACATAAAGCTGTCAATATATTTTAATATATCTGTACATTTCTTTTGTTAGGCTAAAAATGACACATTTATTATTATTTTTTTAAGTTTATTATGTTATGTTAGTTATGTTGGAGCAAACAAAGCTGCTTGACCATATGTATACTATAAGTTTGTGTGTCTGTTTTCTCTGAAACATGATCTGACTGTTGGGGATTAATGGATCATCTGTTATCATGCTCTGATTTACATTATTTAATCAATGAGCTGACCCTGTCATGACAATCAGTCACATGACATGTCACTGAGTTATCAGGATGGTTTATGATGTGTCTTTCTTTCTTTTCTTTCTTGCTCAGTCTCGGCTCTTCCCCTCTCAGCAGCTGACAAACGATGCTTCTCCTCAATGCTCTCGGTCTTTGTGGACATTGATTTCTATTGGTTTCTCCCACAGCCTCCTGTCTTGTTAGTGAAGCCTGTTGTATCTTTGCAGGCTGGGGATGTCCCAAAGCAATCTACAGGATCAGGATGAGGACTGATCAAGTTTTTTTTTTTTCTTTTTCTTTTTTAATGGATTGGCTGCATGAGGAGGCATTCATTTCTTATCCTTTGCTTATTGCAAGCTAATCCACTGTGGCCACACGGGCTGTTAGAAATGCTCCACTGCAGTTTTAATGCAAAGAATCTGAACTACAGGGCACACAAACAAACAAAGCAACCTGCAGTTTCAGTCACACAAGCAGCCGCGCTGACTACAAGAAGAGCTGCTTTGTGCAGTATTAATAGCCAAATGTACTTAAGAGTAAAATTACTCATTACGCAAATTAGACTGGGCTGGATTAATAATGATGCATCAATGTGTGAGCAGCATTTTTGTTGTGGTTTGTTGAAGAGATTTTAAACTTTATAAAATGTTTGGCAGTTTAATCAGCAAAAAGCTGAGTCCAGAAACGTTCTTTTTGGGGGCAGTAAGTCCAGGTTGTTGCACTGGAATTGAAAAAAAAATCATGTTAATTTGCATCCACATTAATTTAAATATCCCTACTTGTTTTTTTACTGGATAAGTTGGAAAAGTGTCATATTTGTTGATTGAAAAATGTCATGTCATCATCTGCCGCTTACCTGGGTCCAGACCCAGGTCACGGGGGCGACTGCCACCCAGTCCACAATGCGCATCCACAATCTGCAAAATATCCAAAGTAACCAGTAACTAAAAATGTAGTCGAAGTACTAGGAAATGGAGATACTAACCTCAAGCTGTACTACAGTACTTGAATAAATGTATTCATTTACTTTCCACCTCTGGCTGTAGTGACTGTGCTACATCTGGACCATTGTGCATTAGTCAAAAATTCTAAAGTCGTCAAAATACAAATCTGGTGTCATTGGGAGTGTACCTACTACCTCTGACAGGGACCCCGCCCCAGACCTGATCTGGCCAATCAGAATGCTGTTTTTTTTACCTGCTATAAAGACCAGTTCATTCCTCCTCGAGACAGAGCTAACACACAAACATAGCTCACAAACTTCCTCCAGCTGATTGTTTGTGGATTCAGGTGTAGAAAGGTGCTGCCAGTCTGTCTGCTTCCTCCTCTTCATCTTCTTCTCCTTCTCCTCCTCCTGTGATGAATGTTCTGCTGTGTCTTGGTGTAAGCACTATCTCAGAAAGCTCTGACCCAGATATTTTAATTGCTTATTCTCACTTACGGTGAGTCGCTATGATAAATAGCAGTTGTTTTTGCTGCCGAAGGGACTATTTTTGAGCCCTACACATCACAGCAGGCTCCTGTGTGTGTGCATGTGTGCGTGTGTGTTTGTACATTCAAGTGGGAAGTAGGAAACATTCTGCTGTGTAATGAGGAAGCTTTTTTGTGCTTGATTTTTTTTAGGATGACCCCCCCACACCCCACCCCCAACTCAGGTGTTAGGAGTTCTCAGTAATGTGCAGTTAAACTTTCCGAATGTCTCAAACCCTAAAAAGCAAACGGGTGAATCTGGGGGTGAAGTGGAATAATTTGATCGTCTCCACACACTAAATTTACCTACAAGTTTCTGTGCTCCCTCTGACTGATGAGACAGAGTGGTACTGAAGGCAGTAAGTGGAAAATATGCTTTTTAATATTTAATAATATAATAATATTTGTTTTTTCATCTATTTGACCTTTATCTAACCAGGATGCTCTTTATTGAGGGAGTTCTGGCTGAAATGGCGGCACAATTTATACTCTTCAAACGATACGGAGCCAGCACACACAGAGAAGAGGCATAAAGAAAACAGGGTATAAAGGGAGGCATTATAATGTAATGGCTACACCATTTCCTGAAGAATGCATATTACGAACAACTGAACATGCCCGTTGCAGGTTGTAAACTGCTAGTGACTTCAGGTTTAAATTCATTCAAAATGACTAATGTCTGTAATTTCAGGGCTTTTGTGGATCATTCTGAGCAGATGGAGCTGCCCACATGAAGGTTTCTCTTACTGAGCTCTGTATGAACCCTCGGTACATGCAGTCCTGAGAGCGACAGGCCGCAGTTTGACTTTGACCACATGAGCAAATGTGGAGATGACAGCACACTTTGTTATATAAAACACAGTTATAGCCTGTGATAAACCTCAGGGCCCCGTGATGAACAGAAACCCACACACACGGTGAAGTGACATGCAGAACACATGGTCTGTGTAGCAGTTTGTAAATTATTCTTTACATGAATGTGCATGACTCGATCCAGCAGGTTTAAACTTAAAAGCATTTTACGCAGCACTGAAGCCACTTAGCTCCCGCATTTGGTATTTTTAAACAAAATTTTACATAACTTGGTTCATCTGCAACACCGGTGGTTACTCATGGAAACAGCAAGCAGTGTGGAGACTTATTTTCAGTGCCTGCTTTCTAGACGTTGCTGGATTGTGTCGTACACTAATTTCAAGCTAAACTTAACTGACTCTAACTAGCTTTCTAACTAGTTTTATACGTAGCTATGCGACTGGACCAAGCTGGTAGGAACCCATCATCTAGCGTATCAGGTAACAAAGGGGGCACAGCAATGTCATTTTCAAAATACATAAAGCAGCATAGAGTCTAAATCTCACGCAGTCTAATACAACAATCCTGCAACATATCCTGAAACTGTTTCAGAGAGGTGTTAATTAGACTGAGCATTTTGGAGGCTGCAATTTGTGGTGCTGTTGAGCTGCATTGCATCATGTTGACAGATGTTTCTATTATTGTATCCACCCCGTTCAATAAGTGAGGGTAGGTTAAATCAAAGACAGACCTGTGTCGAGACCAAGACCAGGTTTGAGTACTACCAAACAAAGGGCTGGTTACAGAGCACAAATACACTGAAACTTAATGATGACCACTTTAAGAACTACACTTCACAGATTCAGATTCATTGAGTTTTGGCAGAGGTTCACTTTGTCTTCTGGCTACGTTTCTTATGAAATTAACATTAATCAGCTACAGCTGATAATATCTGCCAGTGACAGCTGTTGTTTCAACTGGCAAAAGCGACAGTCAGTTCTGGGTAAAAATGAGAAGCTTCCCACCTGAAAGCTCTGTATATTTATGTTGATTCATTGGCTCAAGAGTCAGAAAATTAAGGATAAAATGCCACATACTACAGTTGTTTCCCAGTTTACTCAGGCAAAACATGTTAGCATGAGTGTCTCCGATGATCACATTAACACAGAATTAAACACAACATATTAAACAATAACATGCTCGAAGTGCACAATAAAAGCTAAAGACGTGAGTCGGAGTAAATCTGGTGCATCGTGTGACTGAGAAGGACAAACGACGACTGCTTCCATTTACTCAGATCTGACCAATGAGCAGGCTGCATTTCATCTTCGTGGTGTTTGACTGTTAAGCTGCTCTCATCTGCATTCCTGCTTAAAACTCTCCTTCATTCATTCCCCTTCAGATCGGGGGAGCACTTAGACCCTCCATCAAAGGATCTGCATTTGACAGATAACTGTAATTCCCTCCACTCTAGACTGTGTTTACTGACCTCACATGAAAGTAGCTTTGCCCTGTGCATTGTGGGAGATTTGCATCCTCTCTACTTTAGAGTACTTAGGAACACAGAAGTGCAATGTCATGTGTTTCTCTGCACAAAAACCGAATGTGTTAGTGCGGCCGGCAGTTTGTGTTTGTGAGAGCGCAGTAGAGTAATTGTCACAAAGAATTAACCTTCGTTCTCTGTGTGTGCACATTAAACTGAAACCTGTTTACCAAAAGTCCAGTTTGTTCTCAGGGTGGTGCTACAGGAAAGCTCATGGAATGAACAAAAAAGACAGGGTCGTATAGGGTTCATCCTCTGGGGAACATTAATGGAAGTTTTGCATTTCCTGAATACAAGTGGCCTGACGAAGCATAATTTGGTACAGATGAATATAATGAATCAAAATGCTGGAAACTTGACACCAAACGGTGGCAATAAAAGCCAGGGGGTCATTAAAGTCTAAAGGGTTCATCCTCCAAGGAGCATGAATATGGGTTATAGATGAAGTATTGTGTGTGACACATTGACAGTTAGTTTGAAGGTGGCTCAAATGGAAAGAGTTCATCCTCTTGGGAGCATGAAGGTGCTCATTAAATAGCAATCTGACCATTAGATTGGCATAATTGTTTATTACAAATAGAATATATTTTGGGCTGATGGTGGCCCGGGATACGAAGCCAGGGGGTTACCAAAAATACCCAGATGTATCCTCCTGGGAACATAAATGTTTGAAGCATCCTTTTTTTTTAATTGAAAGTTGGCCAGTGGTTGTCATTAGTCATTAGGTTTTGTCCTCTTGAGACCATGAACGTATACATATATTTTTAAAAATCTGTCCAGTACTGCATTTCTTCCTCTGAGGAGTATGAATGTGCTCATTTGTACCGTTCTTTCATGGCTTGTTAGATTATGAGATATTGTGCCACTTGGTCCTGAGGGCGATGCATCGATGCACAGGGTGATGAATAACCTCTGTAGTGTTTGACAGTCTGACCCTTATAATTATTGTAGGCTTTATTTACAAGTGAAACATTCTGGACTGATTCTAAAGGCTGGCAGTGGAATAAAGGTCACAGGTTAATCAATATTCAGGATTTATCCACTGGGGACCATGCACATTGAGAGCAGTTTTGATAAAAAATCTGCTCAGTAGTTTTAAAAATATCATAAACAAAACAAGACTAATTTAGACTTGATTACTCTGCTAGAGAAAAGGTCAGGGGGCTGCTAAAATCTTTACAAATCAGTCTCCAGGGACAGTGAATCTCTGTGCCAGTTTTCATGGAAATAAATACGGCCGGCAGTTGTTTTTTTTTTCTGTAAAAGAAAAGCTTTTTAAGATCTTTCCGTGTTATTTTATGATGGGTCACGGTTTAAAAGCAGAGCACAGAGCAGAGGTTGTCATCAAAGAGACACTTCACATTCCCTGAGCGATGATCAACTCATCACATCCTTTAAGGAGTTTAAAGACATCTTTTTTTTTTTTTTTTTTTTTTCCTTTTTAAGGAGTCCGCTTCTTTGGTAGACACACCGGCCTCGGCACCGAAAACAAACACACAGAAGAAATGCTGCCAAGAACCTCTGAGCTGGAGGCAACATCCACCAAGAAAAGCAGCTACTGTAGAAACGGAGCATGGAAATAATTCATCTGTCTGCCGAGCCAAAGATGTAACATCAATGAACCGACGCTCCACTTTAACCCTTCAGATAAGAACTGTGTCGAGCAGCAGATAGGATTTGTTTGACCATGTACTTTATTTGTGTAATTGAATTATCATCCTACAGAGATTGAGGTATCGATAGAGTGTTTTGGAGCTGAGTGAAAGATAAGCTGGAGCTGTGATGATCCTCGTGAGCAAAATAGGTTAATGCAGTACCAAACAAACAGGGCTGGGATTAAAAAAACAACAAATGTGGAAGATTAAAGCAGCAGCATCTCAGTCATGCTGATGCAGAAATCCTACTGGCTTCAAAGCACCCTCTCATTGTCGGCTATAAAAAGATTTACAGTCGTTTGCAATTTTGGACAAATTTACATTCAGGGCACCAACTTTATTCTGACAGTCCACGGCCGATAATCACCTTCCTATCAAGTGATTATAATGTGTCACTGAAAGTCTGCTGACGTACATACAGATTTTCACTGTGTGGGTCAGTCAGGGGTAATCTGCTTTTTCCTCCCTTTGCTTGTGAAAGTTTGCCCTTTTATAGAGAGAAATGTCCGGCCTCTAAATAAATGAATACATAAGTAAATCAACAAACATGAGGAGGTGGTTCTCTGGAGGTTAAGGATAGGGTTTCATTTTTTAGGTACAGTATATTATGTTTGGAGACATCAAAAACCACACAGAATTTTACAATAGACTAGGTAAGAGTTAACGACGGCTTTATAATTCACTAATTACCTATTTAACACCAGTTTGACTGGTTTTAGCACCAAACCCAATGAGAATCAACACAAACTGCAGCTCTCCCCTGCTCTGAGCCTGTCTTCGCTCATAGTTCTGGTTTTACGGCTGCACACCGACTGTAGTTGAGTTTCGTGGCTTTATCACTCTGTTTATAAAACTCATTCCATCTGAGTGTGAATATGAACCCCTCCCTGTCTGTCGGCACATGAATCACAACTTGTGACGAAACTGTTCTCAGACCAGTAAATCAGCCTCTAAACAAACCCAGTGGTGGAACAGTGAGTCGGCAGGGGGCGCTGTGGTGCAGTTATTTGCTAAACCCATTAACCTGACTGACTGATGAAACACCAGTCTGGTTGCAATTATGTGTGTGGGATGAGCTGAAATGATCAAACCACTGAGGAAATCAACCTGGGATCCAACCACAAAACATTAAATTGTTTGGCCGCGTTCGTCCTGAACACCTAGCTTAAAACAACACAGTAATAATCATCTGTCTGAAGCATATGTACAGCTGATCCATTACACTGGGAGCTGTATGTGGGCCATCTACCCTGCACCACACATATCACTCTGTTTACTCCGTTTAATCAAACTGCGTCCAACACAAACCAAAAAAAAAAAAAAAAAAAAAAGGTAATTGCGCGGCTGCCATTTGGACGGATCTCAGGCGCTTTCATTTTCATCTGTCCTCTATCCCTCCATCTGCAGCTTTCAATTACACAAGGAGAAACGCTGATCTAAAACAAACATCTGGAGGTAACGCTGCATGTTGTTTGACTCAAAGTCAGAGTTTCAGCCAGTGTGCAGAGGTGGAAGAGGTGCTCAGGTTGTTTACGTCAATAAAAGCATAATCACAACAGTGGCAAATACAGTCAACAATCTATTTAGCCATTCAGAATTAATATGGGTGAAATTTGATATATGTTCAGAAATTATTTTATTGGCCCCCAAAGAACATGTCTGGTTTTGGTCAGATGACCCATGTAAACATATAGGAGTAGAGATATAATAAATAAATAATAATAATAATAATCAAAATAATAAGAGAAGGCCACTCTACTGTTAAAATGTGATGCACTGATGCGTCTTTGGCTTGGCTTGCTATGTCTAGGTTGAACCTGTCTATTCAGTGGTTTATACATGGCACAGCTGGTGTGTGCGTGTTGCACATTTTTCTGAGTGCAGCGATATTTAATACTAAAATACCTGGAATGCTAACTGCTCCTTTACTGTGGTGCTGTATAAACAGTGGCTGGAAAGATGCTGAACTGAGCTTCTGTGTGAGCAAGTGCCTTGGAAAAAAAAAAAGGATGATGACATCATATCCTGTGTATGGCATCATTAAGCAACAGGCTTAATGATGACGGAGGGAACAGATGTAACTGATAGCACATCAGGTTTTTCCGTTTCAAGCATACATGCTGGAAAAATGAAATCTCTGCTCACTTATATCTCCATCCCACTCAGAGTGAACAGCACATGTGAGTGCAGTTCGTGGTGTACAGTACATCCCTGTTTATACATTAATATCTCACACACTGTTGGCTCTGCCAGCCCCCAAGGACTGATGGCAGAGTTGCATCATCTGTATTGATTATTACTGTTTGTGAATTAGCGAGGGGCAAACCGAGCAGACACCCGGCGAACCGAGGGATGCGGTTGTCATGGGAACATTGTCATGCTGCAGGGCAGCATAGAGAAAGCTAAACTTCTCAGTCAGCAGGTTTGCCTGTGTGATGCCAGCCAAAGCCTCGGCCACGTTTGCTCTGCTCTTCCAAGGAGAAACTTTCTTTTTTTTTTTTTTTTTTTTCCCCCATCTCTTGCTCTCTGTTTCTGTTCTCACTGCTCTCCCATGTGTACCCATTCGGACACTGTTGCCATGGAAACGTAGCCGTGAGACTGTACAGGATGTGGCTGGAGCTCAGAAGAGGAGAGCGCTGTTTGTTCATTTAGAAAAAGAAGTTGGAATGGATGAAATCCTTCTCTGGTTGGATGCAGACCTTCATTTTGAGCTAAAAGACAAAATCACACAGAGGCTCAACAAAAGACTAGTCCGTGTGGGATTAGGACTCTCCTGATCTGTCTGGTCTCAACTGAAGGGTAAAGAAATGTATTTCTATAGATTTACTGAAGCTGGATCCTTCTTTCCATTTAATTTGTCTCTTAAAAGGAAACGGTAAATACATGATAGAGCCAAAAAATGTCTTGCTTGGAGTTCTTTTTGTACCTTTAACCACATCAAATAATGTGGTCAGAGAGCACTGTCTTTTAAAAACTGGGCAGCATATGACAAGGATGGTGGAGACTGAAAGATGATTCTATATCAGAAAGTCAAAGTCACCAATAAAACACCAAATAATCAACAGTCGACCCTTGTGTCACAACAAAGCACAGTTAGTCAGACCGACCTCCTCATGATCTTCAGCCACAAACTGAAATTAAAAACCACTCAGTTTAAGGAACCTTATTACGACACTGTGACTGTAACAAGGTTCAAGGTTTAAGGTAGAATTTCTAGTCATTCTCTCCGTATAAAATAGTCTACAGGGGAAAATCAATTTTTACTTTATCTCATTTCAAAAATATATAATACTGTATCATATATAAGATTAAAAATATCATATATACAGTATAAACAACAAGATTAGACATAATCATAAATACAAAATACACGGGCGTACCAAAAATCTGTTGTCATGTTTACCATGTAAAGATGTGGTTGAGGTTATGGAGTGATCACTGACTTGGTTAGGTTTAGGACAGGGGTCTCCAACCTTTTTGAAACTGAGAGCTACTTCAAGGGTACTGAGTAATACGAAGGGCAACCAGTTTGATGCACACTTCTGAAATAACAAAGCTTTACGGTTTACCTTTAATTATATATTAATATTAATGATTAATGATATAGATTCGTTTTCTTCCTTTTTTCTGCCATGTTTTTGTGGAAATCGCATTCAGTTCCTCGTCTTTGCAGCGGCTGCCAGTACAATACTGACCTTTGAACCAGATGAGATCAGAGGTAACGTGTATTAAACATTTATATTTTTGAAAATGCTCTTTTTTAAAAAAAAGGTGGCGAGTGCTTTTTTTAGAACAGGCCAGCGGGCGACTCATGTGGTCCCTGCCGGCGACCTGGTGCCGGCGGGCGACTCATGTGGTCCCGTGTTGGTGACCCCTGGTTTAGGAAAAGATCGTGGTTTGGGTTTAAATAAGTATTTAGGTTAGAGGGCCTTTGTTGTCATGGTTACCATAGTAAACATGCAGTTAAGGTTGTGGAACAGTCGTGGTCATGAGAAATGACAGTAATGACTGTTGGCTTCAAACAGGACCGTCACTTCACGGCCACAGTGTTTGGACACAATCGCAGCCTTTGTGCACCATTTATGTATCAGTCGCGAGTTAGCCCATCGAGCTCGATGAATCATCAAAGTCATTAGGAGTCATCCACTAGACACTATAACTGTCTGAACAAAGTCTCAATCCGTCTGATAGTTGTTGAGATATTTTATTCTGGACCAAAGTGGTAGACACGCGGCCAGTACCATCCCTGGACCTGTGCCACCAGCCTGTCTGAAAATAGATACTGAATAAAACTGGTAACAATCTCTGATTTTATTTTTTTCATTTATAGTTTATTTATGCACACTGGTCTGGAAAAAGTGCAATAAATAACTTTCTAAGTTTGATTTATTTGTTGTTTGTATGGAGTTTTCCCACTTCTCTGTGTTCTGTCTCACTCCACCTCTCTGCTTACCTGTGCTGCTCTTATGCTTAATTTACCCTCTCAGGGTGAATTGAGTTTAGTTTTTTTTTTTTTTTATATATTTTGCACGTTTCTTTAACATTAATAATTTGGCATTAATTAGCTGTGAGTATGTTTCCCCGAAGCAAATTTCTCCCTTTAATATCTAATACTCTCTTTCTGCCTCTGTGTCCTGTGTTGTGCTGGTTAAAGAATATTACAACTATACTTTTGGGTTTCTTCTCTCACCGTGTGTGAGTGTAAACCCACTGATGAATTCTCACAAGATGCTGCTGCTTTTTTTTTCTCTCTCTTGCTGCAGCTTTGAACTCACACATTCCCAGAAATCCACTAAACAAAAAGCAGCTCGGAGACAAACCGCTGCACTGACTCTCCACTGTTTGGGATTAGCATTTAACTACATTTTCACCTAATACGATTTATTAACACTGATAATGATCCAGGTTGTGTGTTAAAACTTGTCTGTTGTGTCTCTCATGCCCCCTGCAGATTTCTGAAGAGATATTTTAAAGTGAGAAACTAATTAGTGGAAGGTGAGCGACCCTGTCTTCCACCAGTTTCACAGCAAGTTTTCATTTCTGTCAAATATAACCAAAACTGCAGCATGTTTGGTTCATTGTTAGCTCTTTTTTGTTGAGGTCATGATAAATTAATTTTATGATGATTGTGCTCAGGTTGATCCTGAACATAAATATTTCATTCAGTCTTTCTGAGGATGGTAAAAAAAAATAAAATAAAATAAAATATGGATATACTGATGAAAACACATTTAGTTTTTGGGAAAATGAACAATGTATATACATAAAAAAAAAGCTTCTGTATGACTGAAATAAAGTGATGATTTGGAAAAAATAATATATTATTAAGTTAAATGACTAAATGTGACTGTAGCTTCTCTCAGTGATCAGAGGATCACTTTACTGGCTGAATGAGAAATCTGGGCTGAGTTTTTGCTATAGCGATTTTGAGATGGTCAATATTTGTGTTGCGTGCAGGTGAAACCTGTTAGAATTAAATTTGAGATGTAAAAAATTTACCATGAACCCCAAGACTCTCTTTTCCCTTCGCTTTCCTCTGCACTCGCTGAAGGTTTCAATGAACTATTATTTTAACATTTTTCTTACAAGACAAGCTGGAAAAACGGGGGAATTATTCATTCTCTTCTTGGGACGGGCTAAAAACAGTGTTTCTGAGAAGAAGAAGAATGTGAAAGCAGGGTGGAGATTCGACTCATGTGGTCCCGTGTTGGTGACCCCTGGTTTAGGAAAAGATCGTGGTTTGGGTTTAAATAAGTATTTAGGTTAGAGGGCCTTTGTTGTCATGGTTACCATAGTAAACATGCAGTTAAGGTTGTGGAACAGTCGTGGTCATGAGAAATGACAGTAATGACTGTTGGCTTCAAACAGGACCGTCACTTCACGGCCACAGTGTTTGGACACAATCGCAGCCTTTGTGCACCATTTATGTATCAGTCGCGAGTTAGCCCATCGAGCTCGATGAATCATCAAAGTCATTAGGAGTCATCCACTAGACACTATAACTGTCTGAACAAAGTCTCAATCCGTCTGATAGTTGTTGAGATATTTTATTCTGGACCAAAGTGGTAGACACGCGGCCAGTACCATCCCTGGACCTGTGCCACCAGCCTGTCTGAAAATAGATACTGAATAAAACTGGTAACAATCTCTGATTTTATTTTTTTCATTTATAGTTTATTTATGCACACTGGTCTGGAAAAAGTGCAATAAATAACTTTCTAAGTTTGATTTATTTGTTGTTTGTATGGAGTTTTCCCACTTCTCTGTGTTCTGTCTCACTCCACCTCTCTGCTTACCTGTGCTGCTCTTATGCTTAATTTACCCTCTCAGGGTGAATTGAGTTTAGTTTTTTTTTTTTTTTATATATTTTGCACGTTTCTTTAACATTAATAATTTGGCATTAATTAGCTGTGAGTATGTTTCCCCGAAGCAAATTTCTCCCTTTAATATCTAATACTCTCTTTCTGCCTCTGTGTCCTGTGTTGTGCTGGTTAAAGAATATTACAACTATACTTTTGGGTTTCTTCTCTCACCGTGTGTGAGTGTAAACCCACTGATGAATTCTCACAAGATGCTGCTGCTTTTTTTTTCTCTCTCTTGCTGCAGCTTTGAACTCACACATTCCCAGAAATCCACTAAACAAAAAGCAGCTCGGAGACAAACCGCTGCACTGACTCTCCACTGTTTGGGATTAGCATTTAACTACATTTTCACCTAATACGATTTATTAACACTGATAATGATCCAGGTTGTGTGTTAAAACTTGTCTGTTGTGTCTCTCATGCCCCCTGCAGATTTCTGAAGAGATATTTTAAAGTGAGAAACTAATTAGTGGAAGGTGAGCGACCCTGTCTTCCACCAGTTTCACAGCAAGTTTTCATTTCTGTCAAATATAACCAAAACTGCAGCATGTTTGGTTCATTGTTAGCTCTTTTTTGTTGAGGTCATGATAAATTAATTTTATGATGATTGTGCTCAGGTTGATCCTGAACATAAATATTTCATTCAGTCTTTCTGAGGATGGTAAAAAAAAATAAAATAAAATAAAATATGGATATACTGATGAAAACACATTTAGTTTTTGGGAAAATGAACAATGTATATACATAAAAAAAAAGCTTCTGTATGACTGAAATAAAGTGATGATTTGGAAAAAATAATATATTATTAAGTTAAATGACTAAATGTGACTGTAGCTTCTCTCAGTGATCAGAGGATCACTTTACTGGCTGAATGAGAAATCTGGGCTGAGTTTTTGCTATAGCGATTTTGAGATGGTCAATATTTGTGTTGCGTGCAGGTGAAACCTGTTAGAATTAAATTTGAGATGTAAAAAATTTACCATGAACCCCAAGACTCTCTTTTCCCTTCGCTTTCCTCTGCACTCGCTGAAGGTTTCAATGAACTATTATTTTAACATTTTTCTTACAAGACAAGCTGGAAAAACGGGGGAATTATTCATTCTCTTCTTGGGACGGGCTAAAAACAGTGTTTCTGAGAAGAAGAAGAATGTGAAAGCAGGGTGGAGATTTATAAAGCTCTGGTTAGAGCGAGGATATGTTTAGGTTTAGAGTTTTGTAGGAGGAAGCTCCGGGGGGTTTCGATGATAAATGGTGCTGCAGGGATGCTGTGTGTAGTTTGAGTGAGGGAGAAGTACTGTTTTCTGAATTGCTAAGATGTTTTGTTAATAGCTGTGTGTAGTGTGTTTCCCTTAGGGAGACAGATTTTGGGGTTGAATGCACTTTATGTACATGGAGGAACAGAGATGCTGAGTCTCACTGCTCACTGAGTGCAGGCCTGTATTCACAAGACTAACAGCATCCTGTCATTCTGAGGACTGTGAAAATATCTTTAAGAAAATTCACTGGACAAGATAAAAACTACCAGTGGAGAAAGAACAAATTTCACCTTTGAGGCTGCGTCTGATAAAAAAATCTTTGTTTTTATATAAATTGCATTTCAGTATCATTCTCCTAACGACTTGCAGAGGGTTTAATGAGCCTAGAAACATGAAAAATTAAAGTCATAGGTTTGTATTTTTTAATTAAGTAAGATTGTTCTCTGTTTTTTTTCCATTAGATGATGCACACTTTTGTTGCCCTGACTAAAACAGAGTAACTGTGAATTTCTTCATGTAACTGAAATGAGTCACTGTGTCATTCAAAGTTCGACAAAAATAGAGTTGAACCCTGTGTTACATGTTTTCCTGAGCATGGACTCATTTGTAGTTTTCCATGAAAGCATCACGTGTGTGTTTCCAGCAGCCAGTCGCTCTTCAGCTCGTACAGGAAACACAACACGCTGCATTCACTGTTTGCACAGAAGAAGTAGTCAACGTACAGTTGCTGCACTTTTGGTAATTTATGATACAAATGATGTGGTTTTAATACAGTTTTCTTGTGGCCATAATTACTTTGCAGACTGGAGTTTTACTTTCAAAACACAAACTAATAAAATATGATGCACAACAGGAAAACCATTTTCCAACTTTTTAAATTGCTGCATCAATGATTTACTCTCTAATATGGACTATTTTTCAGAATAAAACTTTATTTTGCACACCTGAGACACATTTTACTGCTAAAACTTCCAGGAAACCACTTTTAGCAAAATAAAAATTTTAAGATAAAGCTTGAGAGTCTTTGTTTGGCATTGTCTTTTATTTAAAAGTCCCATATTTGACATTTTCCCAGTGTTTTATTTGAAGCTTTGATATGCGTTCTGTTTTTAAGGACCAAAAACCATCTCAGTATACTTTTACGTCCCCTCTCTCATGTCTCTCTCTGGAACTCTTGGAAGAACAAGGTGTTTTATGTTGGTCTCTGAGCCTCTCCTCTGATTGGCTGACTGGGGGGAGCACCGTTTCAGAATACAGCAGGTGCACATTTCTCCATGGACTGAGTGTTTTTACACTGTCACAGTATTTAAATCAGACCAAGATCTGCTTTGTAATCAGAAAGACACAGAAATCTGACTTTCTACAGTGTGAGACCTTTGAGTAAAACATCTGAATACTTGGATACACCCACCACTACATCCTTTCTCTGGCTCTGGACACATGTAGTGCTCTTCATGTTTTCTGAAAATGAGCAGTGAGTGAATGAATTATGGCGTGTCAGAATAACAAAAATGGGGGGAAATAGGAGCTGGACAAATGGAATTGGCCTGCTGTTCCATCTGAGACCAATTCAGTGCAGGAAGCAGAGTCTGAGCATAAAATCAGCGAGAATGAACAGCGAGAGACGCTTTTAGAAAAAAACAGCAATGGAAAAAAAACGAAAAAAATTTAGAAGCGTCAGAAGAGGAAAAGACTGGAAAAGGTTCTGTTGATAGTTGAGAAACAGCATTAATGTCAGTGAAAGGTGGCGGCTCTCTTCAGCTGATTAGTGTATTAATTGTTTGATAGGTGTGTTTGTCTGCAGCTAATCCCCTGTGTTTACAGCAAAGCGTGTATCTTAACTGGAGCCGGCTAATCACACCACAGCACACACTCGTCCAATCAATCAAAGGCTACAGGAGAGATGGAGAGGAGTGATGGGCTGACTGGAAGAGAGAGAAGAGGTAAACATGAGACTTAAACACATTAAACAGGTCTCTCTCTTCGACCTCTGAAATCCTCCCTCTTCCTCTGCTTTCTGCTTTTGATGAGCAGATATAAATAATGCAGTCTCCCTCTTTTGTGTATTGTGCCTCTGCATAAGTCCATTTGTCTTCCTCCTCGCTGCGTAAGTGATACATACACAACATTATCCATCCTGGCAGTCAGAGAGGAGATTAGCAGCAGTCATAGTGCATTTTAAATCGAAGGATGGCAAAAAATAGACGTGAGGAAAAACCAAGATAGAGTGTGTTTGTTACGTCCCTGAACCTTCAGAGCAGCCTGATGCTCCTTCTAACAGATCTTCTGCTGTAATAATGGAGGTGGAGAGTGATCTCTAACATGTCCACCCATAGGTGATCTGGTGACTGTGAAGCCCACAGCATATGATTCACATCATTTTCCCATTGTGAACCACTCACCATTCAATTCAGATGCACACAAACACACTCTTAAGGTAAATTTGATACTTTTTGAGTTAAAAAACTAAGCATCTGCTGTAGATGCCTGCAGTGTGTGGAACACATCTGTATATGCAAACACCCAGTGGAATATGTACAGAATTCAACAAGCATTCGCTGTCCACACAAAAAACTTTTAATGAAATGGAAAATCAGGTTCGTCCACAACTTAGGTAAAAGTCTGCACTCTTGTTGAGTTCAGGAAAAAATGAATAAAACTTCTTTCAAAAATTAGCGACATCATTTTTTACTTGTATGTATATTGTATATGAATTGTGGAGCATTGTCAACAATCAGTTTTCCATTGTTAGTGTATTCGGCAGTCAAATTTTATCAATTGCAAAAATAAAAACAAAACAAACAAAAAAACGGTGCTTCCTGATACATGACTCTGTTTTCATTTCTGCATATTTTGAAGTTTAACATGACTCCATCTCTCTGTATGTTCCAGGTCGGGTTCTTCTCTGTACATTTCAAACCGAACTCAGTAAACTCGGTCTGAAAATAGCACGTGTATGTTCGGTTTTAAAATTGGATTAGCCGCTGAAATATCAAGATGGCAGCATGACGTGTCATTGATTCCCAAATCCTAATTCATCTTCTTCCTCTCCTCGTGTGTTCCTCCTCCTCTGCTCAGCCCTCAGGCCTTTCTGCTGCTCTCCATCCCTCCAGTGTTTGTAGTCAACCTGCTGGATCCTTCATTCAGCTCCGCTCTGCCAACTGTCAGCGTGTCTGCTCTATTCAGCCTCTTTCAGACTTGACAAAGTGATAGAAGGGTTTTAATGGAATCATGCTCCATGGTTTTTGTCACCTCTGTGTTCAGAGTTTCTTGACAGAAACGTCACAGAGTCCTCCGTTTCCATGACAACAGATGTAAGTCAGCCACTCAGCGACTGTGGGTCGGTTCCAGGGCTCCTCTCATCTTTTGTCTCTCATGTACAAGCCTTTTAACTCTGACAGCCGAGAAAGTATTTCAAGTAAATCAAAAAGATAATCAGCCACGCTGGATCTGTCTGTGGTAATGCAATTTAAATGCACATTGATTTAAAGGGTCTGCACTGCATTACCTCGTATTAATAATGTAAATAACACACTTGATGTTCGCTGTGCTGCCAGTTTCAAGAGTCTGTTAAGCCTTCAGATCCACCAGCACCACATTTTTGAGCAGAAGTTTGAAAAAAACCAAAGCATTAATAGTCGCTGCTCTTGGAGCCTTTTTTTCTGATGACAGACACGACCCTGTTCCTGCTCCTCTGAAGGGTAACTCACTGACTGACAGGAACAATAGTATCATTGGAAAGTGGCTGTTTGTTGAGTTTGTTCAAGGAATAGTTGGACATTTAGGGAAAAGGCTCTTTTTAGATGAGAGGGTTGGTGCCACTCTCCATCCACAGGTGTAGTGCTCGTTGTTTGAGTACCTGTGACTTGGTGAAGTTGTGGCTCGCTTTGAAGGCCATGTTGTTCTGTTCTGTGTTTTTGTTTGAACATTGACTTTCACAATTATTCAATTAGCAAATTAAACTTAATTGATTACTTGTAGATTAATTGACTAATCGGTGCAGATGTATTGTTACCAAAGGCAGTGAAGACGAAGATGACAAGCCAGCAAACATCAGTGTCAACAGTGTGTGGGCTCGCAGGCAGCTGTGGGCGTCAGAGCCCTGGTCCTTGTGTTGTGAGCTGTAAATGTCTTTGTCCACTGTCCACTGTCCACTGTCCATCACTGGGTGATGTTACATTTTCTGTGATGACACTTTTAAACTAATTTTCACACCATATGTACAACTGATTTTGATATTTCCCAATAAATTAAAAGGATAATCAGTATCTGACTGAACATCTGTGCACGTACTCAGCTGTGGTGTTTGTTTGTTTGTTTGTTTGTCCATCACAGCATCTTGCAGTGTTTTCTTCTTGCTGAACATTCATGCAGATATCCTCATATGATCAGATATATGCAGAGCAGGATGAGAAGACAAAAACACAACACACAAACTAACGCGAACACAGAATCAGACTAAACCCAAAAAGTAGTGAGACACCATGAACCCAGAAGGTTTTAATCCCGCCTCTAGTCTCAGCAGCTTGTCGAGGAGACGCAACAGAAGAATCAGCATCTTTCTTTTTTTCCCTTCCTCCCAACAAAAGGCTGCATGTGTACTCAAATCTTCCCATCGTCGTGTAAGCTCTTATTCAGCGAGGTGTCTGGCAAACTCCCCCTTTCAAACCCACCCCTCCAATGCCGGCCTGCCTGGCGGGAGATTGCCCTCTGTCGCCTGCTGTCAGAACTGCAGGAGGAGTGATGGATAGATGGATGGGTGGGTGGGTGGATGGATGAGTGGATGGAGGATTGAGGGTGCTTTTCCTCTGGGGCTGAGGTGAGGCTCTCAGCTGAAACATCAGCAGGACAGTGAATCAGACCTGAAAGACTCTCTGACAGACCAGGATCCAGACAGCTCCAGTCTGTTATTTACATGTAGAGACGCAGAACCTTCCTGTGTGCTACTGAAAACTGTACTTTCAAATGTCAGCCTTTTAGAAGGTAAAAAAAAAAAAAAAAGCATCCTGAAAATGCACTGATGAGATAATCTCATGATTTTATGTAAAGCTTTTAAATGAAGTAGAATTTTGTCAGCCCTTAAAGGAGCCTCTGATCCTCGGGTTGAGACTGAGACTGAACGTGAACGTGCTGGTGTTCAAAGGGAAAAACGAATGTCTGAGCCAAATTTCACAGCAGTCCATTCAGGTGTTTCACACAGAACCTCGAGCGGGAGCCACAGGAAAAGAACCACGAACGCCTGAATGAAGTTTGGTGCCAGTCCATCCACTAGTTGTTGGGATATTTCAGCCTGGACAGAACTGATGGACCGACTGAGAGGCCAACGACGCTGAGGATTTTTGTTGCACGTTGCTTCCCATCTTGTTCCCCTCATTTTGTGTCGTCCCTCTCTACTGTTCTCTATTGAATAAAGAGAACAGTAGAAAGTAGTAGAAAAAAAAATCAAAATAATAATATTAAAATGACCTTTATTAGTACCCATATAAGAAATGCAGTGTGTGCTTGAGCAGCTGTACGTGTATTAGTGACTGAGGAGCTGCTGGTTGTTGAATATGAGTGCAGCAGCTGTGAGGTGTATTTTTTTTTTCTGTCAGACTCCTCTGGGAGAAGGATCTAACATCCTGTACTGTATGTGCTCGTCTCACCACAACCACAGCGCTCAGACAGCTTTTTTTAACATCTCAACATTAAAAACAAACAGAGTGACAACAACTTCTTCATGTCGCCTTTTCCCTTTTTCTCTTTTTTTGGGGGGTTTTTTCTTTTTTCCCCTTCTCCCTCCCCGTTTCATTGATGTCGGCTTTTCAAGAGCACAGGAGTAGCACTCAAAAGAGCATCGTTGCTGTTTTCTCTCCCCACCCTTCCCTCTGCATCAACACAAAGAACGCTTTCAATTTTTAATGCACCGAGCTCAGAGAGAAGACGCCCCAAACAAGAGGGAGAGGAGTAGTAATGATGAACAGCTTTAAACAGATGAGAGGTTTTACTTTGCTTAAAATACCCTCTCTGCTTTCAGCTAAAAAGAATGAGCAGGATGCACCGAGCTGCAGGGATGTTTTCGAATTCAATATTCAGAGAAGTGCGTAATGTGTTTTGTACAAATATTAGTTCTTTCTGGATCAATAGGAAGCCCTTTGTTCTGCTCCTTGCCAAAGGCCAAAGTTTTTGCATGTTTAAAGGCCAAAAACATGGCGGCAAGGTGTGTTGATAAGACAAACATAGTTTTACAGTAAATGAACACGAACATTTCGTCTTCATTTTAAATATTAATAATAAACGGAGCAGTCGGTGTCATCACCAGTCTGCAGAACCAAACTACAGTTTCCAAACTGAAACTCAAAGTTAAATCAATGATCACTGCACCAGCACTTTCTCACAACACAAAACCGTCTGGTCCAGAACTTCTGACTGTGCATCACGTTTGTGTTAGTCACGCTGAGAATGTTGAACATATGAACTTAAAAATCATCTTTACAACTTTGTAGGCAGCGCGAAACAACAAAAACATGACTTAAGGCAAAAAAACGTATCCTCAGTTAATGTCAATACAAGCCATGTCAAATCAAACATGTGGTTTCTCCTTGATCACGCACTTGAGTACTAAAGCTGTGAAGGTAAGATTCAGATAGAGGACGTCATTTTCCCACATACAGTAGCTACAAACTGAAATGAGACCAAAATGGCTGTTCAGTCCATCAGGATAAAATTCTGCCAAATTTTCTTGAAACTGCAAAGGTTTGACCAAACTAATGGAAAGCAGAAAAGTGGGAGCAGTTTGAGTCTCATTTAAATCTTTATGGAGACAAAGTCTTTCTACCTGTTCCAGGTATTTGCACGGTTCATGGTGATGAGTGTGTCATTAGTCTCCTCTGCTCTCAGAAAGGTTCGTTCAACCAGAGGACATGACGCCTGTGACGTGACATTCAAACGGCGCTTGGTGAAGGACTGTGTGATCCTGTAAAAAATGGGCGTCTGCGGTTTGGTCCGTCCTGCCCCGGCGATTTGTCCGACCCAGATGGCGGCTGCAGTGAGCTCAGACGTCTGTCCATCAGATAAAGTGGAGGAAACCTGCTGGCTTTTCTCCACCAACAAAGAAGTGCCGATAGCAGCCACGGCGCTCCCGTCTGTAAGTGTGAAAGCATCTTTTCCCCTACATCTTCTTTCTTTCTGTGAAATGTGCTTGTCCCTGCTTGCTTTGTGACCATGTCACAGTATGTGGCAGGTACCAGCCCCCAACCACCACTTCCTGTCAGCAGACAAGACGAGGACAAAAGGCCGCAGTGCAGTCAGATGAGGAGATGTAGTGGAGTAGAAATGTTAACCCTGCAGCAGAAGAGCTTTGCTTCACCTCATCTGCTGCAACGAGGAGAAACAGGTCACAGACTCAACCGCCGCTGAGAAAAATGACAAAATAAAGACAACAGAAGCTGCAGGGATCAGGGTGAGGATGAAGATGTGTGAAAAACCCGAATGAGGAGACTTTCACATGGGTAACTGTCTAAACAGATATGTGTCTGCAGGAGGAAGCAGGTGCTTTTTAAAGCTTCTGCTTCAGGAAAGTTAGCGCTGTAAAAAATAACATTAATAAATCTTAATGAGAATAAAATTGTTTCCCTGGAGGCATATTTAGAAGCTTACATTACCAGACTGTCTATCTCATGAAGTAATTTAAGTATTCACATTTTTAATTCCTAAAATCTAATTTTCCTAAATCAAGTCTAAGTGTCTGCTGAGGACAGAGGGGGGATTATTTCACCTCTTTCCTTTTTATAAATGAAGATGAAATGATTTGTGAAGATATTATGTTGTTTGTTTCGAGGCTTTTTTTCCCACCTGTAAACTAGCTCAGAGGATTGACTTCCTGGAACTCCTGGCACACTAAGATGTCGAGGTTTGTGAGATGTGTGTGGAGGAGTGACACATTTCAGTGCAATTTCTCAGAAATTTAGGACACAGACACAAAAACAAGTGATTATTTTTTGCTCACATCCAATAATTATCAGAGGAAGGCACACAGTGACTCTTTCATCACTACTCCATTCATTTAATCAATATAAATGTGGCACATGTATTCCATGATTGTTTACGGATACGAGCATCTTGAAACACAGTGCCTCCAAATTAACAATTTAGATACATTTCTGATAAAAAATAAAAAATACGGAGGCTTGTGTTGCCTTGGTAGAGGTCACAGATTAAAGTTCCCTTTGGTTTCTTGCTCCGTTTTCTTATCGATCCTGACTTGGAAGAAGAATTTTGTGTCTCAGGGGAAAAAAAGTCTTTATGTTTTATGCAGAGACACAGAGGCATGTTTATACAACTTTACCTCCGTCCACGAGGAATCACAACGTGAGCCAACAGCTATGAATCAAGTCCAGTTCTACAAAGTTATCTAAAACAATTTATTTAGAGATGGAAACAACGGTGAATACACACAAAATTACAATCCTCCACTGCATCGTAAAAGAGTGAGGTTTTGTTATTGTGTGTATTGATTGTGTGTTCAAACTGAAACCAAACATCATGAAACATTGATGTTGATTATATCAGCAGGTCAGTAAAGAAGCTTGTCAGTGTGTAAAAGAAAATTCCCACAGAGCTGAAACCTCCCTGTGCTTTCTAAACAAATCTCCCACCATCAGACACTAAACGCAATAAAGTTTATTAGAACGGCACTTCTCAGACTAGTGACTACAAAGTGTGTTACTAAAGACAAGACTAAATAAAAACCAGTGAGATGAACAGTAAAAGAAGTAACCCCAGTTTACAGAGAAATAAAACAGGAAGATGCAACAGGAATAAAAGACATAAAGGGAAAACACATAAAAAGCTGTTTGTCCTAAAGTGTTTTAGATGGTGATTTAACAGACAGGCCGATGCTTCATCTCTCAGGAGACGAGTGTCTTCTGTCCATCAAATTTACTGAGAGCCAAAGGAGGCCCTGACTGCTGAGCTCAGCTGAAAACACTGCAGAGTGTGTCCGCTGTGTGTGTGTGTGTGTGTCCACTGTGTGTGTGTGTAAGTGTTGGATCGGGACGATAGCCACTGGGCTGCAGATCAGACAAACAATGCATGTCTGAAGGACTTTAAAAGAACAGTACATCACATTTAAAGTGGAGCTCTGCTGAGAGCTGTGCCTTCAAAAAAGTGAATTCCAGTGTTTAGAATGTGTCCATGCAGAACGTCACTGATCTGCTTCCAGACCTTTTCCAGTCGTTTCAGAAGGTCTCGTCTTGTGCTCATTGATGACTGTCGACTGATGACCGCTTGGAAAAGAATGAGACAATTCGAGCTTTGTCGGGGCGACATCATCTGCACTGCCTGTTCTAAGAGCTTACAGGAATAATGACTCCTAAAGTAAGAGTTCAATATTTTGGGTATTTACTTCATTCACCAACAACTCTGAAGCTAATTAACATAATAAATCTTGTTTGTTTAACCTGTACTTCAACAGCTATTTGAAAATGATTAGTGTTTCTATGGGGAGTTGTGTGCTGTAACAGTCTCCTGGTAAACAGTCAGATGCAGTTACTTCCTGCAGTCTTATTGTCACAGTGACGTTGCCAGGCAACCAGCATCAAGTACCTCTGATTCTGGTAATTTAAATAATGTACAGTGAAACATGGACCTGTTTTCTGGAGGACGGCAACTGTATTAAAGGGATGTGTACCGTAATTTCCGGACTATAAGCCGCTACTTTTTTCTCACGCTTTGAGCCCTGCGGCTAATTTATCCATTTATCCATTTATCAAAACTATGTTCAAACCAAAATTAAATTTTACTAAAACCTTGGATCATCATGACTAAATATAGACGGAAAACAAAAAAAAACCCCAAAACATATATGCTAACATTAGCTAGCATGAATTATTTTTCTTCATGTTCACTGTCTGAGTTTAGCATGTTAGCCTGCTGACATTTGCAAGTTAGCACTGAACACAAAGTGCAGCTGAGGCTGATCTGAGGTGGATTCCCCCTAAAAATATCGGACATTTCTCTATGACCAGGAAAGTTTGAGGAGTTGCATGATATTACAAGTTCTGGCTCTGTGAGAGGAAAAATATTCCTTCACAACATTTCAAAAAAAAAAGAAAAAAGAAAAACATACAGTACCACAACAAAGCACTCAGCAGCCAGCCATACACTGCAGCAGCTGAGTGCCACTGTGTTTTATAGTTTGCATTGGCTTGCATGATCAAATCCAACTGTGTCACACTGGCTTCACTCCTCCGGCTTCTCTCTGCTCACTTTTCCCTCCGGACCCAAATGGGTCACTGAAGAGAGGCTCAAAGTGAGAGCCCAACCAAAATATTTGAAAGTATTTCTTCTAAAAGGAAAGAGTCTGGGTGCATTGGGGGATAGTAGGGAGAAAAAATAGAAAGATTTATTCTAGCTTTTTGTCATGGTTTCAATCTTTCATATTTTTGTGAGCTGGGCCCTTTGGGAGCGTTGCCGATGGCGATGGACAGAGCTGCCTGGACAACAAAAGAGAAGTCTTTACTTTTCATCCTTCCTGGCCTCACTCTCCCGGGGTTACGATGACCATCGATCGCCCGGGCCGATAAACACAAAGAGCTACTGGTGGAGACGCTCACAAAGAAGGCCAGCTCTGCCTGTCAATTACCCACAGTCTCTACTAAAACCCCCTCGGTCTGCGTCTCTCTTCTCCACTACATCTCATGTGCTTTGAATGCATCATGCTGCCATGCTTTACATCAGTCCTGGCAGAAATGTGGTCACGCAAGGGGTTTGAAGGATGCTCAGAGATAATGTTGTTTATTCTTCCTTTTAAAAATTTAAAAATTATTTAAATTTTGTGCAAAAGGGCTGAAAGAGTTATTTCACAGCCCAGAGACTGGTTCAGAAGTTTCCCCTCTCTTATTTCTGCCACCCACTCCTCTCATGGGAATTACTTCTCCCATGTCCTCAAGACCCACCAGCATCCCCCGACATCCTCCATCTCTGGCTTTTTGCCCCTGTTCAGCAGAGATCACATGCTTGCAAATGGGCCCCCTGGCTGGGAGGTTTGGCGGTGGAGGGCTCCCTGGTGGATCCGCCAATTAGCCCTGGCCCCCAGCCTCTGAGAAGTGGAGCGAGGCCGGCAGTGCAGAGAGCTCCATGACGTCCCCTGAGTTTCCTTTTAACGGGTGACCGCCAAAGATGGGTCGAGGAGAAGCGAGGAGAGGAGATAGGAGAGAGGGGGGGTGGCGAGGATAATAGATGACCCCTTTGTCTATTTTGCAGCTAAGGATTTTGAATCAATTGCAGCTTGTGTCGTCCCGCCAAGCCCTGCAGCTTCAGCTTGGGGGGCAGAGATGAGCGTCCGAATGTGGAAAACGTTGAAGAAATCTCATTGGTCTTTGTAAGGCCAGGTCAAAATTAATGTGGAGACATTTGAAAAGCTTTTTGTTTCCATCTTGGCTTTTTCAACAACATCTCCACAACGAGTCAAACAATAATTAAACAATTAAATCTGAATTCTACTGCTGACGCATAATGGTCCATCAGCTATCACATCTGAGTACAGCTGACGATGACTGCTGAACGATGTCAGTGCAGTAAACCAGGCATTCATGTTAGCATTAGCATGTTAGAGTATTTTTACATGTGTATACTCGTAAAGGATAAAGGCTCTGAATACTTCTTCCACCACTGACAGACAGTATGTTAGTCCCTCTTCTTCAAAGTTAGTTGTTGCTGCTGACTTTATATTGTGTAATGCTGACGCCATCTCTTGTGTATATGCAGCTAATGTTCAACATGGGATAGCCATCATGTTCATATGTAAGAATATCAGAGGTTTTATTGCACTGACAAAAAATTAAACAAAGGAGACAGAAAGATCTGTTAAAGTTTGATATTTATTAACGATCAAAAGCAACTGAGAGAGAAATGCTTTTGTTTTGAAGGAGGAACCATCTTGACTCAACACCCTGACATAACAACAGGTTGCTGAAACATTTCGGATGACGGCTCGCCCACAGACAGCTAACCCTTTGAAGTCATCACAATCAAATGCCAAAGTGTTGGAGAAGAAAGGGATGACAAACACTGAACGTTCTAATAAAGCCAGTGAACACAGGTGATTTACAGGTCAAAGGAAAATCTCATAACAGCTAATACTGGACTACATTTGATTGACACGTGAAACTTTAATGAAACTGTTGCATTTCACTGACTTTATTTCAATATAAACTTAGGTTCTATAAGTTACATTATGTTGAAACTGTGGTCATGTATGTAAGTCAAGCATCTAAAAATATAATCTCTCAAATAAATTTAGCCCCAGTTTTAACATGGATGACTTCAAATCACCACATCAGTGCTTCCTGTGTACAGCCTGGTTCTAAACTTCAGTGCAGATCTGGTGTTCTGCTCACTGGGAACATCATCTTCCCGAGCAAGAACCGAGTCCAAACATAAATGACAACAAGGAAGTTCAAGACTAACGCAACAACACAGGATGTGTGTTTATTTCTTCAGTTGACACAACTAACGTCAGGTTAATTGGTCCCACCTCAGCTTACGCCTCGACCGATGGTAAAGCCCAGAAAACAGTTACCATGAACATGAAACATCCAAATACAGAAAGCAAATCACTGCAAGCGCCCTGGTGAGCTCACTGTGTGAAGGAAGGCAGCCTCTGGTGTGGACACTGCTGTTTACACTGGACACACACAGAGAAGTCAAGGAGCTACCTATTTACCCACAACCCCCGGTTCGTTAAACCAACAGTTTCCTCTGAGCTCTCCCAGGAAAGGCAGAAAGGGACTGAATTAACGAGAGCACACAGAGTCACGAATCTGGTGCAGAGATAGCAGACAGAGTGCAGAGGTAAAGTTTGCCCAAAACTCTTTATGAGGAGGACAATGAAGGAGCAGAATTAGAGAAAGTTGGAAAGCGGAGATTAGCCGAGGCTGCGGAGAGACAGAGAGGGGGAGTGAACAGCTGGCTGGGACAGATACTGCTGTTTCAGACCTCTCCCCAACCCGGGCGGGTAAACAAACCGGCAGGCTGTTTGATTTATGGAGTGCGTCACTGACCGAATGGCCATTATTGTGACTGAAAGAAGCTGGAGTGAGCGGCATCGTCATCGGCAAAACGTGCCCAAATACTGCAGCTTTTCACAGGTACAGCGGACTTTGTATTGCGCTCTTTGTCAGCTTGGCATCTCCAAACAGTTTTCTGATTCAGCGGCTGACAGCCGAGCTGAACGCGGCCGCTCGGACGTGCTGTAAATCATCAGCAGCAAACACAGAGAAGCTGTTTGGCACCAGGAGACGCGTCTTTGTGTCTCCTCAGTGGAGACTTAGTGGAGTGATTAATCATCACACTCTTCAACGTAAGGAGGTAATTTATGGCTTCAATTCATGGCCTTTATCATTATGTGCGGGCGGGTGGGTGGAGGGAAGGGTTCATCTCAGGAAAATGCAGCTCGAGAGCTCAGACTGAGAAAACAACTGATGTTCATTGTAATGCCTGAGTTGAACTGTCACACTGTCCTTTTATTGGTCGTAGCTCAGAGTGCTCCACGTTCATGTGGGTCCCCTGGGCGTTGGTGAAGGGCCATCAGCTCCATCCAGGTCCCAGAGGCCACTAATGGCTTACAGGTGAGCTACAAGTGGGGCCTTATGAGCAAAAGAGGGATGTTTTTTTATTTGTATTTTTTTTTTAAACTTTGAATGGCTGTAAAGAATGGAGGCTGTTGTGAGGTCTGTTTCCATCACTTGGTTTTATCCACATTTAAAATGCTGAATTTTTAGTTTTAGAAATGTATAAATTAAAGCAGGCATTTCATTCACAACTTGACTCTGTGGTACCTTCTTCTTCGACTATAGACAAAACACTGAGTGCTGTTACTGCTGCTAGTCACTGTTACAGGCCTCCACTCCACCACAGCACCAAAAAATCCCAGGCTCCAGTCCAGAAGAAACTCATCTCTGTGTCTGATCAAAAAAAAAAAAACCCTGCAGGGCCCACATAAATGAGATGAATGGGACAGACTAACTACAAGAGAAAAATCTGTGCTAAACAGCTGTAGGTAAGGTAATTTTACATAATTATAGTGTAGTGCTTAAATTTTTAGCAGGTAACAGTTCTCACACTCCAGTCCTTCAGTCTGCAGCAGTGGTGCAATCTGGCTAATCCCACTTCAAATACACGACGGGCCAAACTACATCCCATCATTCATTCATTCATTTAACTGTTCATTTTTTTCTAATCCACCTGTGAAGCATCGTGCAGAAGAACTTCAAACTGAAAGCTTGTTTTTCAAGTTAATATGACAACACAGGTCCACAGCTGTAACCGAGTTTAACCGAGTGTAACCAGTTCTATCAGGTCGCCCCGAAACAGATTTGAAACAGAGTAGACAACATGCTGTAGCTTCAGAGTCACTGTGCTTTTGTCCTTGACCTCTGACCTCTGCACCTGCTGACACAGGTCAGCTGGTGCAGAGGTCAGAGGTGCTGTGAAACACAGACATCAGCAGCTGTTCAGACTGAACGATGTACAGAACATTTCTAAGATGCTTTGTTTTATCTGTGTGACCTCTGCCCTGTCCTGCACCAAAAACAGTTCATAGAGGGAGAGATAAGATGTTCCTTATCCTGCTGCTGGGAGAAGAAAAGATGGAGTCCATCGAGCTCTCATTCATCACTTTTAGATCAGTATTGATCAGCTGGCAGAGCAGCAGCAGCGGCGGAGAGATTTACTCCGGCCTTTTACCATGACGATAGAGGCGTTTGACCCATCCAGCGGCTAAAAGCCTCTCAGCTCGCCAGCGGCTTTATCATCTGCCGCGCCCAGACATGATGGCCGATGAGATACGCTGATGCATCAATCATCTGGAACGACGGCTTCTTCTTCTGCTCCTCCTGTGGCTTGTTGAAAAAGCTCCTGATTGTCTTTTTTTTTTGGTGTTGTTTGGTGGTTTGTCGAATGTGTGGAAAGATCAACATGTCAGCCATAAGCACCTTTTACAGCTCACATATAATTCAAACACATTCTAAAGCTTCCACAACAGAAACCAAAGTGTCTTTTAATATAACGGAGGATTTATGGACGCTGCTGACCTCTCCGATCAGCAATGTGTTTTCAGACACCTGCTTTATGGGCCTTTGTGAGTCACTCCGGACCTGATTTGGATCTGAGGTTTGGCTGGCGCCGTTACATTTTATTACTGTGACGACTGTCAGCACAGTGGACGTCTGCCATTTAATGAGATGAGCAACAACATGGAAGTCAAGACATGACTCTTGCGTCCATTTATTTCTGTTACAAAATTACAGCTAAATATAAAATAAAATAGCAAACGTATGTGACCTATGGTTTCACAAAGCTTAGTTTAATACTGTCTCAGACGGGAAAGCATTAGCTTATTATCTTATTTGTACATGCAACAGGCTCAAAAGTGGAGAGACATGAGAGAAACATATTTACCAAACAAGAGTGGACTTAAAGCATCTGATGCTAAAGTGCTGGTGCCTAGAAATGTATTGTTCCCCAGAGGATGAACCCTATTACTTTAATGACTCAGGACGAAAAAGAAAAGAAGAATAGATTTGTCATCAGTATTTTGTCTGTTTTGACCAACACGTGTACGATGTGTCTGTAATGAACAATTCAGCCTCTGGGGGATTCCAGCAGGACGTCAGACTTAACATTTACTTTAAAGTTGCGTAATGTGGAAGTGATTTTAAAAAAAGTCCTTGAGGATGAACACCCCCTCTTCCTCTCTGAGTCATCCAGCCTGACTCCTCCGGCCTTTTCCTGCCATCAGACGCCTGTTGTTTGTTTGTGCTCGTAGGTGATGTTGGAGCTTGCTCTGTTGTCTGCAGTGACTCACCTCCAGCTCCGACAGAGAAACTCCCCTCGACAGCTCGGTGTGTTAGAGCCGACTCCCCTGTCACTGAAGTGTTTGTGTGGAGAGTGAGCCGGCTACTCGTCGGACTTGGGTGAGATGAAGGTGGGCGGACAGTGTCACTGCGTGCTGCTACAGCGCACGTTTCATCTCTTCATTCAGTTTGTGATTTTTGTTTCTCAGCTGTGAGGATGGTAAGAGTCTGGCATCGAGACTGAAACAACTCTGGCAGAAAACAAGAGAGAGAGAGGAAGAGTGTGACTCAGTGTGAATGCATTTGTGTGAGGGAGCTTCTAACAAGAACAACTTCAGCCTCTGAGAAAGGAGCTGATTTCTGCACAGAAGAATGTTTGCATGCAAATATGTTGGCGAGTTGTGACAAGAGTAAATGTGACAAGACATTTTTTCTCAGGATTTTCAGTAATAAATTTACATTTTCTCACATGGAGTGATGTAAATAAAAAAAAAACAAGTAAAACAAAATGGAACCTCCACTGACAAGTACCAGAATCAGAAGAGCCTTAAAGGTGATATCTGGATTAACAGTATAATATATATCTAACGTACAGCTCACATACCTTACCATACATACATAATAGTGGGATGACTGAACCATGAGCCTGTACATACTGAGTGAAAACTGTCCAGAAGTGCCTGTAGTTCACAGATCTACCTGATCACAAGATTGGATTTCCCCAAAATCAGGGCCCCCTGCTTCAAGAACACACCCGTTCCTCCTCTCTCCTCCTCAGGCTGCTGCTGCAGCAGCCTCCTTCCTCCTCCTTCCTCTTCATCACTCTAGTATCTACAGTATTTTCCTGGAGTTTAAGCGGCAGACAGACGGTTTAGGTTTGAGAGGAGGAACACTTAAGGGGAAGATAGTTTTGCCTCCAACTCCGCTTTCATCATCCGGCAAAGAGCCACACGGAGCGAGTGAGGATTAGATCCACCACAGAGAATTTCATCTCCCTCAACCTTTTTTCTGTAGTTTCCTGCTTTTACTTTTTCCAGCGGTTTGTGAGCGAGCGATCATAGCCCTGTTCAGTTTCAAGCACTGACAGAGTAATGGTTGCTTTCAGCATCAGTTTAAATCACAAGCCCCATTTCCTGTTGGTGATGAAACTGTCGCTCATGCTGCAGTGAAGAAGCTCATCGCTTTGGAGGAAAACCTGTTACAGTCCACAGTGTTCACATCCACACTATCCAGTGTGTTTAAGTCTAAACAGCTGGTGTCAGGTCTGTCATTACAAACACCAGCTTCGTTCAAACTCACTGAACTTTATTTCAAATTCTAGCAGTAGAAGTCGTAGAAGTTTCCAAAGACACCAAATCTGTCAAGAACCGTGCAGCCATTAAAACTTGTCTGACTGATTTTTCCTTGAACATGTTCCAAATATACAGTTTTACTCTTTTGAGGTTTAAACCTTTCCGGTTTGAAACATCTTAACATTTAACAACTTCAGCTCAACACAATAATCATCTTATCTGTAACTTCTTGTAGTTTAAATCTGCAGTAACCAAGACAGCTCCACCAAGCTGGGACACTTTTTATTTGTTGGGACAATTTTTCTTTCTTTCTTTCTTCATTTTTGACGCCTTACTTCATTTTTCTACTTAATATTTTTATCTGTATATATTTTTTTTTCTTTTCTTTTTGTAGTTATGACACACAAGCACCTTAGAGGGCAGTGCCACTGTAATTTCGTTGGACATTGTTCAGTGACAGTAAAGGCCGTTCTATTCTACCACCGGCGCCTGGACTGGAGGCCATGGGATACAGAAAACACTGTGGCTGCTTTATTTAAAACTGTGAACTGCGATTCATGGCCATCAGAAAACAGAAACATATTTTGTCACTTAAGAGATAATTCCTGTTTTTCGCAACTTGGGGGATGGATTTCCTGGTCAGTAAGTTGTTATCTCTGATGGAATTGTTGGATAAAACTGGAAAAATAAGCCCGAGTTGGAATAAACCAGAATGACCTCTTGAGAAATATGTTATCTGCTTTCTGAAGGCTTTCAGTCACAGTTTCCGGTTCCACATGGACTAATGCGAGTCCCCTCTGTAGAACCTCAGTACAGTATTGTTCCTGACCACGGTGTGTGAGTACAGTTGACAGTATTGTGGAAGCTCTCGGGGCCCAGCAGGCTGATTGACGGCTCTCTGCTGGATGTGACAATGTTCCTGAACTATGGGAACTCGTTAGAGCACACTCTGACTGTGTGTGTGTGTGTGAACCTGGTTAACAATCATTTTTTTTCTGTTGTGCTGCTGTTACACAACATGTGTGTGTGTGTCCTTTAGCAGAAAGCAGCAGCTCTGTTCAGTTTGTCTGTCGCCCACACTCGGCTCGCTCACTCTGTTCAGCTGGTTTTCTGCTCGCTAATCAGGTAGAGAAGCTTCCTGCCGGGAAAATAAGAGCTGACTCTGCCCCAGGAAAACAATTCAGCCATCATCCTGCCATTACAGCGATGGCCACAGTCCTAATTTATCTCCCAGTGTGCCGGTTGGTTTTTTCTCGTATTGGAGGAGAATTTCCGAGCAGAGTGAGCGCCGGCTCTTAATACTCTCTCGTGCCTTGCACACAACAAACAAATGAGGACAGCAAATCTTTGCTGCCATGTAGATTTACTTTTATCTGCAGTATCACCTCGCTCCCCAACCACTCATAAGATTAGAGGGAGCAAGCTGCAATATTGGATCTGTTTTGTCAGCTCTGACGATGCTGTCCTGCTGCCTCACAATAAATCTGGAAGGTTTTTCTTCTCTCTTTTTTCAAAGCTGTAATCCCCCCATCACTCCTGCTGCACCTCTGTGAGAGGGAACAGTAATACACTGGCAGTAAAGGATAATGTTAAGGTTTTCCATTTGGATTTTACTTCTTGCTCTTTTTGCTTCTCTTTCCTGGCGACCAGGTGAGTCGACGTGAGACGTTTAGTCAGTAATAGAGAGAAGGGCGGGGACTGAGTATTTCAAATAACTCCACCCCTCAAAACCCAGATAGCTTGAGTCCACTGGAACCGGGGAATTGACAATTCATGTGATGAATTTGCTTATTTACACATTCAGCACTGATGGAGCAACATTAATATTCGTTTAGAGAAGTGTGTGTGTCCACCTGATGCATCTGAGTCCAGTATTCACTCTCTGCGAGCTTCGTTTTTGGTCCCATCATGAACGCATTAATCTGTTGCGGCCCCCGGAGCAAATGTTTGCTGTTTGACTTTACAGAAAAATACATGACCCTGGCGGCCCCGAGGGTTACATAACAACCATGAGCTGCAACTACATTTATGAATATTTAACCAATATGTTACTTTGAAATAAGAGATTGCTTGGAGGTATTTACATAATTCTATTCAGTAAGCCACTAAAACAAACTACATCAACAGATTGTGTTTAACTCCTTACCTTAAACTCCTCCATACACATGCCACACACCAACAAGGATTTTTCTGCTGTTTGTGTAACTCTCTGGATGGAAGCCACCTGGAAAAGTTTAGTCTTCAAAACCCCAAAACTTCAGAGGAATTTTATTTTGTGCCTACATAATTCAACGAAGCGCTACAGATGACTCAGGTTATGTACAACAAATTTATCATTTCACAACTCACGGTGTGGTCAGCTAAATGTCTGAGACAAGAATTATAATCCAACCATACATGTCAAATGAAAGCATTTTATACTATGAGAAATAGTTTTGTGGGCGCTGAGGGTCCACTGAAGGTGGCCTCTCCCTGCTGCAGGGGAGGAGGAGGGAGGACGCGGGTGGGTGTGTCCCCTGCCTGGAAATGAAGCCATTTCAAAGGTCCATAATCTGTTTATGTTTCTGTCGTCCCGTTTTTGTCCGTTGGATCGATCCAAAGCTGCTTTTCCTGAGGCCTTATCATGGAAGCCAGAGGGGGAGACCCAATCTAATTCTGCGCTCCAGCAATATTCCACAAAGCAATATAACCAGGCTGCGATCATATCACATCCAAAGGGAAAGAGCAATATTTTTTCATCATTCTTCTCTTCTTTCTCTCTTCCAGTCCTCCACTAACGCCGGCCTTTTTTCCCTCCCAAGGCTTCCCTCTCTTATTGGACTGAATGAAAGGACTTCAGTCAAGTGCTGACGCTCAGCTCCACCACGAGGCTGGTGGCTCATCTAAAAGCGTCCTGTGGGGGAAATAGTTCCTCTACACCATCTGTCATATAATTTGATTAATTAGCCGTTGGTACCACTGTTGCCCCCCGCAGTGGGACCGAGGGTCGGCACTCCTCCATCCCTCCATCCCTCCGTCTGTCACACACAATATCTCGGATGCTGCTGATCAGATATTGATGAAACTTCAGAGACGGATATTTGTCACTGCTCCGAGTCTCGGCTGGGCTGCACCAGTATTAAACATCTTACAGTGCGAATATCTGAGCCAGAATTATCTCAATGTACTGTATGATGTTACCTAAAATGGAGCCACAAGTGGATATTTGGTGGTTCAGCCTCCACTGGCACTGATGACTTAAAAAATCAAATCAAATATGAAGTTTGTGTGTTTGTTTTTTAATAAATTCATTAACAGAAATAAAACTTAGTAATCAGCAGCTCTGGTTAAGAGGATTCTACACTGCAGCTCAGATGCAAAGTATCACCAGCTACAGCCGGAGGAAGTTACTGCGCTGTTTGTGACGGGCAATGTGTGCCATGTTTTCATTTGCCTGTGTGTGTGTGTGTGTGAGCCTCTTCTACAGTTGGAACAGTGCACTGGATCGGTCTATCCCTGCAGCAGAACACACACTCTCAGATCGCAGCGCTGTCTCCTGGCATCAGAGCTTCACCTGCTCGGAAACAACAGGTTCATCACTCAGGTGCACCAGCAGGCGAGCAGCGTCCTCCGCTTTGTGTCCAGAACATAATTTCAGTTGATTGCGACATTCTTTTCTTATTAATGTGTCTTTTATTTTGGCGGCCGAACACTCATCCCACCTGCCTTCCCACAGGAGAGGGTTGGTGCTCTCCATGCCAGTGGCTGTGAAAAACAGCACATTTTTCATTAACAGGATTACCGTCCAACAATATAAATACAGACGAGTATGTGTGTGTTGTGTTGTGTTGCCCAGGCTGCCAGTGAATTTAATCACTAACCATTCCCTTTTTTTTTCTCTTCCACCGCCAAGACGTGAAAGCCAATCAGCCTACTCCAATATGTGCAACATGTCCGTGCCAGAACTGATTGAGAGTCTCAACAAGCGAAGGCTCAGCGGAGGAATGTTCTGGCAGCCTGCAGGCCGAGGGCGTTCGTTTTATTTCCTGCTTTAACTAATTCAGCATCTTTTCTTACAAAAGGACTTGAAACACTGGACCACAATGAGATTATTCACCTTCTGAGCAGATTTTCTGTGCACAGAAATTTCACCTGTTAAAAAATAAAAAAGCCCAGAAATTGCTTTGTTTTGTTTTCATGTAAAATAATGTTCAACAAAAAGTCTTGTTCCTGGTTTGTGAGGCTCTTTCATGATTTTAAAAAAGTCTCAATTGTTGTTTCTGAAGCAAAGTTTTACATTTGATTTTTGTGTAAATAATTTCTATCAACCTGTTGTTCATATTTAACAGTTACAGTCTCTAGCGCTTTATACCTGATTGTTCAGTTTAATTTACTTTATATTTGCTTCATTGCATTCGTGAAAGAAATGCCTACTTAATTAGGGGTAAGGACTTAGTGTGATAGAATTATGAGATCCAGGACTGGAGACTAGTGTCCCCACAAGCCCCACACTCACTTCCTTTGATTAATTACACATTTGTTGAAAAACTTTAAAGATATGCATCATTTGAGTCTCGTCATAAAATTTCTTTGTCAAAAAATGTTAAAAACTTAATCGTATTCGTCCACGTTCCCAAATAAAGTTGAATTTAATCAAATTACCACAAACTAATTTACGCACAGGAATCCTGGGCACAGGCGGTTTTATTCCAGCACGGGGCAAATAATGAAACTATCACGAACACTGCGGTCTGCTCTGCACACGATGAGAACTTGGAGGCAACAAGGTGCACGCAATCTACAGAAGGTGGTTGGTGGGTGGATGGGGGTGGGCGGGGGCCACACCTCAGGCATTTCAACATTATTGATATCTGTTCTGTTCGAGTGTCCTGATGAGGCCTGACAGAGTCACAGTGATCCAGCATGAACAAAACCAGGACCCTGAAAGTGAAGCAGCTACATGGAAATCAGTGAAATTTATCAGAATGAGATTAACATTATTTCTGATGGGGGCTACAGTTCAAACATGTTAGACTGACAGAGAGACCCACTTCACTGCTTCATCCCTGCTGCCAGCGGGCATGAAAATATGTACATGTGACAGAAAGTGAGAGGAATTATTATTGGACAGTGTGAAATCCAGAAGGACTGCTAAACTGAGTCCTGATCTGAAGGGCAAACTGTAATTAAAACATGAAACGAGGCAGTCTAATTTGTCGTGGAAATGCCTCTGAGGGCACATTATGAAGACTTTCAAATGACACACACAAGAGCTTTGTTCTCTTGTGACCAAGAAAATGTGCTTCTGTAAAACTCTCTTAAATACAGAGCAAGTGAAAACACACGACTGTGCGAGGGAGAAACCGTTCATCCTTTTTACAACCATGGTCCACACCTCAGTCTCCAAACCGAAGCTCTCAGATTCTTCCAGGAAAGGTGTTTTAAAAAATGAACAACAACAAAAAACGCAGCAGCAGTGTGACCAGATGCTGATGAAGCAAAAACTGGAAAGAGAAGCAGAAACAACTCCACATTTCAACAGTCACAAAACAATGCAATTTGTCAGTTTGATTGACGGATTCATTTTGTGCAGCTTATTTAACGCTGCAGCTTTTATTTTACTTTGGACAAATCTGTCAGGGATGGATTTGCTGTTGTCTGATCACAAACACACATATGTTTTGTTTTGTTTTGTTTTCCAGTATCAGTTTTCTGGTGTTTCTGCCTTGGTTTGATGGAGCAGTGACAGCAGAGTCACAGAGATGTCACATGATACAGATCTTTGGCTGGATTTTCCCCCTGGACCCATTTTATTATTATTTTTAATGAAAAGATTCGATCTGTGTCTTTGTCGCTGAACAGTTTCTGTGTTGTTGTTGTCTTTTTACAGCCTTTTCTTCCCTTTTCTTCTTCGAGTATTTAGAATGGAAAACAACAGATATATCCAAAATAATTTCAAGTCTGTCAACGGGCGTTTCTTCACAGCAGACATCTTGACTAATCATAGCAGGAAAAGCACTACTAACATTAATGAAGGCTCCATTCCATCAAGTTTCCCAGGAAGCCAGCATGCACAGCACCAAGTCCTGGAACTGGCTCACCTCCATGGGATGCAGCCATCAATAACGTAGCTGCATACACCTGTTTTTCCTGCTTTGACACGTCAGAAGATCTGTGATTCGACGTGATCCATATTTATCAAAAGGCTAAAAGTTAACTTGTACGCACACTCAGCAGCTGCTCTTCAAAAAACTCGATAAATGCATCTTATTATGCATCTGCAGTTTTGGCCTAAATGCACGTTCTGCTTATTTGCATTTAGAGCGATTAGAATTATTCATTCATGTGTATCCTGTTCTCAGCCTCACAAATTAAAGCTGCGTGTCCATCTACAATGACGCCGCTGTGGCTTTTCCAGCCATGATCTGCTCGACTGTCACCACGTTTAGTTCTTCAGGAACATTGTGGTGTGGGTCGCGGACGATTTATTTGATTTTCAGGATTTAAAACTTGAATGTCTCATTTCTCTCTCTCCTTTAGATGTGTGTGTTACTGTTTCTGGCACTTTTTTGTGTGCGACAGCTTGTTGTTTGTCTTCATATGTAAATGGTCTATCATGCAAAAGAGATTTTGATTAAACAAACGAACCTTGTTTGCTTTGTTAACTGCTGCCTTCAAACCTCAGTTTTTAAATGACATTACCTGATTAAATTCAGGTTCTTATTCTTATGTTGAGTCTGCTGTGATTCTGAGAACCTCGATAAATACAGACCCTGATTAAAGACGAGGATAAATTTATTATGACTCTCAGGCACAAGCGTGGATCTGATTAGTAGTTAATTATAACGTTTCCATGTAAGTTAACTGAACAAACTTTCAAACAGGATTTGAGTTTACTGTTGGTGCACAAAAGAGGACCCACAGCTGATCTCCGTCTCCTCTAATGAGCTCAGTCAGCATGCTCCACCGCCCATGCATGTTAACCCGGACTGCTGTAACTCATGCAGCGTCCATGTGATATACTAATTATGTACAATATACTAAACACGGTGTACAGGTTTTGCTGTTAGTATACATGGAAGATCAAGGCCAATCAGTAGTTGGCTTTATTGTCTCATACATCGAATTTATAGTTCCCGTGACAGGACCATGGTGCTTTATAGGTCTCATTATCATCTCCAAGCTGAATTCCTGGACATTAACTTTCCACATTTGAAGGACCTGAATGTTTTTAAAGAGAAAGACAAGAGAGACTGTGGAATAAACCTGTGTGACGTCCTCCAACACAGAATCATTCCTTAACACTAACATGGATATTTAACAAAACAAACTTTTTCTCTACGTTTTGGCCTCATATCCACATGCAAAGAAATTGTTTCTGAAGTGAAGAAAAAAAACTGGTTTCTGTGTTTATGTGTATCTGTATCTGGAGACTCTACCTCCTCCTTTTGTGCATGCTCTGAAACAACAACAACAATAACGATAAATAGAATTCTTTGCTCTAAAATTGCAATCACAAGTTGGCATCTTAACTCGGCATTGATTCACCACTTCTGTGTCCGTGTACATCGCCACCTGCTGGCCCGACATTTGGCTGCTTTCTCGTGTGTACTTAGATTTATTTTATAGAACAAAGGGTCTGTGGACAGAATTTTAATTTGTTTTTAAACAGACCGGGAAAATAAGTGTTTAGAAAAATGTCCGTATTAGTGTGTGGACAAGGCCTCAGTCTCCAGCCTTTTTCTGTGTGTGTGTGTCATTCTGACAACATCCTTTGAACTTGTCTTTCTCCAGGTTGCATCAGCGAGATGTGAAGCAGATAAGTGAATATATTTTTTGTTAGAATTGTCAAAAACTGTCACAGCCTTCATCTGATGGGTACTGAGACCTCTGTGTGTGTGTGTGTGTGTGTGTGTGCTGATCTAAAGGGTAAGAAAGTCCCGCTTGAAGGGAAACTCACTCAAACAAATATCCACTGAGCTTCATAAACAAAACATTTAAATTGTTCTGTTTTCATCTCTCACATTAAAACCAGATTAAATAACATTGTCATTTAATTTTAGTATTAAACGTGCTTCATGTAAAGGTTGAATTTTTTTTTTCTTACTAAATTACGAGTCTGATGAAAATCTGATGCTTTGAGGAGTCAGGCCAATTTTAAAACCACACAAGATCAAAACTCTGTTTTACTGAGCCGAATTAGAGTCGACCACAAAAACAGTTTATATGGAATAATGTTTTATTTGGATTCAAAATCCAGTTTGACTTAAGGCAGATTGATGTCAAGAAAAAACATTTTTGAGGGAAGTTTAGTGAGTCTTATTTTCACATGCATGAGATTTGTACCTGCAGGGTTAAAGAAGCAGGAGAGTATCAAAGTACAGCTCATCATTTTAGGTAAGAGAGTGAGATGAGCAGATGGACATCAGTCTCAGGTCTTAGTATTTGAACGTTCAGTCTGAACTGATAAATTAGTGATAATTAATTCGGTGAAAATGCTGAATATATGAAGACAACAGGTAAACATGGAGGACGATTAATGTTTGCATTAACTCTGGTAATGAAGGCCTGGCTCTCTCTGACGCTGAGGTAAATAAAAGCCTTTATTTTTAAGACAGTTTCTAGAGCCTTTATATTGAACCTCTAAAGTATAGTTGCTTATATCATATGTATTGCTTGTGTGTTAATCCACACTGATTCTGTTTGTTGTTGTGCTTCATTGGGTTAAGAAAATTTCACCAGACTATTCAGCCTCACTATTCAAATGATCAGTGTGCTGGTTCTGTGCTTCCTCAAAATTGTCCAGAACAAACAAAGTTTGTAGAAAGCTTCCAGTCTGTCACCTGAGTGACACACAGCCACACCTGAACATTTCCACTGCGTTCTTCAGCAGCAGCTGTGATGTTTTATTCATCGCGGGCCGTCGCTGTCGCCTCGACGGCGTCCTGGTCATGGCAGCCTGACAGGGACAAAGCGGGGATTGCTGGATGTCTCATTTCCCGACTGGTCCTGATAAGGTTTAGTAAAAAGGTTTAAATGGCAGTGACAGGTGTCGGCCTCCAGACTTCACTTTACATCACTCTCCTGTTAATTTTTTCCTGTTATCTCTCTCTTCCTATTTGTCGCTCCGTCTGTATTTCGCTCCCGCTCTCTCTTGCTCTCAGTCTTGTCTGTCTTTCATTTAGAGAGTCTCTGTTTTCTCTCTGATTGTTGAGGCCCGAGGCGATGTTGTTGTGCTGGCGGTTGTCAACATGCAACAGAAAAAAAAAATATTCTCAGCTGTTTTATTTCTTTTCTTCATTATGCCACAATATTCCTCCCATGCTTAAAGGATTAGATTATTTTGGTGTGACATGCTCAGCTCTTTCTTTTCTTTCTTTTTACAAAGAGCTCTCTGGAGGAGGAGCTGCAAATCTGTGTTTTTCACTCAACACACTGTATTCTGTTCAGATGCTCTTTGAAAATTTGTGACAATATTGACAATGACTGGAGAAAAATCTAAACTCCACGCCTGCAATCTGGAGGTGGAACGGGTAATGAAGTATATTACTTAAGTCCTCAGACGCTGCTGCAGACTGCCAAATCAAACCATCAGTTTGTAGATTGATTTCAAATCTCACAGCAGTCAGTGGCTTCACTTTATTTCCATGAAAAATGTTGTTGGGTTTGTGAAAGCTCATTTTACAAGAACCAAATGGTTGATTGCCAAAAATAAAAACGCCAATAAACCTAGGAAACAGACAGAAAGAAAAGTGGATGCTGACAGAAGGTCCATCACTTCAAACATGCTAACTTCAGCATGCTAATGTGCATTATCTCTCTCTCTCTCTGTGTCAGCCTAATTCTGAGATGAAGATACTGAAAATGTCTGCTGTGGTATCTCTCAGGTCGTGGAGCTCTGCATGATGATGAAAACAGGACCACAGAAACCAAACGTCTGTGGACAACGTGACCTGATACACTGATCGGGCACAGCGTTAAAATTTGTCACCTACACAGTGGCTGCATTTATCAAAAGGTCGGGAAAGCATTCAGTGTGTTTTAACAGCAGAAAATCTCAGCTGCTGAGGTTTCCGGTGTCAGCATCTTAATTTAACTCTGACACACAGCCATGTGTTTTGAATATACAGTGGAATGTATGAGTCTGTCTTTAAGTGTCTGTATTCACTGATACAAAGGGGAATCAAGCAGGAACCTCCATTAGGATCAGCTAAACGATATTCTGGTTCCATCATGTTGACTTGCACTGGAAAGTGAACGTAGACTGAATCAATCAACGTTCTCACACAGTAGGACGTTCATTACAAAGGTCTGGCATCCACTTAAGAACACACTGCTCTGGGTAAAGAGTTTGTTTGTCTTGTTCAGTTCCCAGTAGATGTCTCCTCCTGAGTTGAAATGGAAGATGTGTCCTTGCTCGAGGTGGACATGTTCTGCACTGCAATGTTTATGGACTTAAACATCCACAGGCAAAAGTGTTTTGCATTAAGCAGCTCCGGGAGTGTGTCAGGAGGTCAGGTGATGATGGTTTTAATGATCTATCAGATCTATAAAAAAAAAGGCAGGTGTTGGGAAGCAGCGGCCTGAGGGGCCGAGCGAAACCATTCCACACACTGAATTCTTAATCTTTACGTTTACTTAAATCACTGGAGCAGAAAAACAAAAGCATATTGACATTTTCTCGAACCAGTTATTGATCAGGGGATCACATCTGCAGATTAAGCACTTTACACCTTTTTCCCCTGCAGTTCCACTTTAGTTTTAACACAGGTTGAACATGCTTAGTATTCTGAAAATCTGCAGGCGCCTGAGTTATTTTCACCTGAAGTTAATTTCCTTAAAATTGAAGCTTAATCTGAGGCTGGGTCAGTGTGGATAAATCTGAACACAGGTCCTCACACCTTACTTACTTCTTTTTTCTCTCATTGATAGTTTTGTTCATCGTGTGTGTGTGTGTGTGTGTGTGTGTGTGTGTGTGTGTGTGTGTGTGTGTGTGTGTCAGAGTGCGGTTATCCTGTCTGTGTGATCATGTTTGTTTCTCGCCCAATTTCCTCCACAGGAGGAAGTGACTTGTCGGCTCTCACTCTGACCACAGGAGAGTCCTAATAAGTGAGAATAAAGAAAATAAAAGGCAGAGGAAGTGTGAAACATGCCTTGTGTCTCGCTCACAGTCCGGGCCCTTTTTGTTTTAACCTTAACCGCTGGGCAGGCGGCGTCCTCTGACAGGAGGCTGGTGTAAATGAGAATCATCAGACGGCGATGCGACGAAGGTGTGTTTTCTATGTGTGTGTGTGTTTCTCCAGAGTGTTCATTATAGTGTGTACACAGTGAGGCAACAAGAGACAGACCAAAAGACTCGATCTGACTCGGTTAAAACGACTTAAACAGCTTCAATGTTCAGTAATCAAACATCAGACCATGGTGTCAATAAGCTGACAGAGTGTGATCCACTCCACCACTGCAGGGTAACACTTCTGTGGTCCATTGTTTCCATGGCAATACATATTTTCATACATGTGCTGTCTGGTAGTACCAGTTTTCCGGATTCGTTTCTTGTGTAAATAATTAATTTAATGTTGTAATAAAGTTTTGCTATGAACTCCCTATGACTGCATTCCTGGGAAACCGGTCTGGCGGCACATGAGGAAAAATCGGAATCCGAATGTTATTGATGTTCCTCAGAAAAACGCAGTGGACTTTGTGATTCAAACATCTGATTCATTCAGCAGCATTAATTATTGATAATACATGTTTCATAGCCTATGAACATATATAAATGTTTAAACTGGTACAAATAACTCTTCTTTTTGTTTCAGTTTTTTTTCTGATAGCTGATATAGTAGGTCCACACTACGTGGTCAAAAGTATGTGGACACCCGAGCATTGCACACACAGAGTATGTGATGAGGGACATGTCAATGTCCAGCCTCCAGTCTCCTCCATTACTGTGGATAATGTGAGGGATCCATACCTGTTTTGGTTTTCCAGCGTTTTCACATTTGCCCGAATTCTGCACCACACAGGACAGACGAGAGGCTTGAGAAAATCTCTAACTTGTAAATTGGGTAACTCTCATCCCAGAGGTGTTGACTGGGGAAGTGCAGCTGAGATCAGGGTTTTGTGCAGGCCGCTCACCAAACTGGGAAAACTCTTCTTTATGGAGCTGGCTGAGCGCACGAGGGACCTGTCATGTTAAAAAAGGGAAGGGACAAACAAAAACATAAAGTTAGAAGAACACTATTGTCTAAAATAGCACTGTAAGCTATAAGAGTTCCCCTCAGAGGAACTAACAGACCTAAACTGCAGGACAGCATGATTCAACAGTCCACACAACACGATTTCGTTGCCCAGCACTCACTCTGGCAAACACTTGCATTGTTTGTGTTGACCTTATCTGTGAAAACCCACGTCATGAAGTTCCTGCAAATAATTTCTTTTTTTAAATCAACAATCTCAATCTAGCACATGATCCCTGCAGTGCTGGGCCGTGATTAAGAAGTAAAATCATGTAAAGATTGGAAATGTTCAAATGCCAGATTATTTATTTATACAGCTGAATGAATTGCATTCTGCGTGTAATATGCTTTTTAGAGTTAGAATGTCAGTATGTGTATAGATTGTAAAAACATTAATAAAACATTGCTTAGACATGAAAAACCGATGTTCCTACATTTATCTTGTAGCCTCAGGAGTGATTTTTCTTTGTCTTGGTTCGTGATTAACTTTCAATGAAAACATATATATACTGTATATACTGTTCCTCCCAGAGGACAACAGCAGTTTATGATTTAACTGTGTCAAATCCAGCTTTCACAACTTTTTACTGTGCACACTGTATCTGATGGAGCCTGGCTTTGATTTCTCTGTGTTGTCACTGGTGGGTCGAGGTGGACCTTGATGTAAAGACAGAGGGTTGGAAGGTATATTGGGAGGAACTTATTTTGGGGAGCAGGAAGCAGAAAGTGACATGAAGTGACCTGAAAATGAAGCTCACTGTGTTTTCAAGCAGAAAGCAAAATGAATGTCTCCTGTTCTGAAAAGAGGTTTCAGTAGTTTCTGCCCTAATGTTCTGACCTTCGACCTCAGTCCCCGGCGGAGGCACGGAGCTTCCTGTTGACCACTGCCATTGATTTGTTTGTATGTTGTCATCAGTTGTATCCCTCATATAATGACCCTCCTGCGTGTTGTTATGAATCGCCCCGAGCACTGATCAAGGTCTGTAAGTCAGCAGGGAGCTGAGAGCTGCAGAATCGCTCTTTATGTGGGTTTGTCCACATGTGGTGTGTTGTCTCCCTCCCCCCCCCACACACTCCTCCTCCCCCTACTGGGACTGGATCAGAGCATAAATGCATCACAAGCAGCAGCGCTGTTGTTGAGGTCACCATCAGCAAGTTTACATTCTGCTTACACCAGATTAACAGGACGAATCAGTAAACTTCTCCCTGTTCCTCGACTGCAGGCGGCGGCAGCAGCAGCCTGTGAGCCATCTGTGGAGCTCTGCTGTGCTCCAGCTGGGTCTCTGGGTCTCTGGGTCTGTTTGTTCGTGACGGACACCTGTCAATACCAACATTCACACCACGCAGACATACTTCATTCTGATTGGCTGAGGGGTGTGCATTATTTTCATGACGGGGCTCCAGCGGCTTCATCAGCGTTTTAAACTGATACTTATCTCTGAAAGGCCTCAGAGGAGGATTCATACTATTGGTGACCTCCTCCAGCTGTGACGTAGGTGAGGTGTGCACTACCTGTCTGCTGTTTTTGACCATCCCTGCTGTCACTTCCAAGGGATCATTAAACACAATGTTTGAGGAGGAGATGTGCACAATAAAGAAACAAACCAGGAAGTGTTAACATTTAGTTGTTGTGATATTGCATCTGTTCCATAATGTATCTGCCTCGTAAACAAAACAACTTTTACACTGAAGTGGTTTTACATATCTGGTCAGTTCATGTGCTCTTTATGCCTCTGTGCCGGCGATAGCCAAGGTCAGAGGCGTTATGTTTTCAGGCTGTCCTTCCTGGATTCTTCTACGCGACGCTTTCAGGTCTCGCTGTCAAACTTTGCACAAACGCTGACTGTGACTTAAGGCAGATCTGGAAGGAGTTTGGAGGTCAAAGGTCCAAGGGCAAGGTCACTATGACCATATTTATGTTTTGCATGGTAATGCGATATCGTAAGAACCGTTTGAGGGATGGCTTTCAAACTTTGCACATATATATCACTGCTTGTCAATATGTATTGGAGGTTGGAGGTCAGGGGTCAAAGGTCAAGGCCACTGTGATCTTGTGTAAGTTTTGTTTGTGAACACCCAACACTAACCTTCCCAAACATTGTCATTATCACTACAAAACACCCATAACCAGCACATCATTATGTTCTTTATCTGCAGCTCAGTGTGATCGCTTCCTGTTTCAATAAAGGACAAACAGAAAAAAACTTTAAACAGATGTATATTATCACATGGAGACCTCGCCATAAAAAGCCATTTTCCATTTCACTGTGAGTTTAATTCCTGTTGCTCATTATGAGCAGATATTAAGTGCAGTCTGGTGTGCAAACTGTCTTCTTTCCCTCAATTTATTTACAACCAGCCACATTTCAGAGCTTTGTTATTATTATTGGAAGTTAATAACTGGTGTCAACTTATTTTATGATGCGTTGCTTCATTTTAAGTTCCATTTAGCACTCTACCTGACAGTGTTTGAGTTAATGACACACTGTTCATTAAAAGAGTGGTTAATGGTGCTTGTTAGGTATTAAACATCCTGTAAATGGGGTGTGTGTGCTGTAGCTGACGAGATGAAGAGGAAGAAGAGGGAGAAGAAGAAGGAGGAAGAGGAGAGAAGAGAATCAGGTCTTTGAGGTCGACTGGACGTCAGAAAAAAACGCAAACCTCTGAAATTAGCTCACGACCTTTAAAAGCATGCTAAATTAGCAAAGCTGTCCAGCTCAGAAAGCCTTGAGGTAAGCATGGTAAGATGTACTGTCCTGTCATTAGGGGAAGGGTGGAGGGTGGAGCTTTATTTAGCAGGTGCAGTTTATTACCCGTCATCAAATCCCCCTCCGAACAGGAACAGCTGACTTTGCAGAAATACGAGGAGACCCAAATAAGCTCAATCAACAGAACTGATAATATTTCATATCCCGGTGTGTGTGTGTGTGTGTGTGTGTGTGTGTGTTTCTCCTCCACGTCCCAGACAGGAGCCCATTTTTTGGTCCCTTTGCTCGTCACCCATGGCGACCTCTGCAGGATCACCTGGGCCCCTTTGGAGAGGGTACGGCGAGCGGCTCGGTGCCTTTGGAAATCCAGGGCGCCCATTCTGTCCGCCCGAATGACGCCGGGGATCCCAGAGAGCGCGCTCGGCCTCAGTGCTGCTGCTGGCGGCGCAAGGGGATGAAAAGAGGGAGAGGTCCCCTTTATTGTCCTTCCTGCTGCTGATTTCCTTTCCTATCATATCCTCATATCTCAGAATATCCCCGAAATTGACTAAAGGAAGTGAGAAAACAAAGAAACATGAAGGGAACCAAACAAAGGATCAGACTTCACAGGTGAAGGAGGTAGGGAAGAAAAGGAGACCATAGCAAAGGAGAGGTGGTGATAGGGAAGACAAGAAGGGAGGGAGGTAAAAATGGGGAAGTATGGAAGAAAAGTAGGAGGTGAAGAAGGAAAAGATATTGTAGGGAAGGAAGAGGATTATACAAAGGATAGAAAGTAAGAAAATAGAAGAAAACAGGAAACGTAAAGAAGTGGAAAGAGACTCCATCTTTATCACGATTCCTCAGAAAAAACATTCTGATGTTTCCATTTGCAGAGTTGGCAGGCATTTTATTTATTTATTTTTTTACGAGGCCTGGTTTCTGAGTCATTCTCTGTCGCACTCTGACTTTCTCACTTTTGTCACCTCTCCTTCGCAGATCTGCTTCCTCCATCACTTTTCCCATCCAAGACACGACGGGGCTTCATGGCAAGCGGTTAGCCTGCGGCGCTGAGTCACTGCAGACTGTTAGTGTCAGTATGCAAACTAAGGGCAGCGGATTCATTCACATTCATACACCTCGATGTGGTGCAGGTTACACCACGAGTGTGAGTTTGCGGCGCAGAATGGCCCGTTACATTTTCATTTTACAGTCTAAAGGGTTTAACTGACACTCTCACACTCTACTAGAAGCTTAAATTTAGGAATGGCAGCTGTACAGGCAACCAGCTGTAAGATCAGCACAGGGGCCAGCAACGCAGCCTGAAGAACAGCAGGGAAGGATATTAATTTAATCACCATGTACTGAAGGATAATTCTCATTTATTTCACCTTAGGTCTTATTTTACACCTTAGTCAATCATTTCTCTCATTAATAAAACTCACCAGGTTAATTGCTGAGAGTTGGGAACACGGCAACATTGCCAAGAAGTCAGACTCGTCCGCTCCGGGATCAGTTTTCCCCCTGCTTCCACTTTTTGTGCTAAGCTAAGCTAATCATCTCCTGGACCTGCCTCTGTCCTGGACACAAACTGAGACTGATATCCATCGTCTCATCGGGTATCTTTCTTCTGTAAAAGCTGCGATTGTGGTCGAAGGTCGAAGTTTAACACGGTGAATTTCATTTCCACTCATCAGCAACAGCTCATTAAAAAGTTGAGATCAGGCTGGCGACTCTCTAATAGGCCCCCTGCAGCTCCTTAAATGCAGCTTTTGCTAACAACACAGACTCTTGTCAGTTTTTCATTCATCTTCCTCTGAACCAAATCCTCCCATTAGCTCTCACCTTGGAGAATTCTCAGAACATCGCTCATGTTTGTTCATCAGATCAACGTGCTTGCTTTTCTATTTACTTTTTTTTTTTAGATTTTTCCGTGATTGAATTGTATTTTGAAAAGTACTAGAAGCAAAGGAATTTTCATTCCTATCTGTACATGAGAGCACACAGGCGCAGCCATTGTCGATAGTCTAATGGGAATGTTAAGTACAAGCAAGCAGAGCTGTCTTTTATCTTGGGTATTTACAACTCTGTCACAACCAGCAGGAATTTGGAAGCTGAGGGGAAAAGCGTCGTTTTTATTTATTTTATTATTTTTTTGATCCCTGCCCGGATGCACTAGCTTTCATCTCTCAGTGCTCTTAAAAGAACGGCCTGCTGTTTGTGGTGGGAGAGATGGAATCAAAGCCAGTGATTAGAATGAAATATTTGCAGAGGTTTGGGGGAAGAAGAAAAAAAAAGAAAGAAACAAACAACATAAAAAGAAGAAAAAATTGGAGGAGAAAGTTAAATTTACCATCTCCAAAAAGTTGTTGGCTGTGTGTTCACCGCAGGAGCTGTGGCCTCCAGCAGCTCCCTCTCATCACCACACAGAATAATCCTCTCTTTGTTCAGAGAAACAGAGCTGTTGCTTTAAAAAAAAAAAAAGCACCATCGTCTTACATTATTTCACTCTTTCAGCATCTATAGGAAGCCTTGAGCAGTGGTGTTATTCTCCATGTTTCTTCACAGCCAGGACAGCTCTCTGTGCTCTGTCTGATATCCGTCTATGCAGCGCCCGCAGCAGGAATAAGGCTTTAGTTTTCCCCCTATTTTTCGACCTATGCAACTCAGGTTCTCTTTACCAGCTTTTGGGAGGTTTTTACAACACGATACAGTGGCTTACTGCAGTAGGTCAAGTTCAGCTCAACGTGTGTCATGTGTGTGGTCCAGTTCCTCCAGATAACGTGGAATTACACGGCTAAGTTATCCTACCAGCATGAAGGGGGGAGAACCTGAGGGGAGTTTTAACTGGATGTCAATGGGGAGCTCTGAGTTTTAATGGAGGCTGCTGGAGGTCGACGGGGAGGAAACCAAGCGGAAGGTCAAAGTCAAGTCAAGTCGTGTGTGTGTGAGGTTAACTCACAGAGGAAAGAGGCTTGAAAGAAGAAGAAGAAGAAGAAGAGGGAGAAGAAGAGGGGAAGCATGGCTCCCCCGTCGACGAGCGCCGCTCTGCCCCCCTTGATGCTAATCCTCTGAAAGCTGTTTTCTAGCGAGGATTAGTGCCAGCGAGAACAAGGCTTAGAGCTCTCCGCCGAGTCGAGATGAGAAATCGAATACAGGTGCTTGTCGGGGGCTGAGCCCGATGACTTTTCTGCGTGCAATATCATACGGGGGGGAGGGGAGGGGGGGTGGGGGGGGGGGGGGTAGCTCTCGCTGCACCAGCTGGTATTACATCCTTCAGGGTGATATTGTGGGAATTCAGGTCAATGCTGACTCGTGCAGAACAGAGAAAAGAATCCTCTGAAGCTCAGTGGATCCTTTAACCCAGAAATCGCAGCTTCCCCTCCCTGCACAAAGTCAGGTTATTGTGTTTCAGGGCTGCACACAGCGATTATTTCTATTGTTATTTTCTTCTTAATATTACTTGATAATTTGCTAAAGAGGTTTTCAGTTTTGGGTTCATCATTCGCACTATTGAATCACAAAAGTTACAGCAAATACCCACCCAAGAGAACCCAAAGTGCAACGTTTAAAATAAAGAAAAAAATAAACTTTTATTCCAAGTTATCATGAATGTAAAATGTGAATCTCCAAAATACTCACTAACTCCAGCACTCAGAGGAATGCAGTGACGTGAAAGTCCAATATTTCCGTGTGAAATTTGGTGGAGGAAAAGTCTCCAACATGAAAATACTTGACTAAAGTAGCAGAACCTCTAGAATGCAATTACAGTAAATAGAGTACTTGAGTATTTGCTCGGGTTTCAGCTTGCAGAGAAGCAGCAGCAGCTAATGAGCCTGCTCTGCCTTCCCTGTGATGATGTTTGATTTTAAACCTGAGGCAGCAGAACGTACACACAGCATGTTGTACCTCACATAAAAATAAACGTGTTCTCTGCTCGTCCTTGTTCAGGCCAGCTGGTGCCGTGGTGTGTGTGTGTGCACATGTGTGTGCGTGTTGCGTCCCCCGGGGTCGGCGGCGCGACACTTGTAATGCATGGCTGTGTTCACCTGTTTGACACGGGAGACGCATCGCCTCCATCGCCGAGGCTGCAAGACGGATGAGGAGGAGAAACAGCAGCATCGGCGCTCCTGGAGGTGACCCAGCTCCGCTCGGCACCACAGTCCGACATGCAGCAGCACGGCTGGGCAGGAGGGACAGCAACAAGAAGGTCGGCGGTTCAAGGTGCCTTTGAGCAAGGCACTGAACCCACAACTGCTCCCAGTGGAGAGCAGGAGAGTGTCGCTGTGACCCACTTCCAAACATTCCACTAAAACTTTATGTAACAAGGTATGCATTATATAACGACTGTGCACCATTTCCCAGTTCGTATGCAGGAACTCATGACTTAATTCATACTTTTTAACAATTTTATTACCGATTTCAAACTTGGAAACTTTTCTCCTGTTCAGAGAAAATGTTTTTCAGAGGTTCAGTAGTTGATGTTTTTGTTTTCTGAGGTATCTGTGGAGCTGTCTCACTCCATTTGGAGCCAAATGGAGCCACTTGTAGTTAAACAGTCTCCATCACCGCCCCTAACAAAAATCCAGTTTTTTGGATCCTGAGGAGTGAAAATCCTGTTCACTCAAAACAGGGTTTGAACTTCTGCAAAAGGGACACAGAACATGATTAATTTTCACAAACAACACAATACCAGCCCCAAAATGACCTGATCAAACATCCATGGGGTGTCAGAACATCCAGTACCCTGTCCAGTGTCCTGATAATGTGCCCAGAACACCTCATAAGGTCTTGATAAAAAACAAGTGTAGAAAGTAAGATGCGTGTGACTCAGTTGAGTTGAGGTAATAGTGATGAATGTAATGCTCCAGGCGGCTCTGTGGAGGTTTCCTGCTGTGGTTTGCCGGCTGACGTTTCCTTCCCCTCTACAGTTTTCTGTCGGCGCTGCAGAGCGAAGCCAAAGGCCACAACCCATCAGCTCCCTCATCAATACCTGATAACCTTTCTATGAGCAACGCACCACGCCTCCATCTGTACAAATAAACAACAGGCCCGATCAATAGCACCATGCTCGATAAAAGTAAAAGTGCAACAACACATTATGGACTCCCGCTGTTTCCTAACTTTGCAATTAGCTGAGGCCTGGTGGCCACACCCCCTGCTGTGGCCTGCCAATCACAGCCCCCCTCTGCTCCTGTAACCCCCCCGCCAACCCGCACAGACAGCCAGCAGCATCAGCTGTGTGGCGTCCAGCCTCCGCCTGCCTGGTGATGAGCTCGCCACTCATTACTGAGCAGTGGGCGGCGCTCCTTGTTAGTGTCCTCATTACCGAGCAGCAGGGCTTCTAATTAAACAGCTCAGTGGCTGCTAAGTGGCTTGTCTTTATTTTCCCGGGCAGCACCTGAACAGAGTGATTTGTTTGTCACCCCCCCCAACAGACGCTCGCAACTCCATCCACATGGCTTCGCTCCTGACTTCCACTGCTCTCAGTGCTGATGAGCCAACAGGTTTCATAACCTGCTGTTTGCCTGTGTGTGTTCAACATGTGGATGTGGCTGAAAGAAGCTCTGCTGCTCACGGGTCAAATGAAGTGTGGCGAGTCTGATTAATTATCTCAGTCTAAAGTTACTCTTTAGTGGTACTTGTGTTTCTTATAGAAAGTAAAGAAGAAGAAAGACACACAATGAAGGTCCAGAGTGAGATATTCTCACAACAGTGAGACTAAAATGTGATGTGCACACCACCTGATACAGAGCTGCAATGATTAGTTGATTGATCAATTAGAAATTGAGTCTGTATTGAATTCAATCTCACACGCTGACATTTTATAGACAAAACAATTAATTGATTAATCAAGAAAATAAATGTCAGATCAATCCATAATGAAAATAATCATTAGTTGCAGCCTCAGCCTGATAATCACGCCGAATTCCCAATTTGCTTCACGTCATGATTCAGTCATTATTCAGTTTGCCGTAACCAGTCAGTCGTGGTTGAAATTACTTTCCCATTTACACTGTTTTAAGTGGATAAAAAAGCTGCAGTTCTGTCTTGGAGCAGTTAACTCGTGTATCATTGCTCAAAGATTTATGTTGATTAAAGACTCATTATTTCTGTAAGTCAGCACATAATATCCTGCTCAGCTGCACTGATCTCATCCATGATCGTCACAAGCTCCAGGACCACGGGTCCCTGCGGAGGGTGGTGGACAATGAAAGGAAAAGGATCATAGGTGTCTTTCTCTCCAACATCTACAAAGATTGGTTTGTCTAAAATGCCTCCAACATAGAAACTGACCCCTCACACTCGTCTCCTCATGGCTGGAAGGAGGTTTCGGATGTGTATATGTCCACATTAGCTGAACTGCACCAGTGATTTTACACCATCTTCAGATATTCTGTGTCCTGTAATTATATCATACATTTCATCTGTATCTGCATATGTCATCCCAACATTGCCAGTTGGACATTGAATATGCTCAGTAGATTTCCAAGAAATCATACAAGTACACAGCTTTTGGGATGATCTGTTAAGGGAGAGTGAAGGTCAGAGGTCACCAAAATCAGTTTTAAATGTATTCAGAGGAGACAGTGAATATTCACAGCAAACTGCACAGCAATCTGGTCCAGTGTTGGTCGACACAATTTTCCATCTTTGGGTGTCGCTACTGGTTAAGCATTAAATAAGAACCGGATTTTCATACCTTACCGGAGTCTTTTTTTTAAGGGCTCTGCTACTTTTTTCCTTTTAGGACAGTAGTTCTGCCATATTCGCTGACAACGTGTAAAATGTTCTTGAAAGCGAGTTTCCGGAATTATTTTTCTTGTCTGTTGTGTAAAACGTCTGAGAAAGATCCATGTCGGCAACATTTAGGGAATAAAAGAATTCAGAAGTGCTGCTCAGCCACAGCACTGCTGCCGGGATGAATGTACATTGTTTCTTCCCTGCTTCATTTCAAGTACCTGAAATCTCGAGGCGAGTTTAAAAAAGGAGAAGAAGAGGAGGGAAGAAAAAAGAAAAGGAGAGAAGAATGTCTCTGACTGTCAGGCACCGTTGGCCGTTTATCCTGCAGACCGGCGGCATGGAGCTGTGAATAAAAGAAGCAGGAAAAAAAAAAACGATCCCATTTCATCTCTGCAGGAACATGACAGAGGAATAAAAGCAATACTAAAGTTCAATGGGCCCTGCAGATTTCCTTCCACATGCAATTTGTCACAAGCAGCAAAGTCCATCCGCTGGAAGGAGCTGGTCCTGCAGCTTTACTGCTGCTGCTGCCACTGTATTTGTTACAATGCTGTATTGTTAAAGGAAGCACCACAGCCTTCATGTGTGTGTGTGTGTGTGTGTGTGTCCTTTGTCATACTTGGGGACCACAGTCACACGTTAAAGAGCAACCCCACATTAATCTTGTTATAGAAGAAAAGCACTGGTGCACTGACCTCTGTGGGTTAACAGTTTGCAGTGTGTTGTACTAGACCACACCCAACTATGATGCACTGTTGTACTGTTGTACAGGGTGTGGACAGAAAGGGAAGCAGCCAAGCGACGGCAGGATGTGCAGGATCTTCAGCCTGGGTGTATTTACTGTTTTAAAGTCTAAGGTTAAAGAAATAGACATAGGGGTTTGAAACTGGGACTTTTGAGAAATGCATGAGTCTGTCAACAAAGCCAAACAATACTCTGTCAGTTAATGTTCAGGTTGGGATTTAATGTTACATCAGGACTTCATTTTGTCGGGGCTTAAAGCCTCTCACATTTTTAACATCAAGTCATGGTACTGTTGTTGACCTATGGCTTAATATTTCTGAAACATGTATGTTATGATTTATTCATTAAGTTGGTTTCCATTGCATTTTGCTTTTATCAATACACCAACTTTATCACCTCAGTCAAGCATAAAAACTTTTCTGTGGCAAACACAGGTGTTTTCAGGTGATCTGGCAGATTACACCTGTGCTCAGGCTGAAACTAAACTCCATGTACCAATGATGGCGTCTGTTATTTGTCTTTTGTTGACAGGTGTGAAAAAGCTAACAGGACTGTGAGAGAGTTTGTAGATCCCCACACTGTCCTGAGAAGAGGTCGAGTCAGGGAAAGTATGTGAAGTCAACAGTGAAGTCAAGGTTTCTTCCTGACAGCAGTTACTCATGTGACTCATCCAGATAAACCCAGGATGGTTCACTGAGTGAAAGAGAGTGACACACACACACACACACACACACACACACGCACACAAAGCTGAGAATATTTTATTAACAGTTCAAATTTATGGCTTGAAATTCTCAAGACAAAGAACAATAGCTGACTGATGTGTCTTTCATGATGCAGTACCACAGTCGGCCACTGGGACAACATGTGGTGAGTCTGACTGTGATACAACACATGAGCTCAGTTAGTTCAGCTCAGCCCATCACTAAACTGCTGACTGGCACCTTTTTCAGCGCACACAGGAGCATGCTGGGATACGGAGTACTGTGTGTGTGAGTGGTGGTAGGCTGTAGGTGGAATAAAGATTAAGGAATCACTCTCTCTCTCTCTCTCGCACACACACACACACACACAGCCCAACATTTTATAAGTGGGCCTCATTTCTCTTTTTATCTTTAATGGTTTAGGTTTTGTCCTTTATTGCTCTATAAAACACTTTGTGACATACTTATTTAATTGAAAGCGCTAAAGTCTAAATCATTTGGACTTTTGATGAATCAGGTGGTCTAAAAGCAGGGATGGCAGCAACTGAAGGTCTGAAAATTAGGGGACCAACAGACACATAAAGAGAGATTACATTACTTTACATCGGCACGCAGTCATAAATCAGCCAGTGGTGAAGGTGTGTGCAGTGTGCAGGTGAGGCAAGAAGCCAATGAAAACACAGAGAAGAAGAAGAGCTGGCTCATCATGTGACTCACAACATCAACCCTCCATCAGTGATCACGTTGATAAATTTCTTCTTGTCAGACATCTGTGATGGACATAATTCCTGCCACAATAGCCAGAAACAATAATCACCAATTATAAACCAATGATCATCAGCATCATTAGAACACAACTGTATATTTGCTGTTGGTTTGGGTTATGAAGAGAGAAATGGCTGTATACTCTCTCCAAACATCACTCTTTTTGTTGACCAGGGTTAGCAACTGTTCTCTTTTCCTGTTTATCCTTTCAGAGGGTCACAGAGGGACAGGCGGGGATCCCAGCTGACACTGGGCGAGAGTACACCCTCCCCAGATGATCACAGTACTGACACAGAGACAGACAACCGTGCCTAGTGGCAGTTTAGAGTTATCAATCAACCTAAGCTACGTGTTTTGGACAGTGGGGGGACCGTGGAGCACACGGAGGAAACACACACAGGAAGCAGCAGAACGTGCAGTGAGGAAACAGAGATGCTTCCTGCACCACTGAGACACCCACGTTATTTCAGACTCCTTTCCTCACTGTGTAAACTGGAAACAGCAATAAATAGAGCAGCATTTAGATGCTGTATGACGATGAAAGTGAAGGGACAACAATAGGAGCGTAACTGGCCATAATAACAGACTGGGAGTCACCACAAAAGACAACAGCAAATGAATATGGTTCAGGAAACAGAGCTGGTGGATCCACATGTCAACAGTAAAGGCATTGCAGAGGCTAGCCCTCCCTCTTCTTTCTCCTCTCTTCAACCTCTCCATCTCTGTCTTCCTATCTATAGCCCAAGTGCTGATTAACTCCCCATGAGGCTGAAGGCTTGAACACCACTGAGGCCTCCAAATTAAAGACCCCTCTTCCTCTTCCTGTGCAATCAGCAGCTCCTTCCTGCTCCTCACAAGTGATATTGAGCTTCCTCTCAGCACTCTGAGGAAATAAGCTCCATTTTTTCACCGCTCTTCCTCGAAGTTTCATTTGAGTGGCGAGCGAGCAAGTGGTCGAAGTGTCAGAGCTGCGAGGAAGGAGGACGGCCCCCCCACAGAGGACACAGCGAGATTGCACAGCCTCCTGAGTACTTCTGAGCCGTGAGGATGTAGTGGCCTTCAGGTTCCTGCAGCACAAAACAGCTCTCTGCCACAGAAAGGCCATCACAAAGTTCCTTGCTCACAGTTTGTATCTGTAAACACTGCGGGTTCCTATAGGAAGGTGTTTGTAGCTGCGGCTGCTTTGATGCTGTTTCCGTCTCTCATCATGCAGACACCGAACAAAATGCTCCTCCTTCTCTGAGACGTGACTCTGGATCTTTATTTGCGATTGTGCTACTTGTATTATCAGCACCAGCAGCAACAGTAACAGATGAGCTGGCAGGAAATGTTTGGTACATGTGTTTCTAACTTGTTGACATATTTTTTTCTTTTAGTGAAAGCAAAAGGCAGACAGAACACTTTGTGACACTTGAAAGCAAAATGTGACCCTCCACCCTCCGAATATATGAAAAGTGAAAGATGATATATTAACCTGGTTTGCTGCCTTCTTCTTCTACCGGGGAAGAAAACTGTAGAAATTCACAGTAAGATCTGACTTTGTTTAAAAAGAGCAGTGATAAAACGAACACAGGCCTTCTGCTGTTATGGTTTGGGCAGGCTGGATTCAGATGCAGTCGTACGTAAAGTGAAATGCTAAAGTCAGCATGATAAGCAAAACATCCCAAGTTTGAAAAATAAACCCACATACAGACAACAAACATCTCATTTCTACAAAGTTGCTGAATAATCAACAACAGCAACAGTCCTTCCTCTGCAAAAGTCTGAAAGGAGGAAAAACAATAATAACAACAATATTCAAATGAAGCAAAGAAAGAACGGAATCATTAGATCGTCACATGTGGACCGAAGCGGCTGCAGAGCTGAATAAATCTACAAATCTTCAAAACCTCCACATCTGACAGAAGCTGCCTACAAATCCTCAGGCTTCAAGGTATAAACAAAGACTAAAGTCAGCCTCAGTGCCTAATGCTGGTTTGGTGAAACCATGAAGTGGTTTCCAAAAACAACTTAAACTTCTGAAATCTGTTAATAATCTAATAATAATAATAATAATCAGATTTCCTGCAACAGGTCATTATCAGACAAATGTTGACTGCAAAACACCGGGAAAAAAAATAGTCAAATTACAGAAGGAAGTTTTTCTTTGTTACAAAAACCAAACATGTCAGGGTGTTTTAAGGTATGAGGCTTCCCGAGGTTCCCTGAAGGTCAAAGGTGAACAAACAGACAAAAAAAAAAATACAAGATGTGGAACTATCCCTTTAATGCTGCTGCCCGCTTTCATCTGACTGACACGTCTGTCAGCCAGTAAAATTCAGCGCTGAGAGTCTGCGCGCTCTCTGACCTTTGCAGATTGTTCAGCTCAGTCTCAGCTTTCATCCTGAACTCGAGGTCACAGGAATGTTTGTTCCAGCTATTGTCTGCTACGACCTCTGACCTCTGACCTCATTACTGCTGCTGTTGGTGATGTTGACCTCTGAGGATCACAGAGTCGGTCTGAGCACCAGAGAAGGAACAAAGTCACAAAAATAGATTTTATTCAACGAAGTGCATTCACCTGCCAGCCACACACACACACACACACACACACACACACACACACACACACACACACACACACACACACACACACACAC
>JBBMJY010000002.1:23169986-23199880 GCA_037833715.1 Toxotes lorentzi | reverse complement strand
CACTCAGAGGAACTGTGTTAATGTGTTTTACTGTGAAATGGAAATAAGAAGCAACCTGGACGACGCACAGATAACTCACTGTGGGACCAGTAACACTGTATTTAACTGAATATACTGGAGTGGTTGAATTGTGGTGATGCTGAAGTCTCTTTCATCTCCTTATGCAGGTTTATCCTGCTGCGAAGAGGCAAAGCCCTCATCAACCTGAGGAAGATGTTTTAGACCCAAGAGTTTGATGAAGAAAGAAACTAGCAGGAAGTGAAACTGTGTGCAGGAGTGTTCTTCTCACACACGTGAGTGTGTGGCAGGTGTGAGTTTGTTTTTCAGGTTTAATTTGCTTGGTTTGTACACACACAAACGCCTGAAGGTGCAAAGAAAGGATTTGATAGAACATAATCGCCAAAAAGCTGTAAAAATAAAATTGGACTCTTACACTTTTGGCAAGAATAGACAAAATGATCTTACACTGCTGGTAAGGACACAGGTGATTGCATATTTTGGCTCAGTTCTTGTTCGATCAAAGCATCATGTCAATAAAGATTAATTGAATTGAATTGACGAGACAGAAAGAGAGGACAGAGGGATGGAGGAGGACGAGGACGAGGGTGATGAGTGAGTGTGTGTGTGAGTGTGTGAAGCCTCTTGTTCAGCCTCTCCTGACCTCCCGCCTTTATTTAAGCGCTGAAAGAGGCAATTTGCCTGCATTCCGCCTGCGTTCTCCACTCGCCGCACCGTCTGAAGTAATCTGCCATTTCAGACCCATTTTTACCTGATTGCTTTGTCAGAAATGAAGTGACACCGAGGTCGCACGCTCCGATTGGAATGTAGATGCAACACAGACGCTGTACACCCACAGATTGAAAATGATTTGTGGACTGAAGACAGAGGAATAAGAAAGAAAACATTTCTGACATTCTCAGCTTGTAGTGGAGCTGATGTAATGTGAGGCGTTTCTGAAGAAGTGGAGGAGCATGACAGGTAGACGACCTTCCACACACTGATGTGCCCAGAAAAGCAGAAAAGGCTCGGGCTTCCTTTCTTCTTTGGTGTTTTTTGTTCGTGATGTTTGATCGAAATCAATCAGATGTTGATCATTAATTTTCTATTGTTCGTTAGTTTTAGTTAGAATCAGTTTTCTCTCAGTCTCATCTCTCCAGCAACCACATGTGACTGTATGTAAAGTCATCACGTGTAATGTGTCCATGTATGATTTTACATGACCTGACTTTTGCCTGATTGTGTCTTTGGCATTATTTCCTACAATCTTGAATTTTCAGCCTGTTTTAGGTCATAGTTTTGGTTTTTCTATCCAGCTCAGGCAGACCAGCTCTGATAAAGCATCACACTTCACTCCAATGGGAATTTTCTCAGTGTCTGTGGACTGTGGATGTGTAACTGGGTAACTGCTAACCATTACCCATAATGACTTAAGAAGCTCATAATATATCAGACGTTGGGTCTCTACTTATTCTGCTGCCCACAAGTGCCCACAAATAGTAATCAGTGCAGCTTTAAAGGAACTTCTTTCAGAGAGTTGAAATTGCCTTCAGCTTGATGAGTCTTTTGTCAGAGTCACAGTGTTATTGTGCACAGATTGATTAAAGCTGCTCCTTTGGAGCTGATTAGTTGACTAATCAATTATGAGATTCTTGGTCAACTACTAAGAAAATGAGTGACTAAGCAGCATCTCAGATATACACACAAGTATGCTTTTGTCGTTAATGAGCCCTAGATTTGAAGAGATCCCCCTGCTGAAGCAACTTGATAAACTTTAATCTCTCTTTGGATTTCTCAGACTAATTAGTTTCATTTAGTCACAGAAATCCAAAAATTATTAGTCAGCCAAGGATTTTGAGGACCGACCTTATGGTCTGCTAATTCTGCACAGCGATACCACACAACAATCAGACACAATGAACAACAATGAAAGCAGAGGTGACACCGAGAAATGGATCATTAAACTGCAATATGCTGTTCATGTCCTAAAAACGCAGAACCACAAAAATGATTCGGTGATTTAATTGAAAACATGCGTCACATCAGGGCCGAGGGATGGCAGTGAAAATTAATTTTATACAAACACACCTACACACTCAGATACTGATTCACATCCAGGATATCCTGCACTTATCTGGCTTTACAGATAAGTGCAGGATAATTTGTTTACATGCATCTTCATTTTCTGAACACTAATAGATTCTTGTGTATGAACGGACAAAAGCAGTTGAACATTACCATGGAAACAGTCCAGGAAACAGAGGGCAGTGCTGAGGAGCAGAGTGTATTCACATTAACAGACAGGTGACTGAGTTTATGGATCTTGGCACTGGGAGACACGGCCTGGTGTTGGATGGGGCTGGGGTCAGAACTCCGTGCTGGACAGTCAGGTTCTGGGTAAACTGTTTCTGGTGACTGAAACAGGAAACAGCCGTCCTCAAGTGGTTGCCACAAAACTAGAGCATATATCGATGTTTGCTGATGTAACTCAGGGGCCTAAACCAGGAGAAACAATATGTATGTGGACAGCCCTGTCCATGTACTATTGTGCCCACAGTGTGTGTCTAAAAGAAGAGCAACACTTTCCAGACAGAAAAGTGCACTGACATGGATCAGTTACAGAGGCATTAGCCTCATCGGCACTGTGTATACATTATGTTCATCAGTCCACAATAACTGACGAGGAACATGACTTCAGAAAAGCTACAGCATGTATTGATCACGTTTTATACTGATGTCAGTTTTCAGAACAAAAATGAATCAAAGTAAATCTATATTTGTTTGTTTTGTTGGTTTTCAGAAGGCATTTGACAGAATAAAGCGATACCTTCTTTAATGCAGTTCGTTGGCTTCAGGAGGAGATGGACTTTTATGCCATTAAGTCTGTTTGTTGTGCAGCCGCTGCCTGTGTTCAGCTTAATGAGTTTAGAATGGGATGGTTTCATTTAAGTGTGAAGTGTCTGTCAAATTGAGTCCGTTTCTGTTTCGGCCCGGAGTCCAGAAAAAGGCAGAGCAATCCTTTGCTTTTTAATGTCCTTTTTTCTGATAAACAGACAGTCTTACCTACTCAAGGTGAAGCAGATACTTTATATTAATGAACAGACTTTCCAACAAACTGGGAGCTCTGCCATTTTACTAAACTCATCCTATTATGTAAGTAGATAAAAGGGAGAGAGACTCTCACCTTGTGTGCATCGGAATCAATCATGGAAGATGTGTGTTATATTATAGACTGGATGATGGATGACTGACATGATGAATGAGGGCTTTGTTTGTCTTTCATTTGTTGTTTTGTTTGCAGACCATTCATTTGAGGTTTGTCACATTGTGGAAATAAATTTACTCTACATCCGTCTGGATGTTTGGCGACCAACACTCACACATGGGTAAAGACATCTTGTCTATTGAGGGTTCAGTGTTGGTGCACAGAGGCCCTGAGAACCTCTTCTGGCCCGTTTTCACTTCGTTATCTTCATTAACTGGTTGTCTTGAGAAAGTGAACTTCACATATGTAGTTATTTCATGTTGTCTACTATTTCTTTGTGATCATGACTGAATTATCTTCTCAAGATATTAAGTAAGATCGTATCAACATATTAAAGCTCATTACCACAAGTTAATTAGCTCATCATCTTAGGACATCAAACCATTTGTCTTGTGATTGTGATTTAAGTATTTTAATTTCAAGATATCCAATGGTGTTTTGTGACGTCGATTTTGAACATCACCCCATTGTCTTCTAATCACGGCGGAATAATCTCTCGTTCTGAAATATCAAACCATTTTCTTGTGATTGTAATTGTGTGTGCTGTGTTATTTTGCGGTAACAAGAATTTCAAAGTGTCTAATCAGGGTTTAATTCTTGTATGTCAAAGATTTTTAAATCACACAGGTGTTTGACAGTCAAGAAAGATGAATAAATATTGAGACCACACTCTATAAATTAAATTAGAAATGTTGAGTAGCATATAAAATACTTTGTAGGTTCACACCTGTGTGATTTCATTTTTTTGACGTCTTAAACTGCTGAATTAACTCTGACACAGACAGGTCCTGTTTATAATCTGTCTGTTTCATTCAGCTTTAATGAACATGCAGTAATTGTAAACATATTACTCATCTGTTTACTGTGAAGTCATATTTTAGTTTCATTAAGCAGAAGCAAATTGAATTTCTGTTTAGGTTAGTTTAAGGTTAGGTAAGTGAGTTATATTCTTTAGGATTTCTTGGACTCTTCTGTGTGTGTGTGTGTGTGTGTGTGTGTATTAAAACACTTCGGTTATCATTCAGGTCTGAAGTTGAAAGACTTCCTCTCTGAGGAAACTTTTCTCTACAAACAAACTCTAAGTGCAGCAAACTCTGAAATCTGAGGCGCAGCCGCCGGCGAGCATCTACCTGCTGTTAACTTCTGAACTCCAAAGTGTCGGAGCATGCCGATGTGTCACCCTACCTCACCCTGATTTCCCCCGGCGAGGCAGTCAGCCTATTTGGAGACTCAGGTCGCTGCTCTGGCCTTTCAGCTCTGAACCCTCAGCGGGTAAGAAGAAGGTCCCTGTGGCTGTCTGCCTGCCCTCAAAGGAGCCACCAGTGACCACGGAACGGTCAGCTTGGACTAATGAGGTCCCTGGGTACATGTGGCCAGCAGGACAGCACACAGAATGCAGCTGACTCAGTCCTATCCTGCCTGTAATATTCAGTAAGCTGCTCTTCAACATGATGCAACAGATCTGCTCTGCAGGCACGAAAACACTAAACTAGATTTTAGTCACTGAGATGACTTTAAAAAAAAAAACCTAGAATAAAGGAGGATTCAGTTTATCTTCACTTCAAACTGTGTCTTATTTTATTTCCTATTAAGCAGTGGTTCTAACAGCTTCTTTACACTGTGGGTTTAGTACAGAGAGAGAGAGAGAAGTGAGAGAGGGGGAGAGAAAGCAGGAGGAAAGAGAAAATAGCATAATGCAGGTGCTGCATAGAGATGTATAATAATAAGACTAACCATCGGACTAATATCCTGAGTAATAGTAGTAATAAGACCAATAATGATAACAATAATAATAATAAGTGCAGCAGTGGCTGGATCAGTGGCAGGATGATGGAGGCAGTGGGTGGTTTGCAGTCACAGATCCAGACTATGCAGAAAGTGACAGGAGGAGACTGGAGAGAGACAAGACAGCACAAAACTACGGAAGAGAGGAGAGGCTGAGTTAGTAACAAACATAAAAGGGATATGAATGCATACAGATGGAGAGGGAGAGAAGAAGAGAGAGGCCCGGTGCATCGTGGGAAGTCCCCCCAGCGGTCTATAGGCAGTCAGGCCTATAGCAGCAGAAGTTAGGGGATGGTTCAAACAAGCCTGAGCCGGCCCAAACTCCACGTTTTATGAAAGAGGAAAGGACGATTCCGGAAACATTCATATTTAAAGAGCAAACAAAGATAAACAAAATGCCAGAAAACCTGGCTGCTGATTCACAGGCTGCCTGAAAAATAGTGAAATGCTTCCAATCACAGTGGAACTGCGTTGGAGGTGTGACAGCGATGGTGTAGCAGGATTTTTGATGTACTTGCATTGAGTGAAGAGGATGCAGTTTGGTTTTATTTTTCAGTCGTCTGTCTCACCACCTCTAACAGCTTAGCTTCCATTTTAATCAGTACACTTGTTCACACCAGTCACATAATGGAATCTACTTTAAGAGTTTGTGTGTGGACCTGAACAGTCTTTAGAAGCTGTAAGATTATTTTCTTTGAAGTACATGCAAGTAGAACTGCTTTAATCATGTTTTGGGATTTGAGGTTTGTCAACCCACATCTCATCACATCACACCACAGCAGAACAGAGGCCAGGGCCCCATTTACACCTGGTCTCAACCTGTCATCCGTATCTGGACACGTCCTCTGGATAATGACACCTTTACAACTGGTATTAACAAATGATTAAAACAAAGTATTAAGACTCTGCTCCCATTTTGATCAGATCGCACCATGAACATTAGTTAGTTATTTGTGGACTTGGTGCATCCCGGGTCGAGGGAAGCACTGCCATGGGTGGGCGTCATTCATTGCTAAATTCTTTTGTTTGGAGGGAAAACCTGTTAGCTGATGGTTAAAGGTGGAGTTGGGTGACTTTTCAACCAGCTGGGTGGATGTTTTCTGAAGAATTGGGTTTTATTGTGTGGATGGTATTAACACCTGACTGAGATCTAATCACAGTGTGAGCCAGGGCAGGCTGATCTGATTGTATTCCAATCCTTGGTATTGCAACCCCTGCAACACCACCATAGACCACTAGGGGCATGCCAACTGCTAATCAAGACACGGTACCGTTGAGTACCTGTGGCCTCTGCCTGGGTTTCAAACTGAATGAAGCCCTTTTCCTGCATATAAGTGGCTCCTTTACTCACATCCTGTTGTCTTTTTCTTTATTTAATTTTGAATCCAAATTTTATTCACCTCATGAAAATTAATCATTGCCCCAAGTGAGCTAATCTCTTAAGAGACAGTTTTGTGGGAGTGAGTTTTGTTCAGAAAGGACAATATTAAAAGCAGGTGGAACAACAAAATGTTGAAAGCTGCTGCTGCTGCGGGTTGGATGGATGTTTGACCCCTGGAAACAAACTGTGGCAGATCTTTTCATCTTTTAATGTTGACCTTTTCCAAATAACCCATTCCCACGGGATTTTCTGACGACACAACAAAAGGCAGCCTGTGACTCGAAAACAGTGGCTTTTCATGCTTACATGCTGTATTTTAATTCCCGAGGCTGTTTGTTCCATCCTCTGCTCTGTAACATTTCATGTTTTCAAAATGGAGATGGACAGTGGGGGGGAATCAACACAAAGGTCAGTGCCTCACCTCCGCCCCCTGGCGAAGATGTCAAGGAAATGATGTGGCCACCACTGTGTCATTAATTCCCATGAAAATCACAGGTTGGCAGGGAGGCTGCCATCCCCACCTCCCTTGCCCCCTCACCCACAGACAATTACAGGTCATCCGGGCTCGCCGCCATGCTGCTGTTGTCTGTGGAAATTGCAAGCTGTTGCTTAAGAGCCCAGGAGAGTGACTTTAATTAAAGGCTGCAGTGACCGACTGCTGCTGGCAATCAGTAGACGCCTGCTCTACCTGCTGCCTCTGTCTGTCTGCGGCCCCCCCTTTCCCTCCTCTGAGGCATCTTTCCACTTGTGATCTGTTCGTCTTTTCTGTCCTCAGCTCCAGCTCTGTGTGCGCTCCTGTTACTGAGGTTATTTTAGGTTCATGCTAACAGTTAGTGGCTGCTGAAAATGGTCAGTCACTTGGTGTGTTTAACACTTCAGCCCAGAGGCAGATATCTCAGCCACTACCAAGGAAATTTTCTCTCTGACCTCCTTCATGGTCCGTGGAATGATTAGGATTTCTTTCATCAGAGGGCCATCAGCAGGAAAAGGAGTACATTTTAACCCCCGACTAACATGAAGAGAACCTCAAAGAAGCATAGTGAAGAAATAAAGTCATTAATGTCATGAGGTGTCTGGCAGGGCTAGAATGGGGCTGATACTGCATCATTAAAATATATAGATGTAGCGCTAATCTGGGCAAGAATAGATTATGGTTGTGTGGTTCAGCAGCCAAGTCTGCGCTGTCAGACCTGGACGTTATTCAGGCTCGTGCTCTGAGGATTTGCTGAGGGGCAGTGAAAACGGCACCAGTGTGTGCACTTCAAGTTGAAGCAGGAGAAATGCCACTGTGGCTCCACAGGAAGCTGCCGATGGCCAATTACTGGAAAAATCTAAGGGGACACAAAGAAAGTCATCCAGCTAAGAGGGTCGTAGGGGTTTGTTGGGAGAGGGGAAAAAAGAACAACAGGCTTTGGATGGATGAGCGAGGGCATAGCTGAGCAAATGAAAGTTCATCAAACTGAATTTTGTCCAACTGTGTCGTGGCCTGTGAGACCAGATGGGATGTTGCAAAATGCTCGTGTGGACTTGGGACGACTGAATATGAATCCACAGCAGATCCGGTTGAGGAATGTTACGGTTCCAGGGACGGGAGCGACCGTATACAGGTTTTCACAGACGAGTCAAAGGCTCCACTAACACAAGCACCGGGGGCAGCAGTGGTGATTCCCTCTCACCAGACTGGGGTCAGTGAGAGGACATCAGATTATTTGAGTGTGTATGCGGAAGATGTGGTCGCAAGTAAAATACTCATCTGTAGTGACTCAGTGGCAGCGCCGTCAAGTATTAAAACAGGAAACTACCGAGACCTAGTTTATGAGCTACTGTTACTAATTCAGTGTTAGTCGGTCGGGGGAATAACATGATGCTCAGGTGGGTACCAGCACACTCTGGAATCCTGGGAAATGAGAGAGCAGACAAGTTAACAAAGTCAGCAATCGAAAGAGAATATGTGGAAATTAATATTAAGAAGCAAGTAATAAGCAGATTAAGAACTGGGCTGAACTTTTTATCATTACAAAACATCCATGCAAGCGTCAAGAAAAAGAGACACCGGAGCACGTCCTGATTTCATCCAGGAAATGTGAAGAGGAAGGAAAGACAAAGACTACAGGTCTACAGAGGCTGGGACGAGGAGAGGTGAGGAACACGGTGCAGGGGACCAAATGGAAACTTAGGCTGGTGAAAGCAAATTCAGACTCATTACCAGACTGTGATAGAATTGGACAACAGTGGACGATTAAAGTCAGAAGGAAGAAAAGCAACTTAAAGGATCCAACTGCTGTAAAACCCCAGAGAAGAAGAAGAAAAAAAAAACTTCTTCTAGTTTCCCTCCAAATCTTTAATCAGTTAATTTTGGCAGTTCTACTTTTCACTTTTATAAATGCTGAATTTTTATTTATTTTTTTTTTATTGGGTCGAGTGCAAATCTGTAAAAGCTGGACCAATAATTAATCTGTTAACATCTTAAACATTTATTTTGGTTTATTTTCTTATCTTCTTATTTTCTTGCTTTATTGTCTGTCTGTCTATCCTCATAACACTTACGATCACAAGTAGCTACTTAATTATTAAGAGACAGTGGTGCTTGCTGTTGTCCATAAAGAAGAATCCACTTGATCCGGGGAGCTGTACCTTTGAACTACAACCATGTCCAGCGACAGCACAAAGCCAGGTCCATAAACCCACAAACAAACATTTTCCCCTGATTGTTGAGGAAGAACGTGGCTGGAAGCAGCAGATTAATGCTCATGTTTTTGGGGTGACATGTTGTACATTATCACAGATGGCTGGAATGTCTGAGTTGTCCACTTTTGGCCGTGTCCTGTGACTAGCTCTGGACGTTTCTCAGTAGTTCTTCATTTGTTTTTATTTCATCAATATCAATAAATTGAATTTACTTGTTTTCAGTTTTAATGAACAGTAATAACTTTAGACCGAGCTTCCTTCTGCTTCTCTCTTGCTTTCTTCCCCCACCCGTCTTCTTTCTGGCCCCCTCTCATTGTGTGTCCCTCACTCTTCATCTGTGTGTGTTGGATTGATTGTACCTCGGGTTACACATTCTGTCCACATTTCTGATCTCAGCCGCTCGCCTCTGCTTCACATTCGTCTCTGGAGTGCCTGCCGACCGTGGGCTATTACTGTCTCATTAAAGGGAGGCTGGGCAGACGCAGACCTGATAAATCAATCAAACTTCCCCTTGCTGTGCCAGAGGGGCGATGGATCATGATGGATTTTGTCCCAGCGAGAGAATATCCCAGGGTGCACCTCTTCCAAATGGTGTCAGAGGATGTAAATGCTGAGGCAGCACGTTGACTCCAACAATAGCTGAGCTTCTATTTTCATACATTCTATTTTCATTTAGTGGGATTACACCAGCAGCACAGGGACAGTCGGGGCTTTCATTATGTCGTATCACACACTCAACATGCATCAGAGTCAAAGAATCCTGGTAATTAGAAATAACTGCTGTCATCTGAAGGGAGCGGACTCCGATTCTTCCTCAAGACATTTAAACTTGATTCACTTGTCTACTGTTTGCTGTCTGTCACTGGTTTGAGGGACAGAAAAAAAAAAGCTTTTAGTCAAAGAGATATTTTGATGGAGAATTTATGGCTGCATGAGAATAAAATAAGCTGCAGCTCATGAGTGTGGAGAAGTTTTAAGGATTGTTTAGATTTTTTTCTTGATTAATTTGTGGATCACAACACAGCTGATGTTTTTTCTTCTGTTTGTTCTTTCAGCTTCTTTAGTTTCATTATTACAGATTCTACCTGTGGATGAAGACGTGTTGCATTAAACATTGTACTTGATAAAGCCAAATGTGTCTCTGACCTCTGGAGGGAATTTGTGTGATTAAATTAAAATCCACCCATAATGTGCTTTGGGTGTGTTTACACTGTTGCATTATGCAATTACAGTCCTATCACCAAGATGTATTGATTGACTCAGCCATGTGAGCTCTGAGACTCAAGATGTTTTTATTGATTTATTTATTTATTTATTTATTGGGTTAAACAAGTTTTACCTCTCAGTTACTCTGCAGCCTGAAAGTCTACAATAGTCATAGCTCAGAATGTAACAAGAACAATAATAATAATAATGCTAATACGTGTATGTATGCACACACATATATATATAATACTATAAAATATACATGAAATAAAAATAAACACTAACGTATCGTGATTATCTACACAGTATTCTCCTCGGACAAACACAGAGCTGCATTCGTACACAGCCACGGGGAGAGCAGTTACAAACACAGACCATGGACCGCCTGTCCAGTCCAACCTGAAGTGTGTCTACATTTCTTCTGTGAGTGTTTCTCGACATTCATCGGCTGCCGTTCAGCTTCCTAACTTCTCGTGATCGGATGTGACAGACTGCTGCAGAGACGAGCGGCTCCCGTCAAACTGCAAATGAGGAAAAGTAAACAGGTGAAATATGACAACAAAGCAACAGTAAATGTGTGGCTCTCTGTCAGAGCCAATCAGGAGCGAGCGTGTCTCCTCTGTCTGAGCTGTAAATGGAGTTTCCTCTTTGAGTCAGAAACATTTTAAATGCTTGGATTCAGATGTGAGAAGCACCGTCTTTTACAGGTTTTGTAAAAATGTAAGAAAAACAGACATTGCAGCGCCTCCTGTTGGCCAGTTATTCATATGATTCTCAATCAGCAGCAGCAGATCTGAAGTGTCTTCCATTTTAATTGTGTAAAAAACATACGGCCTCGTGCTGAAGTGAAGGAATGTGCAGTGTCTTTTTTCCAGGTTCTGATTTGCTAATCAGATGAGAAGACACAAACCATGCACGCGCTCCAGGCAGCCAAACCAGGAAGTTTAAATACAGCCTGAAGATATTGTTGCTCTTGGACTTTTAATTTGCAGCTACATCTTTTGACCTGCTGGGCTTTTTTTTTTTTTTCAAATGTGCAGCATTTTAAGACTGAGGATTAAAACACACCAAGTGAAAGCAGCTGCTTCACTTGCCTCAGCCTTCCACTGACCACACTCAATGTGTTGATTGTGTTCAGGTGTGTTTCAAGTGATTAGAACGTTTCATGTGAGTCAGATCTTAGTGGTGTTGTTTTGTCTGCATGTTTACCAGGCAGTGGTGTGTGGCCATGTTGACCTCGGAAAAAACTGCAAACCTCCACAAGGCTGCAAAGATCTTCAAATCTGATATACTAGTTAAACAATTTTTTCTTTTTTTTTATACTATTCAAGCAAGTGCATGGCAACACGGTGAATATATCAAGCGATCCTTTAAAAAATTATGACAGAATTATAATAATTATATATATATGTTTGAGTCCCTTCTGTAGAGTGAGATATGTGTGTATGTGCACAGGGATAAAGGAAATTATCGGTATTTATTATCGCCAGTGTCATTTTAAATATATTGAGGGTAATAGATACTTTTAACTTTTAACGTCTAATAGAAGTATTTATGTTTTAAACTTATATTTTAGATGTTCATTAAGCATAAGAACATCCAGTTTCGAAGGGCTTGGTTTGAGCTGCGGATCTTTCATTATGAACACATAAATATTTGCACTGAACTGTAAATAAATGAGTTCAGGTTTTCAAGTAGAGAATGACAGCAGTCTGTGGTCTCAGTCATCCATCAGTGTTTCAGCGACATAAAACCGGATCAGTCTGTTTTTCCCAGACTGCCACTGTGAGCCGTCAGTCATGAACCCGTCTGATGGGCTTTGTAACCAGTGACGTTTTGTTATTGAGCAATATCATCATTCTTAAGTCCTCTTCCTCTGTGTTAGAGAGGCAGAGGCAGTAGACATAACAGCTGGAGCCTTTCCAACATGATGACATTCCCAAAATATGAAAACAGTGGATGAACAAACAGTGCACTGATGACTTTCCTTTACTGAAGCCTCAGCAGAAAGCTCCGTCCTCTGGGGGATGGAGGTGGATGTGCTCAGTATATTTTCTGAAAGCAACCTGGATTCTGAGATACCTTAGTGTGGAGCCCATGGAGAGTCCAAAATGGTCTACAGAAGTTTCACTTCTCAGGGGAGTGGAAACTAAAAAGTTTTAGCTCAGTGTCATTACAGTCATTAAGGTGTTCAGACTGAATGAGAAGTGAATTTCAGTGGAGATACATTTGCAGACAAAGTCAATGCAAAGATACAAATGAACACAAGCAGATGCCGATTCTCACTAAGCTGAGAGAATTGAGGCACTGAACTATTCATCGGCTGAAAAGTAAAGGATTTGAAGATCAGGCTCCATTCCTCCACATAAGATGTGGGAAATGACTTGATGCATGTTTTCACTTTCAAGTGTTAACACTCAAATCAGCCTGTGTATGTGTGTGTGTGTGTGTGTGTGTGTGTGTGTGTGTGTGTGGAGCTCTGTGGCTGATCAGGGCCAAAAGTGGCTCAGTTAGCTGGAGAGGCCTTAATTATCCAGCATGGCTCCTATTGCTCACCATCACACTGTCATCGATCCACACACACACACACAATCACACACACCCCTCCTCTGTTAATGACCTCTGACAGCAGGGATGAGGCTTCTGGTTGGAACTAACTGCTTTTGGATCACTACAGCTGTGACATTAATAGTGTATGTACGTGTGTGTGTGTGTACGTTTACAGTGAGTGGTTAAAACAAAAGAAACATCCGTTCAGAGAGGCGTTTCATTTTCCATCCAATTATTCTGTGAGGAAGCCGAGCTGCCGCCGTTTTGTGGGAAACATTCTTGCTGCAGAATCAGAGCTGTTAAGCTCCGAGCTTTGCCTCACTCGCTGCTAATTCAAGAGAAATTCTGTTGTCTCTGGTCCTTCCCAAACCCCAATTTGTCTTCTTTTTGTTCTTTACTGTATGACTGTTAAAATATGCTGATGAAACAACAGTAAACCAGTGTTTTTATACCCGGAGGAAACCAGGCTTCTTGTTAGCCTGCTTTTCTGCCTGACGTGACACTTTTGCAGGATCAAACGTCTCATCACAAAATGCAACCTACAAACAAAAGTGCTTACCCATAATCCATCAGTGCAGGTGTGTGATGCGGCGAGCTCTGAAATGAACAGCAGAGCTTGTGGTTAATCCTTCAGACAAGCCTTCCTCTAATTAACAACCTTGACTTTAGCAACACAACGGAAAAAGAATTGTGTTTTCTCAAAATATAATTCTGTTCTGCTCCTGCAGCCTGTGTGAGAGCTGGTCACAGTTCAGGGAACGAAAAGAGGCTTTAAAGGACCAACAGCACTTTCCAAATCACACTATAGTGTAGTGAATGTCTGAGTTGATATAACATGTGTAGCATACATTACACTACATGGCCAAAAGTATGTGCAACACCCACAGTGCTCTCTGTTTAAACAGGAAATGCACAAACACAAATGGCTGACTCTGACCTGACTGCTTTATTATAAATGAACACAACTCAAAATCAAGTCTAAAAACTTCAATCAATCATATATCATCAATCAATCATTTAAGCAGGTCTTGGTTTTACTCATGGTCTGAAGTTCGTCTGCTTTAAAACATCAACAAACAAATACTAGTTGACAAAACTAATTATTTTAGGTCTGATAAACCTAAATATGAGGAATAAGTTTGTAACCTGAGCTGATGCAACTTCTGTGCTGATGAGGCCAGATGCCAGGTGTGACTGTCAGGTTATTACTGACCCATAAAATCAGTTGGCTTTCAGGTGGGTCCTGTCTTATTGATTTTGATGCTTAGTCTTGAAATGAGGCTCCATTTTACATTCAACTCTAGTTCTAGAAGCTTCATTATTTCACCTGAAATTGTGCTTATGTGATATACTGTATTTCATTGTGTTTAATGAGACCACATAGCAAACCTGGGGCCATGTGGTATTACAGCATAGGAATACTGTAATGATGCACAGGGAGGGGGAGGAACAGGGGTTAATAGGAGCCCAGGAGCTCTTTTTTGCCCCGGGACCCCCACAGGTTAATCTACCCCTGCCAGTAATGACGCAAAGTACCTGTGATTTTGTAAAATAACTGGTACTGTAATTTAAAATGCTCTTGCATTGAGTTTTTGTTGTTCAAGCCCATCACCCAGTTTACACAAGCTGCCACATGCTGTACATTAAAATGGGCTAAATCAGCACAGCCAGTCTTTCCTGACTTGTAATTACCTGACACATTTTGTGAAACTGACCAGTGTCTAGTGTAGATTTTACTGTGCTAATGCGGAGAAACCATGATGCAATCTGAAAAAAGGACAGGAGGGATGAGACGAGGTGCTGAAGTTTCTAAATCTGGCAGTGGAGAGTGGGAGTGCCGCTAACTGTACAGCAACAAAGAGAGGACATCAAACACAGAGAGCAAATGCTCACCTGATTGTTGCTGCATATCGTCAAGTCCACACTACGCTGCAGAGAAAAGAGAGGGCAGGAGGAGGCAGCGACAAGCTGCTCTCTCCTGTTAACACTCAGTGAAACAGCCAGAGCTGCTTCTAATGGCCTCGCCAAAACTTTTCATTTTATAATTGGCAGGCAGCCGCGGTGAGATTGACAAATGAGTGTCAGCCATCAGCGATTCCCCGAGCCAGGGATGCCAGAGATGGAGAGCGGGAATCAAAATAATTAAAATAAATAAGGTGCCAAGTGATGGCAGCGCTCCCTCCAACATGGCAGATGAGAGCTGCCAGCGAAAAAGAGGAGGGATGGTTCGAGTGTCAGTCTTCACCTCCTCTCCAGGACCTCTCACCACTAAACCGTTATTAGTAACAAAAATCTGCCAACTAGTCAGTCGCCCGCGTGTGTGTGTGTGAATGTGTGTGTGTCAGCAGAGGCCTGATTATCCGATTGAAACAATGCACCGGTAATCAGTGAGAGCTTGCACCTCAGGATGAGCTAATTTTCACTTCCCCTGGCTCCACTCTGCCCTTTTTTGTTTGTGTGTTGTTACATAGAAGAAGCGAGATGTGATCAGCGTAATGAAGCTGCTGGAAATGCAAACAAGAAGCAGCTGCCTGTGTGAACACAGGGGAGGATGCAGCAGCCACGTCCCTCTTTACACCTGAGTTAACATCTTGTATCATCTGGGTTGTGATTAGATCCGCTGCATCTGGATTATATTTACACAGAAATCTGCTTCTTCTTTGCCTCGTCAGATTGTCACAAACGTCGCTTCCTGGTGTGTACAGTGTCAACAGATCCCACCAAAGGGACCAAACCCTTAATGACTTGATCCCACTGAAGAACATTGTCTGTGAACTGTGAACACTCACATTTTGTTTTGAGACAGTCTCATATTCACCTTCCTGCTCCTCAGAAAACTGACTGGAGAACCAAAGGTGGGATTGTTAGTGGCTGAAAATAGGCTTTAACAAAGACAAGTTATTCCTGTGAAAGTTTTCTACAGTTGACATTTTAGGATCTTACAGGGGATGTCACCCTGTTCCTGTTCAAATATAGCTTCTGTACATTCATTTAAAATAGGTGCAGGAATAGGTACAAAAAAAAGTGTCCTGTGACTCATGAATCAACATGTTTCATGTTGGCTTGAAAAACCTTAACTGCTCTTAGCAACAGCTACTGCATCTTCGTTTGTTCCTCTAAAGTTTGAGAGACATTTGCTAGATGTCACTTGCTGCTGACTAATTTAGTTTAGATTAGTACTGATTAGGTACAAATCTAAACCCCCACCCCATCCTAAAAGGACATTGAACAGGATGACAAAATAAAAAAATGAGAAAATCAATGAATTAAGTAAAAAATCAGTAACCATGATATCTGATGGACGCAGTTAGGAAAGAACTCAACTGTAGACCCAACAGGACTGTATCTCCAATTCTGCTTCTAAAACTGCTCTGTCTTTTTTTACTGTTTTAGTTCTAAACCTATCCAGTAAACAGAACACAATATGTAGCCTGCATCACAGCTTGGTGGATATATTTCGAGCTTTGATGAGGAATCTTAGTAGTTTTTGCCAGCTACAGTTGGTTTCATCCCAGTTCCATGTTGTTGATGATGGCATTATTTTACGTGCAGTCCTACTGAGATCACATCACAAGGGTCAGGGGTTTTGGTTATTGTGGTTTTCCCTGTGAAGGAGCTCAGTTAACAGTCTTTGTGCTGTTTGGATGAACACTTTGTGGACATACACCAGGTACACACAGATGAAACTATGATATCTCTTGTGTTTTAAAACGTTTTATTCTTTCTCTGAGCCTATGTTCGTTTTTTTTCCAGAGGAAAAAGGTTCTTTGTGTATCGGCTGTGTCGTGAAATGAAATAAAAAAGAGCGCGACTCCATCTCTTCATCGCATTTAAAACCCTACCAAGGATCTTTAAATCCCACACGATTGTATGAACAGCTTGACTGACTCCTGTCACACACACATACACACAAACATACATGCGCACACGTTGCCATTGTCTCTTTTGTATTATCTGCTCATTTCTCATCCCCCTCTCGCTTTTATTTTGTTTCACTCTCATTTTCCGTCCTTCGCTGTGCTGTTATCTAACGGAGCTCTGCCGAGATGTACGATGCTACGTGAGATGGCAGCAGAGCAGACAGGTGAAAGCCACTTTCTCATCACTAAAAACCACCTGCAAGCTTCCAACATGCTCATTAGCACCTTTTTGTTTCTCCTCTGATCGCTCGCCCTGCTGTTTTTCTGTTGCTAACCCCCCTGCTGGTGCCAAGCTTTGTTCTGAAATGTCAAATTGCCATCCGTTGGTTGACAAACGTTGACACTGATTATAGAGTGAGGGCCTGGACAAACAGCTCAGGACAAGCAGAGCAGGAGAGAGACGCGAGAAGGAAAATGAGAAGTTCCTACAACCTCTCAGCCTGTCACTCGGAGCCATTATTAACGAGCCACAGGTCGCCTGATCTGAGGCGACCCCCCACATTTAATCACCTAAAGCATCAAACTGAAATGTATTTCTTTATTTCCACCTGCATTACTAGACTCACACTGACCACCCACCGGGTGTCAAGGCCATTTTACCAGCAGGCGAGGATTTGAATAATGTCATAGCTGTCATTGCCGCCTGATGTTTGAATATTGAGTCATTGTAAGGAAAATAACAACCACCACTGTGTAATGTGAAAAGCTGAGACACATGGCAATTGAGCACACTTGCCACCAACTCTTCTTAATCACTTAAATCATTTCTGAATTAAAAACGGTGAGAAAACTTAACTTCTCAGACGTAAGGATTTGCCGCACTTCTGCTTTACATCAGTGTAAATTGAACATCTTTGGGTTTTGGACGTTTGGTTGAATAAAAACAAGACTTGTGATGTGTATTTTAAAGCAAAGGAAAAACAATAAGAATGCAATGACTTTACGGCTGAAACAGGCACGTTGGCCTTAACCTGCTGTCTGTGGTTGCAGGCTGCAGGCACACATGATTCTCAATGATACTCTGAAAAGCCTCTGTATTCTTTTTTTTATTGGTCACAAAGCTAACCCAGGGAAATAAAGCCAGTTGAGTTTTGAGTTTTCAGTCCTTCAACTTTCCTTTCATTTATTCTTGCAGGAATAGAGAGAACAGAAAGCAGAGGACATGCAGGAGCAGACGCATTGTGTCTGTGCAAAAAGAGCATTCAGCAGGGAGCGCAGATCTGCCTTCTATTTTATTTCCTTAGATATGAGCCTGAATAAGGTCAGAAAATAACCTTTGAAGTAGTGCACTATAAACCACACAAGGGCTGACTGAGAGACAGAGAGAGAGTGTGTGTGTGTGTGTGTGTGTGTGCTGTGACATTTCTTCTACCCTCTAATTTGAAGGCTATCCACTTTAAAGATATTGGAGGTGGAAGGACTCTGCGTGTTCCAGTGTTTTAGAAGAGTTTATCTTCTGTTGACCTTCTCAGCCACAAAAGCCACAAACTAACAGAACAGAAAAAAGAAAAAAAGAAAACAGCCACTTCTCTCTCCTGTGTTCAATAAAGATGTTGGTCTGTGTCATGAGGCAGCTTGTGATCAAAGCCAGCAGCGTAAACCAGCCTGTATCCTGCAGACACAGCATGTCCGCTTTCATCTAATGACGCTGTCTTTTCACTCTTCACTTGTTGCTTTCTTAAAAAATGAGGGGAGTGGTGACAGAGTAGTGAAGAGGGAGGAGGTAGGCTATTTCATGCCATCATGTCATTCTCAGACAACTGAAACTGTAGCACTTAGTGTTTCTGAGGGTTGTGAGATAAGATAAGATAAGCTTTATTTGTCACATGCAGTGACACCTACAACTCCAAAGGTGATTTTCTGGACAAAACATCCGATTACAGAGCTTCAGCTTCTGTTGAATGTTGAACAAACGCTGTGTAGAAACCTGAAACCTAAAACACTGAGCAGTTTCAATCAGTTTAAAATGTAAGAAGGAAACAGTGTGGTTTTAGCAGCAGTTAGCACTGCAGCTGTTTGTTCTCCGGTATATTTTATAACTTTTGATGGAGCTATCAGTTTCTGCCTCCTTCCAGTCTTTGTGCTAAGCTAGGCTAAACATAACAACCCGACTGAACCCACAAAGATGAAATCTATCTGTGAGTGTGTGTGTTCCTTTAAAACAGTTTACCTTGATGTGACGTTGGCAGCTCCTTTTCATCATAAAAAACATTTTTAGTTTAATTGTGACTCCAGTTTCAGGACTGTGGTCCCTGTCATTGCTGCGGCCTATGACGTGGCAACTTGAGTCTCCAAAGAGCTTTTTTTCCCATTTTTGTTTCTTTTTTTGTAGGAATGACATTGTCTTTTTGCAGCTCCGACCTCAGACCAGTGTGTTAAAGCTATCTGCTCTGTCCAGGTCCCCTGCCTCCTGCTTTTTCTCTCCTCACCATTATTAGTCCTTCCTGCAGCAGTGAGGCGACGCTCCAGTCGTTCGAGCCGGCCAACTTACTGTTTCCAAACATATCTGCTTCTGACTCATGACTCACTGACATTCTGAGGTTTGTTTATTACGTTTTTATTTTCAGAATAGAAATGCATTTGTGTGCATCTGTTCCCTCCGGAGGACAAAAGCGGGGCGACAGATGTCGCCATGTTGGCTCTGGTTGTTTCTGCTCAGCCACCGGCGACTCCCATCCATCAGAGCAGGTAGGCTGCTGTCATGTCTCACACACACACACACACACACACACACACACACACACACACACACACACACACACACACACAGCATATATACTGTATGCACACAAGTATTTATACAGTTTGTGTGTATGAAAGAAAACACAGCATTTGGGTGCACACAGAGACACACACACACACACACACACACACACACACACACACACACACACTCAAGCACACACAAACCATGGGGAGTAAATGGGCTGCAGTTGCCATAGAAACAGTTGAGTCCCACAACATCCATTCCAGAAAGCCTTCAGAGAAAAAGAAGTGTTTGTCTCATTTTTCAGATGTGTGTGTCTCAACATAAAGAGCCACACACACACACACACATTCTGAGAGCAACTGTGTGTGTGTGTGTGTGTGTGTGTGTGTGCGCGTGTGGTGGATCCCCCTCTGTGATCACAAAGAGCAGCTCTCATCCCTGAGAATCCCATTTCACGGCCAAGCTTAGCGATGCTGGTGTGTGTGTTTGTGTGTGTGTGTGTGTGTGTGTGTGTGTGTGTGTGTGTGTGTGTGTGTGTGTGTGTGTGTTGCAGGTGGGGAGGGGTTACTTGATTACTGAGCCGTTGCTCATACAGGTTGGGATTATTTCAAATAAGATGTGAAATTCCTCTTATGTATCCCGGTATCCTGACTGCAGAGGGGACCGCAGGGAGCATTTTCAGATCTGCCTCTATCAGCAGGACATCGTACTCGATATAAAATAAAATATATGTGCATTTTTTTTAACAAAATATTTTGGGTAATGTTACATCTTGAACATTTTGAATTTACAAAGGAAAGCAGGTATAATGATACCATGGCTTCAGTGAGTACCACGTACCACGGGATGACAACAATCAATACATTTCTTTGATACTTAAGAAAACTAATGATTCTCAGGCAGGTTCTGCAGCTTTTTGATTTTAATTTCTAAACAGGTTTAATGGAAAAATATTTGTATTGTGTCAGTGTGTTCAGATTTTACTGAGTCATGACCTTTGACAAATTGCAGGAATTGGGCACTAAGGGTTTTAAAGTAGCCGACCTTAATTGCCACCACGAGCTGCACATCCCTGCCACTGCAGCCACCGCTACTGCTGAACAGCTTGATGCTCAGCTAGACAACAGCAACTAACTCTCCCGTCCCTTTCACCTCACAGTCTCTTTGCTTCACTTCTCTCGCTTTGCGCCTCCCCTGCGCCTTCGGTTTGAAAAGCCCTGCAATGTGACCTAACTTCTCATAGGTACAAACTTTCCTAATGATACCAAACGAAGCCACAATCGTAACAATGTGATTAAAGAACGGGTCAGTGGGTCCTATGCAATGGTAGAGACAAATCATCTACATGGTCGTTTCTCTTTCCTGTACGTTCCTCCTCATACAGAGAGCACGGATGTCGTGAACTTGTTTGCCAAACCTACCGGGCCGGCCCTTTATTTTTTTATTTATTTTTTGTACAAGAACGTACATTTGATAATATATGAATCATCATCATGCACACATTGTTTTTCTTTTTTTAAGTGAATTGCTCTTGGGGGCCCCCTAGCAGCTGCTTAGTTCGCTTGTGCCTTGGGCCGGCCTACACATTTTTATTCAAAAACTACTGAAGTCTCAAAAGATACCAAATATTTATAAATGATACACAGATACCTTCAATAAAAAAAAAAAAAGAAAGTAAATGTAATAGTTTCAGACAATATGGGAAGAGATTTTGTTTCCTAATGCTGAAGACACAATGAGAATCCTGAGGGGAAAACCAAGGATCACTTTGTGTGTTTCAGGAATTTGCAAGAATTAGATGTCAAAATGTTAAAACTAGAAACTATATAAAATAACAGTGGAAATGAAATAATGACACATTATCCTCTGAAATTCTTGAAAACTGTTGATTTGCAGTGGAAACAAGTGAAATTCTCACACCACCACTGGCAGCTTTATTTTTTTTTAGTGTTAGACCGAGCAATGGTCGGTCTAGATGGAGATTTCTTTCTGCAGTGATTATAGGTTTCATGTGAAGGCTGGATTGCTCTCAAAGGTTTTTCTTAGGCTGAGATTTAAATGTAAGTAGAGGACATTCACATGATGTTCAACTCCATCTAACTCTGCATCTACACTTCTGTTTCTCTGTGAGAAGAGGGCCTGATGGTTGCTGTGATTCTCTTTGTAACATGCTTTTGTTGCAGCATACAATCACATGCACTTCCTGGATCAGTGGCAGAGAGGTCGAGGGACAGAGGTCAGAGTATGCAGACAAGAAAAGGGACCTGGAGTGGTGGTGATGATGGAGGATGAAAGAATAAAGAGAAGACGGAGGAAAAGCTGTGAATGAGCGTGGAACAGTATGAGGCTTTAAACAGACAAATCCTCGACATGGAGGAGATAAAGGAGACAAAGTGAGGGAAGAAAGCTTGTTTCTCTCCAACAGAATCCATACAGAGAACACCTGCAGAATACCAATCTGAACTTTCCTGCGCTTTGTTCAGAGATTCATTCATCGTCTCCAGCTTGAAGATGAGAGGCCACTGAGAGGAGTCGCGTTTATCTGACACATCAGAAACAGCTGCAGTACAGTACAGAACAACACTGGGCTTCACTCACTGTACTGTTGCTCTGAGAGTTTCCACATCTGGAACCAGTTAACTGTCATCATGAAGGTGCTCTGGATGGAATTCACCAATTGAAACTGAGTATTATGACAAGGATGCTACAGGATACGGGATTGTGGATTTGGAAAAGGCTTAAACCCAGTTCATATTATGGGATGGATGGTAGAGATGGGAAAGATTTCTCTCTTTTTATCTGTTTGTTTTATGTTGGATCAACCATTCAGCTTCGGTTTCGTTTCCTTGAATGACAGATTTTGGCTGACGTGAGACACCCATGTAATTTGGCTCCCAGGCACTTCTTTATTACTTGGCACAACTTGGATGTTGATGCCAGCCCTGTTTACAAGTTGGAAACGCGTTATCACAACAACTTCAATATGACAAGAGTAACACATTGTGACCATGTCTCTCTGGATGTCTAGGGGACCAGGACTAGCACAGGTACAATCTATCTGGTCTCTGTATAACCAAACTGAGAGCTGTTTTTCTGGACAGGGAGTCAAACGTGTTCTCAGTGGTTGCTGGGCTCCATCAGTGTTATGCTGTGAAGCACGGCTGAGGCGTGGAGAATGTCCAATAAGGACGGGATCTCTGCTTTTTGCAGATGATGTAGTTCTGTTGGCTGCATGAACGTATGACCTCTGGCCAAAAAAAAAAAAAAAAATGGCATGAGTGTGGGTATGATGTTAGGAGTTCAGGTATCCCAGGGTCTTGTTACTGACTTGGTTTGGCATCCATGGACATGCAGGTATTGTACCAGACTGTCATAGTGAATGAAGACAGAGCTCCGAGTGAAGGCAGAGGGAGAAGGATCTCTAGACCTTCTTGCCTAGCTTTTTGCCACCACAGTCCAGACCTGGATGTCAATAATCCATTCCGATTTAATCTGGTTTGGACTGAAATGGATGGTATCAAGGATAAATACTAAAATATTAAGGATATATTGAAATTAAACTGAAATAAGCTGTATAGTTTTGTTCCTCAGAAGATGAATCATAACGATTTTGGTAACTTCCCTTGGCCTTGAGTCTCTACCAACACAAAATGGTAAAAATGGTAAAAATTTTCACACCAAATATAAAATATGAGCACAAATATTTATTTCCTCGTCCAGTAACTGCACTGAATTTGTTTCCTTTTGGTGAAGGCCTGCCGGCAGCCATGAGGCACTATGGCATTTAGTACTGCAAGCACTCTAACTACTGTTGGCTCTAAAAGAGATGTGAGATATGTGTTAACAGCTGTGCGAGTGTTATCTCTTCTCTGTGTTACTTATTAGGGATTAACAACATGTCAGGACACATGCAGCTGGATTGTGTTCTTAATATGCTGACCAAGAAACACTCCGACACAACGCAATATTCAAATGAACTCCAGCAGGGAGTGTGTGTGTGTGTGTGGGAGTGTATGTGGGTGTGTATGTGTGTGTGGGAGTGTGTGTGTGTGTGTGTATTTGAAGTGAACAGAGATCAGATGGAGCAGATGGGTGGTGATTGCAGATCTGTGATCCACAACAGATTAAACAGACGCTTCCAGCATCATTTCACTTCTTGCTCATTTTTGTACATTTTAATGTTAATTTTCTCTGTTTTTTACCTGAAGGTAGCATGAGAGCGATATAATATAAAATATATATATCTGATACTAAGAGAAAACCATAAAACATCTGAAGTGTCAGTTTTGCAGTTTTTGTTTTTTTTTTTAAACCCCCCTCCCTTCAGCCAGAATCTGACAACTGAAACTGAAACAGAAATTGAAACTGAATTTGACGGTCACAGCTTAAAAATGCAAGGAGCGGGATGAAACTCCTTATATGCCCCCTGAAGTGTTCATAGCAGCCCAGTGTGGAAAGTTTGGACTAAATTAATAACATCGTGATGATTTTTCTATTCTTAGAGCCTTTGTGGTAGTAGAGCTTAAAATGTAAAGCATGTCCTGAGGGTGGCACCAGAGGAAAGGCAATTAAAGATTAAAATAAAAAAAAGGATTCATCCTCAGGGGAGCAGAAATGTGCTCAGTATATTATCATGATAATATAAATAATTTTACATATAGTTCTCAGTTCTCTCTATTTTAAAGTTTTGTCCTTTATTGTGGTGCAGGGAGTCACGGAAATGATTGGGAACATGAAAATCCACAGCAAGTCTCCAATTTGGACTAAAATAAACAGGAATCAGTGCATGTTTTCATCAGCTTCTCATATAATCCAGAGGAAATGGCATGAGGAGGATTATGTAATTACATCATATGTTAATGGAATTTAATTGTTGCTCATCCAGTTAATCCGGGGATCGGACTGCATGATGGGGAAGTCAGGAATGAAAATGACTTTTGCTGAACAATTACTCTGTTCATGGTGTTTTTGTTTTTTTTTTTAAATTCATTTACAACTGTGATCACCTAATCATCTCAAAATACAAAAATAGCAGTAACTCTGATCTGGACATAAGACGGCATTGGTGTTTCTATCTGTGTCTTCTCCTCCATGGCTACCCTGTGAGGTTTTTATCAGCTATTCTGATAGAGTGACAACAAATGGCCGCCATCTGGACTCAAACCGTGTACTTCGGAGTTACTTACACTCCTGACAAGCATGTCTCCTTTTTATTGTTGGTTTTTAGGCCTTTGTGGTGAAGTGGAGGCCTGAATTGGTGAGTGGCAGCAGGACATGAATGCTTTGCCCATAACAGAAGACATTAAAGTGTATCATCATCACATGTGTTTTCATTAGCCTTTGTCTCCTCGTCTCTTTTATGATGTGCCAACGTTTCCACCTCAGACAAGCGTAAACATATTTTGTCTTGCTTTTTGAAGTGGGGCATTTCCACTCAGGTGTTTTATGCACAAATTAAACTAAAAACTCATAAAGGGAAAAGGACCTATTAGCATCACACAGCTATGAGGGCAAAGATGCATCAGCTGCACATACTCACATGATCTCCGTGTAGAGTACGAGCAGGCAGAGCACGCAGTCAGCTGTTGCTCCTGGATTCAGCTCAAACCTTTTCCTGGAAACAGCTCGGTCTTCTCCACCGGTGGACAGGGGATATTATTTATACCCCGGCGGAGAGGAGTGTGTGTACGTGTGTGTGCGAGTACTGGCTCACGCTGAGACACCAAGGTAAGGGTCCTGACCGGGAACTAAAAGGGACCTTTGATCCAGTGGAGATCAGTCCATTAGGTCAAGTTTCCTCCGATCAGTTCCAAGTCATTTATCAATCAACCAACCAAGCAGTTAGGGCAGCACCTGCTGGACGCCCCGCTTTCTTCTTTCCTTTCTTTCTGAGGTCGTTTCTTTGATGCCTGTAATTGGCTGTGGTTGTGGCTGAAGGCGCTCGGGTGGTGACCACCTTGAGTCTCTGGATCGATTCCTCTGCATGCAGGTCTGAGGTGTCACCCATTTATAGAGGTGTTTTAAATAATATGTATAATGCCAGATGGGTGGGGTTTAGTTCAGGTAGTTCAAGGTACAGTGTCACAGAAAGCAGACACAGTCCTCTCCAGTGACGATCTGCCTTTAGACACCAGAGTTTATTTAACAACATCTGCTTTAAGCGATCTGATTTATCTGCACTGACACACTTTGATTGATTACATATTAATTGCAGAGCTGATTAGTACAAGACACCCTGCTTTTGGAAGAGAATTTTAGTTTAGCAGATGGTCTAAATCTAGTAAATAAATTCTACCCAGAGGGAAATAAGATTCCAGGAGAAAACTTAATTCTTGCTACTTTTTTTTTTTTTTTTTAATTTTCAGACATGAAAATGGTTCAATTAAAGAACACAGAAATTTTTGGCACAGCACATTATATATCTGCAGTTATATTGCCAATTCCTGTTATTGGTATAACGATGAGTGTGAGATTTGCTGAGGAGACTTATCAGCATCACACAAACACAACGGCACATAATCATAGCTCTGCAAGCAGAGAACGACTTTCTAATTTAATATTCTCATCAAAAGTCTAAACTGTGGGGTTAAGGACTTTATGTAAATTGTTATTTGTATTTTAACACTGCAGTCTCTGGGGACTTTAATATCCATGATACACACACACACACACAAAAACAACAACAAATAAACAAAAAACATAGTGATGCTGAAGCTTTCAGGTAGTGAAGCTAGAAATACAAAGTTTGTCCTGAGGGTCGTCACTGGAGGGAAGGTCATGAGTTCATCAGAATTAAAAGGGTTCATCCTCTGGAAAACTGGAACATGAGCTTCAAATTTCACGATAATCTGGTCATTTCCGATTAATTCGGAGAACTTTTGCCTTTTGTTATTATCATCACTTCCTGCTGTGCAGAACTTGGTGCTTGATGAAGCAATGAAGTCAGAGCCAAGATGCTGAGTTTTGATCGTTAAATTTGTTCTGTTGTTTTAAATAAAATTACAGACTTAAGACTAAACTTAACTTTATACTCAGTATTGTTTAGTCTGAGTTGCAGAACTTTAGTGTTTGAGGTTTTGAAGAGTCTGATTTATGTAGAAAACTTCCAGGTGGTCTATAACTGTGTTCATTATCAGAGTAACAGACGTCAAAACAGCGGCTGTCCTGACGCTCCAGAGGAAGGTTTTGTCTGAACTGGATGGAGGCTTTGTGTGTCAGAAGCAAACCCCCCTCCCCCACCCCTCCTCCCCCGCCTCTACTTTAGTCCTCTGGGCCAATTTTTGCAGGCAGCGGGGGACGAGGGGAATGAGTCTCCTCACAGCGAGGTGTGGCGCTGAATGGGGAGAGGATGATGAAGGCTGGAGAGAGAAAAGAGACACTTCACTGTTTGGCAAACTGAGTGCAGAAAAGCCTCAGAAACCTTCTGCCTTTCTTTGTCAGACTCGAGAGCACACAGGCTTCATATTTGTTAACTGACACACATATTTACTTCTTCCCTTGCTTCCTGTGGACTCCAGGGTCATTTCTGTAGGTTGTTTTTTGTTTGTTTGTTTGTTTGTTTGGGCAGACAGTCTCCTGAATTTCATTGTTAAATGAGTTTTCTCTAACAGTAGTGATTAATTGTTCTGATAAATTAATTTAAGATCTATTTAAGTTTATAATAAAGGGTGTGTGTGTGTGTGTGTGTGTGTGTGTGTGTGTGTGTGGAGATTACGGGATGATTATGGACATTTGATGTTTGTTTGTGATTGGGTTTGATTTATTTACAGTGTAAAATACATAGCATTATGTTTTCCAGTTCTGTTTCGTTATTTCTGTTGAACCTTTGAGGATAAGTGCTGCTTATTGGATTTCTGTTTTACGCTGTGCACTCTGGGAAGTTCATTTCCAAAGGTATAATTTTAAGCATAATACATTTGACCATATTGGTCTATTCACACAATGTAAACAGTCGAGACCACATTTACATGTGGTATTAACATGACTGTGATTATGTGAAATATCTGGATGAGGAAAAACACATTGATGACAGTGTGAATTCAGTCAGAACATGCTGCAGTCACAATGCTGATGGATCGTTAATAATAATCATATCTTAGCCAAAGATACATGAAACGTGAAAGAGGTCACTCACAGTGAAAAACTCACAGAGACGTCTCTCCACCTCTGCAGATGTATGCAGCTTTTCAGCCTCCTGGCATTAAGTGAGACATTTAGCACCTAAAGATCATTTGTTTCTCTGGAGGCGGGTGGAGACCAAACCAAAGCTGAAGACAGTGAAAATTGGACTTTCAGGTGACTCATCAGGTGGACACAAACAGCACCCTGAATGTGTGAAAGGAGTGATAGCGTTGCTCTTAATGTGTCAGTGTTGTGTGTACAGGGTATTCCACTAAACTGAGATGACAAGACCACTTATTAATACCAGTGTCAATACAATCAGAAAGTTTCACTTGTTAATAATCAGCATCAGAGTGTCGTTGACATATTGGCCTATTTTCTGTCAGTTTGGGGCAGACTGAAGCTTCTGATCCTGAGTTTTGAATATAACGGTTTTCACTTAACTTCACAGATTGTTCCCAGGCTGCAGAACAACTCTGGAGATGATACATAAAGTGCATTTTATGAAACAGTTCCCAGAGACAAACCTCACTTTGTGTCTGTGAGTGTAGTTTAGTTTGTTTGGTGTACAGAAGCAAAAAGCTTTTCCACTGCACTTCTATTCAGAAAACAGGGAAGACAAACCACACACACACACACACACACACACTCACACACACACACACACACACACACACACACTCACACACACACACACACTCACACACACACACAGCAGGTTTTGTCTCTGCTTGTTTTCAGCATTGATTGCAGAGATCGACCTGCTGAGCCTCACAACATCTAGTCAGTAACCAGTCAGCAACTGACCGACCGCTGCATTGATCCCCTGCTTCACTGACTGACTGATTAAAAGCCTGACACGACTGGTTCCTGCCTGGTTATTAACTGACTGACTGGTTTCCTGCTCGAACAGCTCCATCACTGCACTCAACCTGCAACTGTGTCCTGTTCAATCCTTCACTCGCTCGATTCTCTTCATTCTTTCTCTTTCTGTGATTCATTTCCAGTTGTGTTTTTTTTCTTCCAAAATGAATCAATGAAGGCTCCTCTAATGTTCTCTAATGTTGAGGCCAAGACAGGGAGAGGGTCCTGTACTCAGCAGGCCGCAGGTTTGATCCCCGCCACAGGTCATCTCTCAGTGCAAAGAGCTCGGATGTTAAAAGGGTTGAAGGGTCGATAGCTCACTGGCTGACCGTGCTCGATCGACAGGCTGATAAAAGCTTCTGATTGGCTGAGAAATGTTTCCATGGATTTATATGGAGAAGGACATTTGGGTTTTATTTGCAAAGCTCAAACCTTTATTGGAATTTTCCTGTCAGTTGATGCATTGTGGTTTCTTCTAAAACAGAAGTTACAGCATGTTTATTTACAGCAAATTCAACAATTCATAACATTCTTCGACCTTTGAGTGAGTAGAAATTATCTTTTCTCATCAAGCGTCTGAGCTGAAATGAGCCTCAGGCTACAGAAACACATCAGATGGAGAATTCACACATTTGTTTTTTTCACAGGGAACCTCAGTTTCTGCCATAATGGTGAAATACCAGCACGCTTTAACATGACTGATGTTTTTGTGGACTACTAATGATAAACTCTCTGCCTGGTGAGAGTAAATGAACAGAAAGAGAGGCGGCGGAGTGCTGCCTCTTATTTATTTCTCTGTTTTTTTATCAGTAAAGGGCTTCAGAGCTGCATGTTTTCACGGTGAAGTGGTAATTTCTTCGGGCGCAAGCGGATTGTTTCCCACCTTTGCTCGTTCGTCCTCCCACTCGGAGCTCGTCTGGAGCTCAGCGCTGGCGTTTTTAAAGCTGTTTTCTTGTGGCTTTAGTTGGCGAGGGCGAAACACACAAAGACCCTGCAAAATCACATAAAACCCCCCTCTTTGAAATTCTCTGAGCAGTGCATGCTTTTTAACACGCACATCAGAAATGCAGAAAGAGGCAGTGATGTGAGGAAGGGACACATTAAATCCCAGCTGAAACAGTTTGTGAAGAGCTCTGAGGCATGAGTGATCAGGTTCTCTCCTCAGGAGTTTATTTACGCTCATTGTATTATTTTATCCATTTATTCAGTAAATATACTGTGTATGAATCTGTTCCTGTGAAAATGAATTAAAAACAAATTTTGCCTGCCACTACATGGCACTGTGCCAGCTTGCGGTGCTCTGAGTTGATTTTGTTCGTATCTATTAACATTAATTGTTAGTACGTAGCTGTTGTATTTTGCGTGCAGGGATCGAACTGCCGCCTCAGGCCCTCAGGTGCTGAGGGC
>JBBMJY010000002.1:23100933-23154160 GCA_037833715.1 Toxotes lorentzi | reverse complement strand
CCCCCCCCCCCCCCCCCCCCCCCCCCCCCCCCCCCCCCCCCCCCCCCCCCCCCCCCCCCCCCCAACCCCCCCTCAACCTTTTATGTTCAGCTCAGACGATCCTAAAAAAAAAAAAAAAAAATCACCGTTCATATTGATTAATTCTTTTTTATTAATAGACTGAGCAGAGCAAAAACAAAAATACATTTTTCTCCAACTACAGCACAGAGATCTGCCTCATCATGATCAATTAATCAATCAATCAATCAATCAATCAATCAATCAATCAATCAGTCTGTCTCATCCAAGACTGCACTGTTCAAACAGCCTTACAAGCAATAACATGATGATCGGTTGATTGCTTTGTTAGACGATGCTTTGCCACTTTGGACTCTTGAAACAGATTTTTATTTAATTTTTATCTTTTTCTGACACTGATCAGTTACTTCATTATTCAGAAAAAGAGTCAACAGATTAATCGTTAATAAGATCATTTTGATTTCTGCTCTAAATACAAAAATAGGAAGGAAAATTATATCTAGAGAAATGATCAAGGATCACACATTGATAAAACAATTCTAAAATACACATTTTTAAACAGTTTAAAAGAAAAATTCAGGGACACCAGGTTGAAGTCAAGTCACTTAAAGTTTGCTCAGAAATAGTTCTAATTACGCTGTTTGCCTCTGAACACATTGTCCTGTAACCCTGAGGCTTTTTGAATATTTAGATTTATTTTTTTCTTGCTTTGATTCTTGGCGCTTTAATTCCACCAACTATAGATCAGAAAACTAGTGTGAAAAACCAGCAGGTCAAAGCTGAAGCAGCTCTTGGTTGAATGAACTGTAATTGATATTTAGATCCAACTGTTTGGGGGATTGCTGGCCTTTTGTTTTCTCTTCCCAATAAGTTTGGCTCATCAGCGGGTCGTCTCCAGGTTTGTTCTGTCCTCTGACTGCTCTGTTTCTTGTCCTGTGTGCAATGTGACCATCACTGATAGAAATGATGCCCAGGACTGTGAAGTATCCTTTAACCATATGAGAGCGACAGCAGCAGGCCTGTGAACACAAACAGCTCACAGTCCGAGTGAGCACTTAGAAACTCTCCACACCAGCGAACACGCAGAGCAGAAAGCAGCAGCCGCAGAACATTTTTCCCAGCCCACACTCAGACATATATAACACACCGCGGTCTACCTGTCGCTGTTAGCAGGCGGAGACGCCGGTGGTGGCGCTCAGCGCTGACAAAACGATGAGTGGGAACAGGCAGAGCCGTCGGGGTTGAAGATCAGCCGGGTTGTCATCGCTGGCACTGCTGAGAGAGACTCTCCACGCCTGGAGCTGTTATGACTAAGAGACCATCAGGAGGGAAAATTTGGGGAGTCAAGAACGCTGGAAAGGCTTCGCCCTCGCCAGCCTCCCTCTTCAGCGGGTACACAAACACACAGTCTGTCTGAATGACTGTAAATAAACAGGAACCTTCAGCCTCTCCACGCTCCACTTCTTCTCCTCTGTTCAAGAGCCGGTGGCCAGAGTCAGCGCTCACTGCTGAATTATCTGTGAATACGGTGACTTTGTCAGAGTCACCGCCCGTATTTTCTCTCAACATGGAGATCAGGGGTCTTTCAAACTACCTGTTAGCCCAATGTCACCAGTATACACGAGTGTACTGGTGACATTGGCTTTTCATTTCTGTCTTATTGAAGCAGAGAGGCAGCAGCTCCGCTCCGTTTACCTGCAGCTCTGTTTGTTCTGTACAGACGACCGTTTGACTTTCAGCTGGATCAAACATCAAACGGCGAAACGATCTCGATGTGCTCTTTGTTCATGTGCTCTGATTTTTTTTTTCTTTTTTCTTTGTGTGTTTTTAAATAAATTTGCTTCATCTGCTCTGCTTTGCTGATATTTTGCCCTTAAGACCCACAGAAGCTTCAAGAGCTTGTGGCATCCTGCTTTTACAATTTGGCTTATTTTGTAGTTTTGGTCATCAACATTTCACTCTCCAAATTAATTAGGCTTGAAATGAGTACATAAAGTCGACTACACAGACACGGTTGTTGTGAGGAGTCCAAAAGGGCAAGAATTTTCAGTTTCTAATCATCTCCTCCACAGTAAAGGCAAAGTTCAAGTTTGAAAGAACAAAATACAAAGTCCAACCTTCTTTCATGGATTCTCATGTAAAGTTCATGCTTATGAAGCTCTTTCTCTGCCACAATGAAAATGAAAAAGATTTACCTCTTGATTTTTCATATTTTTACACTGTTTATAAAATAAAATTATTAAATTATAATTATTGCATTTCTTGTGGTCTCTTAATTTGTCCAGACAGAGACTTTCAAGAAGCCTTTAAACAAACACCATTTCAAACCAGGCCAGGACTGTGGCATATTGACATTCACCAGCTTGACAGACCGAGGCAGCAGGCATCACTAGCTGCTTCCAGATCTGCGAATCACTGCCCACATCTCTAATTTGTTTGTTCACTGATTCAGCTTTGACGTTGTGCTCATTGACGGCTGATGGTGGCACTAGAAAGGGATTAGCCTATATAGCGTCACCTGCTGGTGGCGCTATATAAAAAGTCAGTGAATGACCAAAGGCATTAGAAAACGTGAATGTCTGCACAAACTTTCAGTGAAATCAATCCAGCAGTTGTTGAGATATTTCAGTGTGAATGACCGACAGCAGACGCCATGTCCCTGCCTCTGCTAAAACATTCTCTGAGAGTCACATCCCCTGCCAACCAACCTGAATCGCACAATGCTACACAATGTACCCCTCCACCTCCACCTCGCTCTCCTGCCTGCAGCCACACATTCAAAGGTCAGAGTCAACAACATGAACTTCAGTGCTCTTCAAAAACACACAGAGGCTGTTTTCTTCTCTCTCTGTTCTGATGTTAAAGGAAACTGCTGCAGGTGATGTCACATGACTTGGCAACAACGACAACAACTCCGAGTCACTAACATCACACACAGACACACACACACACACACAATCATATACCTATTGAAGTTCTATTTTGTCAAGTTCATTGATGTGCCAGATGAAGTGCGATGTCCGCTGAGAGTTAAATCCTGGGACAGCCAATCAGCACATCAGCTCCTAATTTAATTAATAACTCCTCAGTCTAATTAGCAGGCGACAGGCTCGGAGGAAAAAACAGCTGCAGTCACCTGAGCTTCTACTCTCCTTCACAATCCCAGAAAAGATAAAAACGACAAGATGAGTCTCCAGAGGAGATGGCAAGGGATGTGTTGAGAGAGCTATGTGTGTGTGTGTGTGTGTGCGTGAGTGTGTTTGCGGGGCGTAGAGGTGCTGATCAACTGTAAATCCTCGGGGTAGCGTGTGTTTACTAGCAGCAGGAAAGCCACCACTGTGTTATCTGCTGGCAGCAAGAACGTTCTCCACTGGAGAAAAAAAAAAGGCGTCTGGTTTACCGTTGGGATTTTATTGACAAGTTGTGAAGCCGCGGCGGCAGCGGTGGCGGGGCTTGTCGACGCTCGCCGTCTGGTTGTGTAAGTAATTAAAAGTGATTGAGTTGGCCCTCTCACATTCACAGGTGATAATATCATCAGGGTGTGGAGATTTAAACATCAGTGTGGGGGACACATTTCTGCAGCTGGATCTGAGGTCAAAGGTCAGATTTGATAAGTTTTCTGCTGAAAGACAGAAAGAAAAGCCTCAGTTCGGTGAAGGGCTCATCTCGAACATCTGCACCTTCATTTCTAACACATCTGTATGTTCGCCAGGAAGTCATTTCTATGTAGTTCAGTACAACAGGAGTTTCTGATGCTGCTTCTGACTGTCATCAGTTCAGACTCTGATTCTATGCAGCTTCAAACTGTTGGACAGAACAAACAAAGTTTTGATGATTTAGCTGTTTTTTGAGCCCTGTGGAGTAAGGACTAAGTTTGTCCTCTGATTGGTTCTGAAGGTCATCAGAAGATGAATCCCACAGTTTATTTTAACAGCTTGATGATGGTGATCGTGATGCTTCCGAAAGTGACCAACCATACCAGCACTAACTAGTTGAATGCATCTGCTAAATGAATATAACATAAGCAATGTGAACACCACCTTTAGGTCCAAATTAAACAGGAATCAAATCAGGAAGTAGAACTGATAATGGAACTGGACTTGATCAAAACATGGAAAAAGTTCATACTCTGGGGACGATGAATGTGTCAGTAAATGTCATGTTGGTAATGCCATACAGTATCCTGGGTACTAGTGGAAATTAGAATGTAATGCTGGCACCAGAGAAAAGGTCAACAGGTCATCAAAATTTCATCCCCTGTCTACTAAGAATCCGTCTCAGCCACCGGCTCAGCCGCCAGGCAAAAGGCAGCGTAGCAAACCGAACGCGACCTGAGAGAGCTCCTAATTTGCACATATTTTTCCAAGGAAGGAAGCAGCAGACAGAAAGGACCATAGTCCACAACAATAAAAGAAAAAAGAGATTCAGATTTTTGTTAAAACACAGAGCTTCCACCGAGCCTTCGGACTGTGCTGTGATGAAAACGCTCTGATGGCGGGAGGCCTCCGTCTGGCTTCCTGCTGAACAAACAGATAAATCAGAGCGAGCAGGAGACAGTGAAGTGCCCACCGCCCGCCTCCTCCGTCAAGTTGCTTGATTTCGCCTGAAGTGTAAAACAGACCCCAGTGACTCGCTGTTATGGAGACGGCAATGAAACTAGCAATGGCTCTCCTGACAAACTGCCGCTTCAAAAGAAATCTCTCCTTCCCTCTCTCTCTCTCTCTCCCATCGTTTTCTCTACAAACCACTTCCCAGTCTCTCTCCATTTCTTCATATGCATGTGAGCTAAGTGTACAGGTGAAGTGGGAATCACTTGAAAGGGAATAGAAATATGACAAAGTGACTGTGGAACAGTGAGACAGAAGAGGAATGTGGAGGCTGAAGTGGCTGCCGGTGTGGATGATTATCATTATGGCTCTTCTGAAGGCTGAAGACTCTGTTAGTTCTGGTCTTCAGACTTGCAGCTAGCAGGCAGAATGCTAACAAGACACTACCAGGAGGCAAAGAAGACACTCAATTCATGGGGACGAAAAATACAGAATAACCAGGAAACAAAAGCTGAGGTTGGTCAAGGAAACTAAACCCTCCTGTTTGCAGTAAACTAGCTTTGTGTTTTCTCCGGTGATACTCGAGTTACCTCTTTCTTCCGGCCTGGATGCCCTGGAGTTCTGGCAGGTGGTTGGCAGGATAATTGTGTGTGGAATGAAGCTGTAGGAGAGGTGGTCCACAAATAGCAGTATTTTTGCACATTGCCAGGGGTTAGCAAGGTAGCGTGGTAGCACTGCTCTTCCCTCCACTGAGTAGTTAATAGTGCCATATAGATTTGATTTTCCAGCATAGTTATTTTGTGTACAGTCAGTGTGACTGGACTGGCACAGGAGACCTGGAGGGTGTATGCTTGTGAACGGAGAATGCCTCTTAAAGTGCAGTTTGCCACAAGGATGCAGAGATAAACCCACAGAAAGTCAAAGTCCTGACATCACACTCGGGTTTTAGCACCAGCTCACATTACCACCACTAGCTTCTGTAACTGCACGCTGTCTCTCACTGAAGGTCTTCTTCATGTGTCCTTCTAAAAAAGTGAAGCATGGACTGCACTTTGCATTTGATTTGAACGCAGAGACAGAGAAAATCAGCATAACACAAAGCCGAGACAATCTTCCTCTTCTTTGCTGTAAAGTCTGTAACTATTTCTGCCTCCTTATAGTCAGCACAAATGCAGAGAGGGGATTTTTTTTTTAGTGCAACTTCACCTAATTCCAAGATGCACGGAGAAGGCAAAAAGTCGGAAGAAGTCAAAAGACCAACTTTGAGAGCGACCAACTTGTTTTGAGCATGCATCACATCACACTCACAGTCTGTTTGTGCCTCTTTTTTATGTGTCTGTCTTTTGTGTCTTGCATTTATTATGAAGCACCTTCTGACATAGAGAGGTCCTATTTGTCCCATATGGGTCCGATGGACATTCAAGAGACATAAATATAGCAACAATAAGCACAGATGACTTTCTTCTTGTGTTTTGTGAGGCCACTTTTGAAGATACAGTACAGGCTCATTTGGACTCGACTGTTTATTGTATGTATTGTTTGTCCTGCAGTATAAATTTGGGGCAGACAGGAACACAGTGAGTCAAATGTATTGTCTGATATCTGATTAATATATAAGGTGTTTTTGACACTGTTAGTCAGCATCCTTCATCCCTGAGGATGAGGATGATGATGATGATGATGATGCAGTTTGCTTCATTTCCTAAATGGGGCATTTCAGAAAACTTCATTAGTTCCATCTTGGACTGTTTCCCACAGAGAGCAAGATTTTTCATCTATAATATGAAATGATCCGCGTTATGTTCCTTCTCTGAGTGTGTGTGTGTGTGTGTGTGTGCTCAGTGCCCCTCTCCTGTAGCTGCTGCTGTCAATAAACCCCCAGCATGACAAACAAATCGCCTCCCGGCAAGAAACAGCGATGGATGTTTCTGGCCGGCCGCTGTCATCAGTTCTGCTCGGCTGCCTGACAACGGCGACTCTGAAACAAATGGTGACGCTCCAAAGTGCCGACAAAGGCTGGAAACAGAGAGAAACATCCTATGGTCCGCTGCATCCGACATGTCAGCCCTTTCTGGCAATGGCGCCTGTCAGTCACATGCACAGGAAGTGGAAAATCAGTCATTGGCCTGCCGAGACCCCAAGTGCTTCATGAGCTTCATAGAGATGTTTCCGTAAGTGGCGAGGGCGCTCTGGTCTGCAGGCAGCCAGACTGCTGAGGTGGCAGGAAAAAGGAGGCCAGCTGAGGAGGAATTCTGGAAGAACACGACTCTGCTGCCACCGCCGTTGCCTGAATCTGCTGACCGAGCAGTTCAAGGCTTTGAAATTAACGTTGATAAAGTAGGCTGAGCCCCCCTCCCCTCGCAGCACAAGGCCCTGTGTGCTAAATCACAGCAGGGCAGGCCCGCTCATCATCAGACTGAATGGGTGCATCGGCCTACATGTTAAAAATACAGAGAAAGCTGCAGCGGGGCCGCGGCGGCCCCCAAAACACCTGCTGACTGGGGGAGCACAGAGACCAGGTCCTCATCCTCCAAAAACAAAACCTCTATGACCTGTGAGAAACGCTGAAGTCGCTGAAGATCTGGCATTTCCAATTCAACAAGTTACAGAAAGATTTGCAAAGCTCTCATTCTGGCTATAATATCTTGAAGCCATATTTTCCTCTTAAATTCAATTCAAAATCAACGTTGTGCGAGGTGCCAGGGAGCAGACGTGAAGTTTGGCTTTTTAATTAGCTTTTTGGAGAAACAGGCTCTGTACAAAAGAAGAGATCAGAATGACTCAGGAATGTTGGATTGTCTGCTTTTCATGTTGGCTCCAAACACAAGCAGTGTAACTCACTCACGGACAACAAAGAGAGGAATGTCCACAATCAAGTCAGCTATGCCAAAAGTGGAGAAAAACTTTTAATATTTTACTGTACAAAAAAATGGTCTCAGCTAATTACTGAGCTGTTGAAAAAAAGAAAGTTAAATCTCACACATCAACACTGTACTTTGGCTGATCAGAGGTTAGATTTGCCTTCATATTGGTGGCTCAGAAATCAGCAACAAACAAAGTTACCTGAACACAAATTGTATCCAAGGAATACAGAATCAAAACAACATGAGCAGAGCTACTAAGGTGCACTGTTTTACTGTTTTCACTACACAAGCGCAACAACAAGCACAAATCGGTGGGTGCACAGACGATGTGGACGATGAGGAAACAGAGCAGCTCGCCAACTAGTGGCGCCAATAGTCACATCAGCAAGCTTCCAGCCCCAGCTATTTCACAAAGACGTGGATAAATATCACTGCACCACATTCTGGTACGGCTAAGCACAAGACTGGGAAAGTTAACCTGTTTTAGTCTGGTGTTCAGAGTGTTAACCATAATACACATTTATCTAATAACAGTTGTGGTTTTGTTTTTGAAGGATTCTCTTCAGGTCCTCATCCTTTGTCAGGCTGAGGCTTCCTGTGATGTTGGTCCAGCCAGGACTGTCCCACTTTCTCCCCAGTCACCTGGTCTCAGTGATTCATCATGTAAATGTGTTTTGTGGACTTTGTGCTGAACAGGCAGAACATGATGTAAGCACACAGAAACACCAGGCAGCGCCGACAAGTATTAATGACGTCAACTACCATGACAGTCCATACGTTATTGAATGGCTCACACAGGCACAGTAACAATCCTTCACCTGTGTCTGGATTCAAACTGAGAGACTGAGTGATGACAAAAAAAAAAACAACAGATAGTGGAATAGGTCAACTTTTCATCACCGTGTCAGAGGCCATTTAAATCTTGCTTTTTACCAAAGCAGTGCGGCCTCATCAGCAATCAAGCCTCCGAACAGGGACGGTGTGTACACACAGTTTTCAGCCACTGCAGCAGCCTCTCTCCCACGGGGGCTAATAAAAGCAGGGGTGGGGGGGCTGCATAGTTGTGGAGGAGTAGCGGGGGGCAACCAGCGGGGGTAAACACGCCTTCGGGTATGGGTGCATGTCGAGAGACACGGCGTGACCTTTACAGCACCCGTTGATGAACGTCACCAGCTGAGAGTTTGCCCTTTTCCCACCTGTATCTGAAACCCTGCTGAAAATAATTATTTCCTTTCTCTTTTTCACTCACTCACTCTCTCTCTGCATCGACTCCACTGCATTCTGCTGAGCCATTAGTGTAATGAAAGAAAGAATAATTCAACCCAGTTATGCTGACTATACATTAGGAGACATTTACACACGCTCACATTTATCAACAATCTGTTATAAGTCATGTTATTTCAGCTGCTCCGGCAGAACAACACTCTGATGGAAACTCAGAAGAACGACCAGGTGCTGGTTCCTGGCAGCACCTTTCTGTCTATGAACAACACCAGTGGCTGTTTCCACAAACATCTGTTCGCTTCCTTTAACACCTGTGGTTCAGTTTGCTAAATAAAAACAATACATATTAACGTCTCTCAGTTTATGTGACGTTCACAATGACTCAGGGCCAGAGCTGTAAGTCATAGAGGCTGACAGGAAACTTATTCACTGGACAGTTTGATGACTGTTACCCTGCATCATCAGCACGACATGGACCCACACAGGAAAACAAAAGACCATTCCAGTGACTGAGAGCAAGTCATGCAGCACTTTACTGCACCAAGAATTCATTAATCTTTAGGTGACACAAAGAAATGGGAGGCTCTGAGCATCGTTAATAAACACTTACAACCAGAGCTCACATGATAAATGAAAACCAGCGTATCAGGGAAAATACTTAACTCACTGAAAAACACACAAACATGTTATACAATGACATACAAATCCCATGAAAAGGCGAAAACCAACACTGAATGTTTGCTACCAACCAGTCCTGTGGATGTCACAGCCTCATGTGTCTGATTCCTCTGAGCCACAGAGCAGCACTGTCTCCAAAAACTGTTAAACACACATCCGTGATCCACACTGTTACACTGAGTGACATGTTCCTTTATCACTGTGTAGTTTATTTCAACTCGTCCCACACAGACACACTGTCCTGTGGCTTAATCTGCAGCTGAAAATAATCCCCAACAAATGCACTATTTCCTCCTGTTTGCTAAAAACTAAAGTGACCGGCTGCTTTATGAAATTACTGAACTTTAAAAAAAAAAAATTAAACTATATATTTTAATGTGTTTTTAAAGATTCAGTCTTCAGTAGGAAACAATGGGATCAGAGAGAAGAATATCCACATCGACCGGGCTGCGTCACTGAAAGAGCCAAGCTGTTACCTCTTCCTGTGACTCTGAGCCTTTGACTCAGGGCAAGTTTATCACATGAAAGAGACTTTTCTATCAACTGAGCTAACACTGCATCTCTTTGAGGACTCACACTGACCACACCTTTATGGTATTTGAAGTGTCTGTTTATTGGCTGTGGTGTCCTGCACCATCACCTCCTGCAGAACTCCTTGTCAAACACACCATGATCTGTTTCTAGAGGCTCGATTACAAAAATCCCTGCTGGCATCTTCACGTCTTGGCATCCGACCAGAGGTTCACTGTGTCTGAACACACGCACACACACACACACACACACACACACACACACACACACACACACACCTCCTCCCAATTGAAACCCAGCTGCCACGCATCAGTGATGGGCAGGTCAGCCGCGGCAACTGCAATGAAGGACAACATCATTAAGCTCGATATCAGCGGCAGCAAAGCAAACAGCCTGTCCACTGTCATCAGGATGATGCATTGGCACTCAGGGCCAAGAGGACGTTTTAATTGTGTCCAAACACGCACACACATGCTGACATGCAAACACACATGCGTGTGTGTGTGTGTGATGCTGCAGTTGGGTGGTTTGCAGAATAAACCTTCCTATTGTTTGAGGCTGCTGTTGTTGTTGTTGTTTTTATTCCTTTCATGCTATTGAGCTCTCAGTCACAAACACAATACAGGTTGTCTCAGATCAATTCTGTGGTGACCTTGTACAGATGAACTTTCCCGTGGTGCATTTGGTGGGCTCGGCTGAATGGAGCCAACTTATTTTATACAAAATGACGGATGAGAGTGCAGTCACAATGTTCTGGGTACAAAGTTAGTGCAAAATGACTTAATCCTGTTAATCTGTGACATGAAAAAACAAACAGAAACAAAACAAAAGCTCCTTTAAAGTGTTTTGTGACAGTGAAAAAAACTCCTAATTCAATTTACAGGAAAAAACACTCTAAGATTTTCACATCTGAGAGACTGGAAACAGATAATGTTTGGTATTTTCACTGGATGTAATGTGTTTAAGCCACAAAGGAGGACAGGAAGTGTCACCTGTGGGATTTCAGTGAGGTTCTGTTCTGTAGTCTGTGTATATCTGATATATGCCGTGACATTTTTCACAGCATATATCAGTTTAGTTTAATCTTGCCTCTGTAATAAACTGTGAAATGTAAGTTGCGTCTTGTAAACTCATGTGATCCGGGAAACTTTGGGTTTATAACCCAAAAAAAAGTAATTAAACATCAATTTAAAAAAAGCATTATAATATTTACTCGCCTTTGACACAAATGACCAATATTTGCACACATGATGCAACAGAACAGCAAGAAATGTATTTAAATATTACATTAACATACATATATATCTGGTTTCATCTTTGATAACAGATACAAAGCATGTGTCATAGAGATGTATATGTATAGGTGTATAACCTTGTGTTAATATTCCATTGTCTTTTTTTTTGTGTGACATTTCCTGCAATCAGATTAAGAGCTCAAACTAACACTAACAGTCTAAAAACCCTCTCGTGGTCCCAGATGCTGCCGTTCTCATTAGAGACACAGACAGAACGTTTTGGACAAAACAAACACCAGACTGTTTTTTCTGAAGCTTTACTAGTCAAGCTTGGGCCCTGGGCTAAAAGCAGAAATATGCACAAATTCACAGAATCTGGCCTGTGGTTTTCAAGAAAATGATCATAATGATAACTGTGCAGGAAAAGTGTATGCTCATAACTATGATAAAATGGCAGGTCGAAGCTGAAGCAGGAAAAGTATCTGTAAACTGGGATGAATGTTTATAATGTGGAGATCATTTTACCGTTCACCTTCCTGTTGGTTGGTTTCCACTCTGCGCAATCATTTCTCTGCTTGTGTTTGAATATAGTTAATGATAGAAATAATGGGCATAGCTTAAAAAAATATGAGACCAAAGTTGTATGAAGGAACTGTAATACGATAAGTTATGTCTGGTTTCAGAGAAAACGCAGAGCCCAACAGTGCTTTAAAAAAAACAAGAAATAAAATGTTAATGTAAGAACATCTGACCAGAACACAGCTCCTTATTGCAGAGCAGTGAATACAATATTTCAGCATTTTGTTTGTTTCAACAGATCATTTCTGTTATATTCCCCCCATGTTGTTCTCATCTGCATATCAGACTAAAACAACAGCAGACCTCCGTCCTTACAACAGTCGCTGACAATGATCCATTATTACACAGAATAAAACAAGAGCAGCGCATAAAAATAAGCATAAAATCAGCCCTGTTTGTGAAGATTGCGTGGCTTTATGTAAAAATTGTGCCATTATTTCCCCGGCCTTCTTCAAAAACAAAAGGATAAATATGTCCATTTTCCCAACTTTAGTCCCATTTCATGCTGTTCTCTTGCTTTTCATTTCACGCTCGGCTTCAACCTATTTATAGATGAAACGGAGGAGGGAGGCAGGAGGCCATTACTGACAGGAACTAACCTGTGTGTGTGTGTGTGTGTGTGTCCATGTCATACATTCTGATGTAGACTTAGAGTCTCCGTTGTGTATTGTTGCAGGCACAAATCTAATTCCAACATGACTGCATTGAAATGCAACTTGGATTTGAATGTTAACGAACGCGCTCTGCGAAGCTCTGCTCTTTGTCTTTCTACCCAGAATCAGATGAGAAGAGGGAAATGAGATTCATCTCCAGTACAGAGGCAGAGATCACTGCTAGATATCACCTAAAATTAAAAGTAGGCATCAAGACCTGCGGTGTAAACGTAACCCTGGCGTCCGCTGCAGCATCATTTCTTGTATATTTACTCTGATATCTGCTGTCGACTTTGACTCCGGAGTTTTTTTCCTCTCAAATTAAATCTGGCTAATAGCAGTGGGTGGGGGATTTTTTCTCCTCACGGTTTAAAAACCAGCGCACTTACTTCCTATTACACTTACAAATATTGAGCTCATGCATAATTTAACCTCCCGCCCACATGCAAAATGCTGCAATCGACTTCATTATTTATTTTAACAGCATTTCAATAATTTATGCCCGTGTGCATGAGAGCCATCAGAACAGACTGCTGCTCACTTAATTACCAGGCCTGCCAGCTCACTGAAGTTCTCTGGTATTAAACAGAGTATTAGCCAGGATTAGACCTCACATACACACACAGACACATTATTTATTGCTTTCTAATGAGGAAGGAGTTAGCCCAGCTACCATGCAGACTTCCCTCTGTGATTATTTCAAGTGAGAGCAGATGCGAGGCTCGTCACGCAGCATCTCAGATATCAGGTCGGGATTGGATAGGATGACCAACGCACACGCTCAGATCGATACTGGATTAAGCTGTTATGTCCACTTAGGGCTGCTATAATAGGAATAATGAATTCTAGTGGAGAGCTCTCTGATTTGCTCTGATTCAGGGGTGATTTATGGCCACTGCTACTTTAAACGGGCCGCTTAAAAAATGAGACTTTTCATAATAAATACTTTCCAGAGTGCCCAGAGAATGATGAAGACAGATGGTTTTTCTGTATATGGCTGACTCGTCGCTGCAGACTTATGTACTTTACCATCTCTGTTGCCTGGAAAAGAATGGATTAAGTGGCTTTTTATTTTGAGTGTTACTTAAAGACAAAGAAAGATAGAAACAGAGAAGAAGAAAAGGCTTTTGTACTGGTTTGACTTTGGCTGTCTGACAGGTCTGTGTGCAGATGACATGACTGCAGTGTCAGATTAATGTGACTGCAGACAAACACAAAGATGAAGGAATGATATGAAATTTAAAGTATGTTTATATCAGAGGTGTCAACACTGTCTCCCACATTATGATGGAAACTGCGGCTGCGTTACGTTTTCTATCACCGTAATGAGGACATGTTGTGAATTTATGTATTTGGCAGGTCACAAATATGTTTTATACGGAACACATCAGTAAAATGTTCACAGGCAACATGTTTGTTTTCCACCAAAACATCCGATCCTCAATCTAAAGTCTCAAACTAAACTTACTAGACTGAAATCATTATTACTAAACTGTGAAAGTGCAGAACTACAGACTAAACATGGACTAAATGTAATCTGACGGATTTCATCTGAATAAGACCATATGAAAAATGTCAGCTGCAGCTGAACTCCACCACATGTTGTTCCTCAAACAGCAGCTGCACATTTTTTTTCCTCCTCTTGCAGCTTGTTGGAGCAGAAATTGCTTATTAGCATTTTTTGAACTAAGCTATGAGTACCTACATTTATAAGGCTAAGAAGAACAGCTGGACAGAAATGAATTGTGCTGATATGCTGCACAGACCAGCACATCGGATTGGAAACACATCACTTTAAAGTTTCAGTAAATGTTTTCACTGAGGCCCTAAAAGTACATGTGATTTGAAAACATCATTAGTGAACAAGTAAAAATGATCAAAATAAATTTGCTGAACTGTAACACAATGGCATCAAACACAAATTCACACCTCTAACTGTTTTTATTTGTGCAGCAGCTCTCTCTCTCTCTCTCTTTCTCAGCCTGTCTCCGGTGTGAAGGCCTGAACCCCCCTCACACTGTCATCATCGCCTCATGAATACTCCTATTAAATGAACAAACGAAAGAGAAAAAAGATTACTACAGCCTCCCATAATGGTTTGCCAAAATCTCGTTTTGAGACATCGAACCTCACTATTTATCCAAGCGGATGCCGTCGAGGGCGCACTGATGCGGCAGATTTAATTTATGCCGCGTTATTAGACATTATCAAGCCAGGGATCCTGCTGCTGAATAGGAAATAACAGCTGTCCCTTTTCTCTGTGCAGAGCCACACCGTACCGGACTGCACTGATAAGATTGGCCCTGACTTTTTTTTTTTTCCCACCAACACCACATTGTCATTTAAGGACATTATATTTTCCTAATTTCTTTGCTTTGTCACTCCAGGCGCAGATGGCATGTTCAGGTCTGAAGGATTTGGATGTTACAGCACGCCGGAGCTTTTCAAATTGAGAGAGGCATCGCTCTCCCGGAGCGCATTTATCTCTGAATGTTGAATGAACCTTCACAAGTGCAGGGTTTTTTTTTGCAACAGAAAATTCATGGTAACAAAGGATTCCTGCCACCAAAATGAGACGGCGAGCCACAGAGACAGAATTATATTGATAACTCAGAGAATAAAGCAATTTCTTTTTTATCATAGTTTCATATTGCGCCCTGTGCAATGGCCCATGAGGTAAATTTACTCTTGAAGCACTTCTCTGCAATATATAGTCCTCCTCTCCTCTTCTCCTCCTCTCCTCCTCTCCTCTCACGCTGCCATATTTGCTCTCTAAAACCAGTCCTAATGTATCAATTGCTCTGATCTGGCTCTGCTGGAGTGTGAACAAACAAATTGGATTGTGCCCCCGTCCCCCAAATAGCTTTCCCCTTATCCACCCCCGCCTGGCCTACAGAAGCTGTTCACTCAATATTTTCATGGAACATCTCAATCCAGGCAATTTCTCGAACACACATACACGCGCACGCACAGTGAGACCTTTAAAACCATTTCCCAAGGTCAGAACAAATGGCCAGACTGTAGTGGCGTATAATGATAAAAGCACTCAGAGCGGCTGCTGCTAAAGTGCCTTTCCAAAAAGACAAAATGGCCTCTCCATCCCCGCCGTGTGTCACTCCTTCAGTCTGCAGGGAGGCGGCGTGACAGGAGCGAGGTGGTGGACTGTGCCGAGCTGTTTCATAACGCTTTCCCAGCTTTTGTCTGTTTACAATGAACCAGCATCTTACAGGATGAAAGCAGGAAAGAGGCTGAACTGTGTGGTCTTGAGTATGTTTTCTCTTCATGAAAAGTGAGACCAGGAGTGTGTTCATTCTCTGCTGTCAGGAAGAAACGACAGTGCATGAGCTGTTCAGGATCACGTATGATGCGATTCAGTGCCCCACACACACACACACACACACAATGAGGCGAGGATCCTCCCCTCAGCCAAACAAAAGCTCAGTTAAACGATTTTCCTCCTCAACAGAATCTGGTGGACGAGCACAGCAGCTCTGAACAGAATGATTCATGTTTGACTTGTCTGCATTTGCACTGCTGCTCTGTTCTCTGCATCTCATTACTGAGCTGTTTTGTAACCTTCAAACCACTGAAAATGGTTCTGTTTTTTTTTTTTTTCTGACCACAACCATAGCCTTATTCAAGACCCCTGAACTGCTTTAGTCAAATGCTGTCAACACTTTAAACAGTTTAATATAGAGTAGTTTTAATAAAGTGAAATGAAATGGTAATTCAGTCTGATTATCAGTTTTTAAAAAATGTATGCCACGCTGTTCCAGGCACCACTGGGGCCTTTTGACCCCGTGAGCCCTCGGCTGTCTCTTCACTCCCTTTATTTACAGCTTCTGGTACAGTCACTACTTGTCTTTATTGTTATTCTCAGAATCAGTTATTCTGCACAGAAATGCCATCCTTTCTCATGTGGGCAGTATGATGCATAATTTATGAAAAAAAAAACGGATTTTACGCTAATTGAACTTTGAAATAAGTTGGTTTTGTTTGTTTGACTGTATGTCCACAGATTTTGTACACGGTCGATATATACATATTTTCAAATAAACAGAAGAGAGTGTCATTGTTCCAGAGAGATATGAATCGTGTTGACGAGACATTCTGCGTCTTAGTTAGGTCAAAAAAAAACTTTGTCACCCCTATTGTTTTCCTTTGACCTATTTTCATCTGTGATGAATATGTTTGGAGTGTTCAGCACTGCACCGTCCATCATGCTTTGGATGTTGTAAACGGGGAGTTGACATGGAGGCAGAAAGAAAGCTGAGTCCCATATTTTATTCCAACTACTCTTATTTTCATGACACACATTTTGATGAATGTGTGTCATGAAAAGTGATGTTGCATCAGTCGCTAACTGCTCCAGTTTGCACTGTAACCTGTTCTGTGCTGACAACAGCAACAACCAGGATCATTTCTGATAACAAAGACAGTGTTTTGGGGACGGTGCTTGTTAATTTTGACATAACCTCTGTCATTAATGAACACATGAACTGTGTCAGGAAGGTTAGCACATGATGTACTGTCCTAGCTTACCATCACTGTGTTATGAATGTCCAGTATTCCCTCTTTTTTAGCTCTGTTTTTGGTCTCTGCCAACTCCTGAGTGAAATAGCTGGCTGCTAAATGCTACACTATGTTCACCAGCTGGTCTCTAACTGTGTCCGTCTGCTGTTTGCTGCTCAGCACAAAGTGTACAGTGGCTTTTGAGAGCTTTTTCCCTGGAAACAGCTGCCTGCTGTTGCCTAAAACAATGCTGTGAGAGCAGTGAGAGCAAATCGGAGCAGTAAATTTACAGGCGGCTAAACAGTGAGTTGAAAATCATTGTAAAGCCGGAGGAGGCTGCAGAGTCAGCTGATTTTTCGTTGTGGGTTCCTCACGATGAGCGACCCCCTCTCATTCTGTCACACTTTCAGTTTGCCCAAGATTGTTGGCAGCTGTTCCACAACCACCCACAATTTAACATTTTTCAACTGTGAGCATGCTCTTCCATTTCCTTCATGTAATGCATTGTGGGAGAATAGTGTCCATTAACAGCACACTCAACAATCAGCCTTATTTACACATTGCATCATGTCTGGTTTGAGTATGCTCTGTTATGTCACTTTTCCAGAGTGAACACACTTCGTACTAAAACCCTGCTCGGATTCAGTGTGAATCATGAATTTGGGACATGGTAATTCTCTCACAAGAGGTGGAGCCGAAACTGGCAGGTTTGTCCCGAGGGTGGCACTAAAGAAAAGGTCTTTGGGTAAATAAAATCAAAAAGAAACGTGATTATTAAATTTCATGCAAATCTGTCCAGAACCCATCTTCAGGCCCCTCGAGTGCCGAGTTAAAAAGCAATCAATAGCAGAAAAATCACACTGAGAAGAAGAAATAATGATGGAACTGAAAAAAAAAAATAAAAATCTGAACTTTCCACGTCCACCCTCAAAACACGACCACTAGAGTCCCCTGGAATTTTTTTTCGGCTGATCCCATTTCAAATTTCATCTCAAACTTCTATGTGAACCCAAAGCACCGAGTCACTTTGGTTGCATCCTTGTAATTTTGACCAGACAGTCATGTGAATGTGGATTCATGGAGTGTGAGGCAGCCTTCAGGCTCCGCTGGCAGCCGCTGAACCAGATGAAGTCGGGACGAGTTGTTGACAAGTGAACACATCTGAGTTCATCATCTCCGTTTGCTCAGACGGAGGCTTTAGAGGACCATTACCTGCCACAACACATCCATCACACCATGACCTGGCCAAACGGTAAGCACCATATAATGACTTCCATTGATCCATTCACTGACTCCTGCCCCCCACCACACCCCTCCCACACACACTTACACACCTCTCCTCCATTTTGCTCTCCGCTGCCTCCATCCATCGCACTGAAGAAGAAGAAGAAGAAGCCGTCAGAGAGCCCGTTCCGCCGCCAGCCGGGCGAGCCGCCATGTCACAGCCTTAATCTAATTGTGGACACGTAAAGATTCACATTAAGACGCTCAATGAGGCTTGGCGTAACAATTCTCTTCACAAGCTTCCTGTATCATAAGTTACAGGAAAAGCCCGCTCCTCTGATTAAAACAATTTATCATCTGGGCCATTATTAAAAGGCAACCTGTGACACAGCGAGTTATCTCACATCTCTGCATAGCGGCCAACACACACAGCTCAGAGGCTGCTCGGAGCTCAATGGAACAGAGCAGGGAAAAAACGTAAGTACTTTTACTACGGCTGTGTACTTCAGTTTGGAGGAGGGAGGCTTTCTACTTTTCTTCCACTGCATGTCAGAGTAAAATATTCTACATTTTAACGCTACGTTTACCTGACAGCCGCGATTATAGGTCATTCTGGATGTTACACTCAGCATCGGGTAAAAAAAGGGTGTTGTTGGGTAAAATGAAGATGCAAACTTTCCAGGAAGAATCTTGTTTAAACTCCTTGATGCGAAAGGTGACTGATGAGTCCATGGCTTAAGGTAGAAGGGTCAATTTTAGAAATCCTCACACATTTCTTTTTTAACAGATTCCCCTTGTAAATTTACACACATAATCCAGCGATCATGGAGCATACAGATCCCTTTCAGAAGTCGGCGTCTTGGACCTTCAGGAAGTGGTCCACAGCAACAATGACGTCATCATCACTTTCAAAATGGCGACGCCTGAGCTCCTTCTTCATCTTGGAGAGGCGGTAGTAATCTGAGGGGCCAAATCAAATGAACAGGGTGGGTCCTGGATGAGTTAAAATCCACATTCCTAGATGGCATCCATCGCCTCTGTGGACTTGTGGGTTGGAGCGTTGTCCTGGTGGAAGAGCACTCAACTTGTCAACTTCACATGCCAAATCCTCTTGTAGTCTCAAGAGATCAGCTTAGTAGGCCCTGGTAATAGTGTGACCCTTTTTTCCAGGTAGTCCACCAGCTGCACTCCCTTTACATAGACAGAGGCATCATCTTGCCGGAGGACCTCACAGATTTGATGTTTGGTGTTCTGCTGTTTTGAATGTTCTTCAGTCTCTGGTTGGAAGTGTTCCTGTGAGATACCCACTTCTTCACCATGCTGTAAGGATGGGCACCCCCACCCCAGTGTTTCCGCCATGTCCTCCTTGGGGGATAAAGGCTTGAGACCATGTCAGCAGATGAATGAGAGAATGCTGACTTCCTGAAACAGAAAGACCACAAAAGTTATTAACCTCAAACTTTCTGCATAATCACCAAACTGCATGTGTATGTAACTAGAGTTGTACAACTCATCAGCTTCTACCATGACTTTATCAATCACCCCTCATACAATGACTTTATTCAGCAACGTGTATAGGAGTAGCATGTGATGTTCAGCTGAAAATGATCTATTTTACATGCTTCACTAAAAGGGAAACTATACTATAAACAAGTTTTCATAATGAAACTCTATGTCCTTGGTAAAGAGCCTTTAACACAACATATTTCTGTGAGTATGCTGGTGTTGAGCAGGTTATTTTGACCTGAGAGTCTTATTTTTCTCTTCATTGCCAGCTGCCTTATGCAATTTTTTTAAATTTTATTTTATTTTTAAAGGTCTGAGGAGTGCACCCTCACGACAAACAAACACACACTTGCTGCATGGTGTGTGATAATGGACATGATGCAGAGCCTCTGTAGCCACAATATTAGCTTTTTTCAAACAAAAAGCCTGATAAAAGAATCCTTCAAATGGAAGTGGATGACAGCAGGGACAAAAATGTGGTGCTCATAAAGACACAGCTAAACAGTGATGGAGGGATCAGTGACCGGTGATCATGAGCCAGAGATCACACGGTCACACACTGCAGCAAATGACACAGTTACAGATGACACTACATTAAATCTAGGGTTATGAAAGGTTTCCTCATATTTTTGTTTGTTTTAGTTTGTTTTCCAAGTCGTCAAAATATTTTTACATAAACTGACTCATTAATGTCCTGAAAACAACTCAGCTGTGGCAAGAAAAGCTGTGACCTAACTGTTTAACTCCAGACAAAATCAGCAGCATCTTACGTCAGTGTTGCATTTTTTCCAAACTGAAACGCTTGATTTCATCTTGTGTCATCTTCGCTGTGTGTATCAACAAATAAGAGCAATTACTGTGAACCAAAACATACTGAGATATGGACAGAAGAACAGGCGCCGTCGCCATCCAGTCACTTTCTTGGCAGATCGAGGCTCGCCATGCGGACGGCCCGCGCTCCAAGTTAGAATCGGAGATTGGACAAGAAATGAAAAGCGCTTTGCCAGCCGACAGACAGACGGACACAGTCGGGATCTGGACGAGCTGTCAAGTACTTGATGCTTGTTCATACGAGGAGATAGTTAATTTGACCCAGGAGAGAGCAGAGAAATTGATTTTAACTCTGTTAAATTAAGTCTACTGAGGGACTCGGGGGCACCGGTCTCATGGGTTCATTTTATCCCGATGTGGAGATGATGAGGAGCTGTGCTGCCAACGGCAACTTTGTCAAGAGTCTACTGACATGCTGTACTCGCTCACTTTCTCACTCTCTAATTGCACACACACACACACACACACACACACACAGTAAACTACAGCCTCTGTGTGAGGAGCAGAAACTGTCCACCTTTTGAAAAATCATTGCCAAACCTCAACGGTCGAGACGTCAGTCAGCTGAGAGCAGTGATGGAGAAGGTAAAATTATTACAACACCACAGTGGTGAAACAGTGGAAGTGGGGCGTGAGTGGTGAAAATGAAGGGATGGAAGAAAAAAGAGAGCAATTAAGGAAGATGATTATGGAAAGGATCCTAGAAAAGAGGAAAGAAAAGATTCTCATCAGTAAGAAGGGAATTAAAAAACAAAGATGGAAGGATACCAGAAAGGAAGAAAATCACTGATCAGACGAAGGGGAGCAAATTATGAGAGGACGGAAAGAAAGAAAAACGAGGAACTAAGGAAGGAAAGTGAAGACAAGGAATCAGGGAACATAGGAAAAGACAGCAAGGGCAAAAAAAGAACAAAACAGAAGTGGAAGTAAAAAGGAGAAAATGGAAAAAGGAAAGACAAAAAGAATGAAAAAAGAAAGATGAAAAGGAAAAAAGAAAGAAATTTGATGTTGTTACTTAATAATTCCCTCCCATGTTCGGAGTAAAACATGATTCTCAAAAGCTTCAGTGAAAGGTACAAAAGTACAATATTTCCCTTTGAAATGTGGTGGAAGAAAAGTATAACGTCTCCAAAATGGAAACACTCGAGAAAAGTAGAACATGTAAACTACACAACTGCAGAAAATGGGCTCAGTTACTTTACAGCTCTTCTTCTGGGGGAAGGAGGATGAAGAGGAGGAGGAGGATGAAGAGGAGGAGGCGGCGGTGCCCCCTGTGGAGACGTGGCCCGGCTCCAAATCAGCTGATTGGGATCGACAGCACAATCCACACATATGCTTGACTAATGGGGCAAATCAGCGCTGGGCGAGGAGGCAGAGCGACGGCAAAAACAACCACATGTGACGGACAGAAGGAAGGCGGCAATCATGAAGTCCAGACAACAAGGATGTCCTAGCAGGAATTGGTTTGCTGTCGTCACTTAGCGCCGTGCTAAATTGTGTTTTTAAGCTGGAAATGAGAAAGTGTGTTTTTATAATGTGTGAAATAGTTTGTGTTGTGACCTCTAGCATGCACAGACAGAGACAGCTGGGTCGAGTCAGGACGAGTTTGTCTCACCGAGAGATGTGACGGAGCACGAGGCTGGTCAAATTAGACTTATCACATGTTACACATGCAGGAGACACAAAAACAGCAACACCTGTCCACCATCGTTCTCTTTATGTTCTGTTTGACCTTTTGCTCCAGCAAAATGGTCTCTTGAGATCAGAATCTCTCGTAGGAGAGTCACATCCAAAATGGCAGCAAAATTATGTTTCAGCAACAGCAGGCGCAGACGGTGACAGTAATAAAGAAGAGAGAGGAGAAGCAGCAGGCCACAATGAGCTTGTGTGTCATGTTTGTTTTTTGACAGTTTGGATTCTTTTGGACAAATCATCTTTTAGCTCCTGGTTTTGGTTTTCTGTCTGATTCCATCTCAGTGGGATCATAATTTTGCTCTGTCTCTGTTCGATGTGTAAATAAGCAACTGTTTGCTAACATACTCATGATATCAACTTTATGGTGCAATAACACGTCAGTTCTGTGTTTACAGCTTGGCTCCACTGCCCTCAAGAGGCCAAAAAATCAGTTATTGGAAACTGAAGACAGAGTTCGTCCTCAGGCCTGGTGCCACTCTGGAGCCGTATCTCTGAAGCCTGGGAGGAGGCGCTACCTTAAAGGCTAATGCCATGGAACAAAAGTATCCTGTGCTGTAAACATCACATGCTTCCAGTTAGCATGTTACATTAACCTCAAAGTTCAGCTGTGGCTGACGGGGACTCGGTCCATAGTTTTAGAGACATTATGTCATGGATGGGCCAGAGAGGTCAAGGGGCCCCTGGGACAGAGCCTCTGTGTGAAGTGACCGTTAGCATTGCTTGTCTGAAAGTCAGACAGCTCAGTTATAAGCCAGACAGTGATCACAAAGAGATGCAAAGCAACCACAAAACATACAAAATAATGACAAACAACATGAGTATGTCACACTTGTTTTGTGTCTTTCAGTCTGGGGGTTCTGTATAGGAAGGGTGGGGGATCTTTAACCAGTCTGTGCCCCATTATCTCACTATCTGTCCATCAATAAGAATTGGACAAGTGGTAGTTTGGATCTGCTATAGGTGCTGGAAGTAAAATCTTTATTATAGCTCCAGGGACACTGCTGTAAATGTCGGAACCAAATTTAACACAAATCCATCAAATCCCTGTCGAGATGTGGCGCTACAGGACAAGATTTCAAAATAAAACGTCTAGAATTTGTATTTGTGTAAAATTCAAATAAAAAGCTCATAAAGAATGATGCAAATTGTTGCATCAAGGTTAGAAGCAGCAGAAAGACATTGGCCTCCTCCACTGCAGCTTCCCTCACTTTGCCATCTTCTCAGTGAAGAAGAAGAAGGCGTCGACGGTGTTAATATTTATCCTGCTGAGGAAAGGGCACAACACTCTGCAGAAGCTACAGATGACTTTAAAATGTCATTTTCTAGTTCACTGCCCTGTAACTCTGCTGGTGCTTTAAAGAAAAACAAATACCAGCATTTAAATCACAGCCGCCTCAAACACTCAGAAACACTCACAACCGCGAAATGTCACAGAAACATAGAGGAGGCTTCAGATATTTACAGGATAATCCAGTCACAGTTTATGAGAAATGATTTTATGAAAAATTCAGCTGCATTGGACGATGATTTCTGCCTGGGTTTAGCTTTGATAATTATTTCATAAAAATACGTTTTCAACCTTTAATTAATCAAAGAATCCAGCTGTGATTGTGAATCAGCTGAGACCCTGTAATCCCAGAAATACACTCAAGAATCATCAGATTGTATAATGAAGAGCAACCAGTTATTTACGATACTATTTTCAGATGTTTAAATAACATGTATAAATAATTAGGACCCATGTGATCAGATCACAGTAGTACAGTGTCTGTTTAGCTGTTTTTATTCTCATCTGAGCTTCATCATTTTGTTCTCTCTGCAGTTGTCTAAAAATGGGAGTCTAATGTGCAAATTTAAATTTGTTTTTCAGTTTTGGTCATTTGAAAAGCACAAATAAAGTTTTATTAAGGGTCCAGGTCCTGCAACAGCCGACAGGTTGTTCTGCATGTATGATTCCAACATTTGATTTCAGTTCTTATTTACTTTGCTGTTTAATTAGCATGTTGTGTTGAATGTTGTCCAACCTGCACCGTGAGAGACTCTGCAGACCTGAACAGTACTGTAAAACCTGGTTTTAGCCAGTGTTGTTGGTTGGTGGTTTGGCTCCAACAGAAGAGGGTGAAGGAGGACAACTTGTAAAATGGTTAAAACAGTGAATCAGCCACTGCTGTGAGACGGTGAGGAACATCATGATGGTCTGGCACTTGGAAAAGTCAGAGTTTATAAAAGGTTCTAAAAGACAGAAAAGATACTACTTCATATCAGAAAACAGAGGCTGACTTCAGGGTGTTTATTCTTCACTTTGCCTCCTCGCAGCAGCACAGTCACATCTGTTCCCACATCACACCACCATCACTGCTAATTATGCTCCCAGTCTCCATGGTGAGAGCCTCAGCTTCAGCGAGAGTCTGGTGCTGTCTCACCTAAAGAACCTATTTATATCCACACTGCACACGAGGTTGTGCTTTTAGGGGTCCAGGACTCTCAGGACATCACGCCTCAGATGGTCGAGCCACAGCTGCCCTGGTGCATGACAACAGAGTCCAACCTGTCACTCACCTCCTCGCGCTGCACGCCAGCATCTCTGAGCCTGAAACCTTCATCCTGCTGTGACTGATGGGAAGTTCAGAGGGCTTGTAATATCTCTGAGAAAACATTTCACTGGTCAAGCAGAACATGTCGTGCTGAACCGGAGCAAAGGGATTTCTGTTTGGTTGGAAATCATTCCCCTTATTTTCCGGTAAATCGATGTCAACCTGCAGGACGTGACGGAGTGAAACCAACTGCAGACACCTGGAAGAAGCTGTAACACACCAACAGTCATCAGACTCAGAAATTAACACCATTTTCAGGTCTGGTTCCTTCAGGGGAGATGAGTCCTGTTTGAACTCAGGCAAACACACAAAGCAGATGATTTTTAGAGGAATCAAATATATCAGGCTTTGGATTCACAGGACGTGTTAGCAGGATACAGTCAGTGTTGGTTTGGGTCTTTTTTAAATGAGATTTGTTTACAAAAAGAAAAACAGATCAAATCTGCAGATTTTTTCCTCAAAGAGAATCAGAACTGTGGTTTTCTATACAAACTATTTCAGCTGCAGACTGAAGACCAGAGGAGTACATACAGCTAGTTGACACTAGATATATTTCTATTAAAAATGAGACTCCCCATAATGTGTTTTTTTCTGTATTTATTTTGTGTGTTTGTCTGCCAGTAAATGTGCTGGATATGAGAAGTTATTTCCTCTGCTGTATTTCTTCATTTTCTCGTCTCTCCAAAGGCCAACAGAGATGCAGACCTGAAGCGTTTCTCTGCCTTTGACTTCTGAATGTTTTCCTTGAATCTCGTCATTTCAGAGCTTAAGAGGGCCAGAACAAAACTACAGAAAGCTAATGAAAAGACTCCTGTGAATATGAAGAAAGGTTTTTTAAATCACTGAGAGGGAGCAGATGTTTCTGTGTATCACTGAGATTCAGTGGAGGTGCAGTGTGTGTGGCGTCCGGAGGTGTGAATCAGGGTCACATTCTCAGTTCCCCTACTCTCTTTATTTGAAAGAATCTGTTATGCAGATGGGAGACCTTCTGGTTTTTCTGCAGAGAGTAATGAGAGGTGGAAGTGATGCTTGGTGAACTCCTTTCCTTTATCTGGCTGAAACTGATCGATGAAAAGCAACAGAGGAAGTCAAATGGTCACATGGTTCAGATGATGGTTAATGGATTATGAACAAAGTATATAAAAATATATCTTCATACTCATGTTATCATGCTGTCTCAAGCTGTTAGTTGTCTGGAACATAAAGCATTAGCTTCTTAAAGTTTCAGACTGAGTCATGGTGTGTTGGGACAGAGCAAGAGGAAAGTTTATGACCACTCATGTTTTAGTTTCCTGTGTTCCTGAGTTACAATTAAGATTTTCATGAAATCAAACCCAGTTTTTTATATTCTTTATGACAGATATTTTTACATTCATTCATTATCTCTCTGTATAGTTTTCATTGTTAGTGACAGAATCACTGAAACCAGAATCCCTGTGTTCACAGCTGTTGTCAGAACTGGATTAAGTTACAATGAAACTTACCAAACATGTCCTACTGTTCTTTCATATTAAAAACAACTGGAGAAACATGTGGCTTTAATTGTGAAGTGGCCACAAGAAATGCAATGTTTTTTTGCCGTAGAGGTCATCGCTGACAAGAACTGTTCATCAAAAACGTATCTACAGAACAAACCGACAGCCATTTTGGTCATTTGTTATCAGCAGGGTTAGTTTTAAATATTGCAGGTAATAATGGAACAAAAAAGAGCAGCTGCAGTGAGTTTCACTCCTTAGCATGCTAACAATGCTATCCTTTCACTGTGCTTTTCACTGTGCTCTGCTGTTTTTTGGAAAAACAACTCACAGTAAATGCAACAGAAAATCAGATTACAGTCGCAATTATTCTTGCCTTGGTGTCTTTATTAGCTGCTGAACGAGTGGGGACAGCAAACACTCGTTGAGCTTTTGTTGAAATAACAGAACAAACACCGGGACCACAAAGCTCTCTGACCGCCTGACGCATGATCCGTGTAAATTATTGAAAAGAAAGGGTTGTACTCAACAAATCCTTTCATATTAGCACAAAGTACACGCTTTCATCAGCATGTGTTTACTTTCAGGATCCATTCCAATAACCACACTTACAGTTATTTGGAAGTGCCTGTCTGTGTGTTATTTGTTCAGACATTGCCAACACTGTTTAAGTATTGGTGAAGACATGTGGAGGTTTTTCAGAGCACACTGGTTTCTCACACGCCTGCTTGGCTCAGTCACAGTCAGATGATTTGAATTCCTTAACAATTTTTTTGTTTTGTTTTTATCCTTTGCATCAGTTAAATTCTTTTAATCTGCATGAACTGATTTCTTGAACACTTGGTGGCAGAGAAACATCTGTCACAGTATCAACTTGAAGAGGTGCTATGGCTAAAAGTCATCATTTGAACCATTCTAAACAGTATAATGTGGGGAATGCATCTTGTGTCAGGTATTTCTCACACATGAAAAAGAAATAGAAAATTCAACCTTTTATCAATCGCAGTGGAACTCATGTTCTGTTGAACCATAGGGCAGTGATTCACAGCAAAGACCTTCATTCATAATAACTCGGCTCATGACAACACAAGTGTATGATATGAACAGAATGAATAAGTCAGTCTGTGTTTTCTGAGAGTATCTTCATTGCCACTCTTTTTCTCTCTCTGATGAATATGTGTTTTATGTCACACTTTATGGTCCGGACCTCATCAATCCAGATACTGTTTACTTTGTACTCCACCTTTTAAAGTGGTTCATTTCTTGTTTGTAAAAGAGCTATCTGATGGAAGAATGTGCCAATAATTCACAGCTGTGTTGGTCCCTCGAGGCGTTTCTTGAGGCGTCACAGTAACTGTGGCCATGTTTTTATACTGAATAGGATCAGATCTCTGTGCCAGTTTGTCCATCCATCTGCACTCAGCTCTTCAGCTCCTCCAGTCCACCTGGTTGCTTTCATTTTGGAAAGTTGACCCAACTTGTCATTTCCTTTCTGCCAGACACGCAGCATATTAATATCTTCGCTCTGCATTTGCCTGAGGATGATTACAAAGCTTACCTCTCAATCATGGGACACTAATGACGGCGGCCAGGCAGGATCAGGTGATTGATAGGTGGCATTTAGCCGTGATGGAGCCCAATATACTCTGTCCTCTCACCGGAGGCCCACAGGGAGGAGAGCGAGCCACAACCTTTCAATAATCGAAAGCCTCTCGCCCAGTGAAAGGCTGATCCTTTTGTTCTAATTAACCTGTGAAATGAGTTCAGCAGCTCCCTCTCTACCCATGGCATAAACGCTCTAATAGTCTGTGAACGGCTGAGCGAGGAGAAGAATGCCAAGAGGTGGAAGGTCCGCCAGGCGATTTTCAACAGATGCTCTCTGTCTCTGAAAGCATTAGCATCAGGACAGAGGAAGATCAGCCACAGTTTGATTCGAAGGGTATTAACTCTGTGATCAGACTTCTCAGAAGACAAAAGAATCCTGAGTCCTTCAGGAACATCCAGAGGTGAGAGGTAATTAAAAAAATGTTCTCATCACTTTATTTAACTAACTTTTTCAAGAACTTTACCTATTTAAAGACATTCTGAAACCACTCTGCTTCTACCTTCTTCTTACAGTAAGTCAAAGTCTGAGTGTTTCAGATTGATGCTATAATTATCCTGACATTGTCATTTTCTATGACTTCTAAGACGTGCCATCACTTCACAATCATGTTTATAAGCAATTCTCATAAAATAAATGCTAAATCAATGTTAAGTGTGTTTTGAGCTTAACCCCAAACATCAGGGTTAAGAAAGAAGCAGCGGGATCCTGACTCTCATGTGACAGGCATCCTGTGTGAACTAGGCTCAGCTGCCTATAATCTGTGTTAAATGCTTATTAGATATGATTCATTTCTTTGCATTTATTTACTCTCTATTGCCAAAAGTGTATGGACACAGTGTCTACGTAATTTACGATGCTTCCACCCATGCACAAAGCCTGACCCACAAAGAAATGGACTTCTTCAAGCCAGTGTGTTTTGGTGAAGATGTTTTGCTCAATTCTGTGAGGGGCTGAGTTGAGTTCATCAACACCTCATGCAGATAACTTGAGTCCATCTGGTTTTGAGGATTCCACCTTTTTATTTCACAAGAATACACTCATGCACACAGACAGAAGCAGCATCAGAACAGCAGCTTACTAAACCATAAAACCCTACTTATCTGTGATAGTTTTGATATTCCTGTGTTTTTCTGCACCACCAAACCCCACTGAGCTTGTATCTATTTCTGCAGACGGGGAAGCAGAGAAGACTTCGTAGAAAAAGAGAGGAGAGGAGTGAGGTGGAAAAACAAAACAAATTCTCCGACATGATGCCTGAGGCGCAGAGGCTCTGCAGGCAGACCGGCTCTCCTTCATCTTCCTACCGAACTGCGGAGAGGATTTTCAAACACCGTGAGAAGCAGAGGGCATCCCCACTAACAGGGAAGAGGGCCGGCGGCGATGCTGTCAATCAACGTGCAATCCGAAGAGGTTCATCTGTCCGCAAGTACAGCTTTATATCTATACCCCGTTACTTTAGGAAGGCCTATGGGCCTACTGACAACACTACAATACGTGTGTGGGGTGGAGGGGGGGGGGGGGGGGGGTGCCCTTCCTGTAGGTGTTAAAAACAAACCTCCAATCAAATTTGATTGGAATTAAGGGACCAAAGTGTGGCCAAAATTCCCCACACCATCCCACCACCACCAGCCTGGACTGTTGACTGGTTGGGTCCATGGATTCATGCTACTGACTCCAAATTCTGACCTTACCATCTGCAGCCTCAGAAGAAATCCAGATACATCAGACCAGGCTACATTTTTCCAGTCTTCAACTGTCCAGTTTTGGAGAGCCTGTGTCCACAGATCCTCAGCAGCCTCAGATCTCTGTTTTTGGCTGACAGGACTGGAACCCGACAGGGTCTTCTGCTGTTGTAGCCCATCCACCCTTGAAGTAGATGGGCTACAACAACATCTTTCCCCATTCTGATGTTTGAACATAAGCTGCTCACTTGTGTAAGCAGGATACCATATATCTACACCATTCAGCAACAACATGAACATGGGTTACTGGTTTTACTGTTGTGGCTGATCACTGTAGAATCTGGTCTTTTCCGATCACCCAGGGCTGTCTCGTTAACATGCAGCTCTGCAGAAGGTTTGTTTTGAGTCCAGTTGCGTTCGACAATCTGACTTTTTCTGACATCAATCTGCTGCTGTTGGCAGCTCTACCAGCCAAACAGAAATATAGATTTCACCCCAAACACACACACAAACACACACACACACACACACACACACACACACACACACACTTTCTAACATTTACACTTCCATGCACATTACCTTTGGCTGTTATTATCACACCGCACCCACTCAGTGATTTGGTGTATTGGTTGAGTGGCCAGGGGCTTGAAGTATTGAGTCCTATTACAGCCGTCCGAGCTGAGCGGGATAGCATCAATGTAAAGTTGGTAAACAGCAGGGGGGGCCTCTGGCTGTTTCTGCTGCTCTCAGACAGGAAAATGAGCACAGACTTCAAAATGTCATTTGTGGTTGCTGGACAGATTAAATGGACTTGTATACATTTGGGGGGAAAAGAACAAATGTGATAGAAGAAGTCAGAGCAGCTGCTGGCTGTTTGGCTGCAGTTAATAAAAACAGGTTGTATCTCTGCCTGGTTTGTTGAATAGATAAAAATAAACAAGTGCAAAGACCTTTTCAAGCCTTCACCTGCATATAAAGTTTTATCTAAATCTTCTTTCTAGTCCAAACCTTTAAAATTGTATCCAAATCTTCATCTCAAAACTCCTTCGCTTTAATCAAATTTCCTTAAAGAACTTCAGCTTCATCCAATTTTCTTTCCAAACTTTAATCTTTATACTCAAATTTTCTTCCAAACCCCCAACTTGAAAACTTTCATCCAAATCTTCATAAGCCGTCACCTTTATCAGACTGTTCCTCCAGGACTTCATATCCATCCAAATCTCCTCACAAACGTCATCCCTAACCTCCAGCTTTGTTGTGGGCCAGCTCTGCTGCCTCGTGGGTTTTGTTGTTTTAGTTCTTTCTCTCTGTCTCTCCCTTTCTCTTCTTCTCTTTCTCTCTGTGCTCTGTGCACGTGTCAGTGTGTACGCGTGGGTTTGTGTGTCTTAGGTGTGGGTGTGTTCCAGGTAGTGGATGACTCGTCCCTACTTCCTTCACCTGCTCAGGCTGGGCTGGGCACAATCAGCCCTCCCTCCAAGCATAAGAGGCTAAGCGTTCCTGTCCACCCTTGCCAGTTCATTCCGTCATCTCCTGTGGTGACTAGAACTCTGTGCTCTCCTTGTTGTGATTCTTTGTGAATTTACTCAGTGTTTTTGGACCTTTTTTCTCCTGACACCAACTAACCACCGTGCTCTCTCCGATCACAGTTTCCTCCGGTTTCTTTCCCACATGGCTCTACAACACCACTCCTGCCATCGCTTCCCCGTCACTCCGTCCTGTCTTTCCTTTCTGTTGTTTTTTTGGACTCTGCAAATAAACTTTTGAAACCTGTCCGCCACTTCACCTGAGACCAAAAACAGGGCCAGGGTCCAGGCCCTGTTTTTGGTGTCATAATAACAATCTTAATCCAATTCTTCTTACTAAAACTCAATCTAAAAGTTTTATCTTTTCTCCTTCACAAAAATCTCATTCACACCTTCACTTGGTTCCACAACGTAACCTTCATCCACATTTTCTTCCAAGCATTACCCTTTACTTTCAAACACCAGCTTTTAAACATTTATCCAGACTTCCAAGTCATCTGAGTCGTCTTCTAAACCTCAACACCAACCTTTAAACCAAAAACTTCTGTCCAAATATCCCAATCACCAACCTTTCATCCACGTTATGCTTCAATCAACCAATTGATCAATCTTGAAATTTGAATCCAAATTGTTATAAGTAAGGTTCTCACTGACTCCAGTCTAAACCTCTGCCGCTCTCTAAGTTTAAACCATTTTCAATTCACTCAAACCTCCACCTCCATCCAAACTTTCAACTTCATCAGCCAGTATCTGGCTGTGACTGTCATTTATCACAGTGTGAAACACAGCAGTGATAGACCCAAAGCTGTAGGCTACAACACACTGCACCGTATCTGTACCTCCTTAGTTTACACTTTCACAAAGGTTTAACACATTGACAAACGTTTGAAATGTCCTCCATCGACTGACAAGAGCTTCGATATCGACTGGAGGTCTCTGGAGATCGTTTGGGTTCGGATGTCGACTGTTTAGCAGCATAAAGCAAACCTTGTTAATGGAGTCCTGGGGAAGAAAAAAAACTCTCAATTAAACCCAGAAAGAGTAGCTGAAGGAGAGAGTGGAGGATAGACAGATGGACAGAAATAATAATTGAAATGAAGAAGACCAAGTGAGGAGGGTGGAAAGTGAGGCAGGGGGAAATAATGAGAAGAGGATAATCCCAGGTAGAGTCAGACAGGAAGGTGAAATAAGGGAGGAAAATAAAGAAAGTAGTCATTGTTTGCATCAGGGAGCTGCAGGCCTGAATGACAAAGTCCCCATTAAACCAAGATGGAGTCTTCTGCCTGCAGCAAAGCACAGGCAGCTCTGAACTTGCTCAGGTGGACCCGTTACAGAGGCGTAATTATAGTGAAAACACAGTGATTTCCACAGACGGTCACTGCTGCAGTTTACAGGGGAGTTACTGAAAACCTTCATGAGCTGACTGATTTCTGATGGGGTCTAGCCCACAGAATCAGTTCTTAAAGTCTGAACTTGTTCTTTTATTCCACGCTCATCCTTTGTTGTTTATGTTGTTTGTTTGCAGATGAACATCCCACCAACAGTTTAAAGACCTGGTCTCCATTTAAAAAGGCAGAATTCTGACCAAAATTAATAGATTTCATTTGAACTGCCTCAATCAGAGGTTTTCTCAAGGGGACAAAGTAAGTCCACTCAAATCCTGTGTAAGTTGAATAAACTTTAGTAAACTTTGACATGTGGATTTGTGCTGTTGACCCAATAGCAAATCTTCTTGACCACGGTGACCTTTTGAGCGAACAGCCAAAGACTCGAAATCGGGGAAGCTGGGGTTTATTAGCTGTGTTGCCCCGTCCACTTTTACTGAACCTTGTTCTTTGTAGCTTTGTAAGCTACTGTGACTGACTAGTGCTACAGCATTCTCAGATGGCTAGTGTGTTAGCAGTCAGCTCATAAGCCTCAGTTGTTCACCAGCAGTCACCACATTACCAAGCTTGTAGCACGATAATATTCACTCTGCCACTTTATGGTACAAACATTATAATATGCAGCACATGTCATCGAAAAAAGGACATGCACACAAACACAGCATCCAAAACACAACGGAGTAACAACTAGTGAGAGACAGTTGTTTAGATTGTTTTTGCAATGCTAAGTTAACAAAAACTGAAGAATATAATCTGGGAGGACGGGAATTAGGGGACTTCACGAGTTACCTGTGGTTGTTGTTATTTGTTTTCTCATTTCATGGTGTGTCCCAAAATTCTGAGCTACTGAAATCAATTGTGTAAAAGCAGTTAAACAGATAATCACAGGAAATGAGACACTGAATAAAACACACTTGTTTTTTATGTAAACTCATGCACATTGTGTTTGGGAAGTGAAAACATGTTTGGCAAAAGTGAGAAAACGCAGCAAGAATTCAAGCACAAATAACATCAGTATGACAACAGAAACAGATTAAACTGAGCATTAGAAGTATATGTGTGGAAAATGTGAAAACAGCCGGAATATAATGAAAAATATAAACAATAATCTCATCCTCCAGGCCTCCTTCCCTCGCTTTTTATCTTCTGTTTGCTCTTTCATATATGTGAGAATCTTTCCATCTATCTGTCTCTGTCAGCCACTTTCATTTTCCTGCATCTTCTCTACCATCTCTCATTATCTCTCACTATTTCTCTCTCTCTCTCTTCCAGCCTCTCAGCCTTAATTGAAGCAGCAGCAGCAGGGCGAGTGAAGCGATACCTGATTAGGAGGTTAAACCAATGGTGCGGCCCAATGGCAAATCTATCTGCTAATAAAAACAGGGAGACGATTATATCAGCTCGACGCGCTCGCCCTCGCTCTCTCTTATTTGATTTTCAATTCAAAGGTGTTTTATTGGCAGAAAAATCTAAACCATCTCATCAGAGCATAAAACATCTTATACATCTTTCACTTCATTCATTTTATATCAGATCCAATATCAAATCACTCAAGTGCAAAAGATAAGACTCAGCGATAACAGGACTAAAACTTAGAGGTCTCTTGGTGACAAATTTTTTAACTACACCTTACAATACAAAGTCATCAATTATAAAGTTGTGAAGTGGAATGACTTATTTCAGGAGTCCATGGTTCTGGAAGTAAAAGTTCTGCTCGCTTTCCACAGACATTGTAGCTGACTCACAGCTCCCCCTCTTCAGTCTTGGATGGACTCGTGGTTGAAACATCAGTTAGAAAATATCTGGTTCTATGTCCAAAAGTCAGAGTTACGAGCCTGTAGGCATAAAAACCGAAGGAGAGAGGTTAACTACGACTCCTGAGATAACAGTGAGCTGAACGTGAAGATTAAACTTTGTAGAAACTTAATAAAATATACAGCTGTTCAAATTAGTTCATTTTCAGATTCTGTGTCAATTTTGGATGAATCAGACAAGTGGTGCACTGTGTTTTGCTTCCAATTGCAGTGAGGAAGAGTTTTGATTTTTCTATAGCTCTGCTTTGTTCCTCTGACTCATGGTGTTGTACGGCTGTATGAGACTGACTTAGAAACTTTAAAACGCTGTGAAAATAATTCAAAGTGATGGCCATTAGATGAAGCCAGAGTACTGCTCATTTATTTAGACTGAGGGTATCATCAAAAGGGTATCACCCTGTTCGTCAACATGACACGACAGGGTTGGAACTGCACATTGATCAGTGATCAATGAGCTCTGTTCTGCTTAAATGTCCCAGTAAACCATGACTGTGATGAAGAATATGTATGTATGAGCAAAACCAGGACCCTGAAACTGAAGCAGCTAAATGGAATTCAGCCATTGTTCGTTTGATTATTTGCACCTGTGTTTTTCTTACTATGACTCATCAAAACGCCCATCAAGGCGTCACAGTTTAGCCAGTAGAATACTGAAACCCCTGTCTTCATACTTTAGTGTACTTTTGGAGGTTTTCCTGGTATGGACTGGACCCAACAGTTTAGATAAGGCCCTGTCCTGTTTCAGTGGTCTTTCCAGTTTGGGGTGTAAGAACTTGACTCATCACCCAGCATCAGTGTTCGACCTCACTGATGTTCTTGTGGCTGATTGACAGCAAATCTCTGCAGCCAGGTTCAACATCTGGTGGAAAGACTGAAACCAGACAGTTGTTATAGCAGCATATTAAAACCTGTGGTTGTGGAGTCACATACACACCTGTTAAACACGGACCATGTGTCCACATTCTTTTGGCCTTGTTGCGTATCTCACTTTGGACCAAACTGCTGGGCTGACTGTTCTCTATATCATTTGGCGTTGTCACTGGCAAAGTAAAAATCTGGGCATTTTTTTGAGGCAGCCACTTTGTCCAAATGAAATTCTGTGTCACACTTCCTCCACACAGGAAGTGACTGAGGCAAATCCAAATGTTTTTCCTAGAACAGCCACACAGACTGTTTCCTCCAGCTGCTTTCTCTCGTCGCCTCATGGGACCAACAAACAAGTGACACTTAGTTTAATAAAGGAGAGAATTTGGTAACTTAAGTAGACTCCGCAGCTCTGATATGTTAGTATATATTTTGCTGAAGTTGTCTCATCTCTTAATATGTTTTCATTCAGGAAGGGATTTTCAAAATAAGTCAATACTATTTGAACTTTGGGGGTTTGGGAATTTTGTATTGTTTCATCAGTTACTGCAAAGCTTCTTATCCACCACTGGTTAAACTTTCTCTCTTGTATTAGTGCAGTTCCTGACAACATGCACACAGGTTTACAAACACACACACACACACACACACACACACACACACACACACACACACACACACACACACACACACACACACACACTCTTCTCTTACTGCAGGTAGATGAGCTTGGGGTTCCTCCCCAGGTGATGCCAAGCACACATCAGAGGAAAATATTTCATGAGATCCACCTACAGGCAGCTGACTAAATCCCCTCCTGCTCCACTAAGCCCTCACCTCTGACCTCTGGTTAGTGTAGTGTCAGATGGGTTCTGGCATGGACCAGGTACTGGAACAGCAGGAATCAGCTGAGGAAACATCTTATTGTGCTCCTGCTGCTTCATCCTTCATCCATCTGATGAGTTTCATGTGTTCATCATGAAAGAAGACAGTCCAGAAGTGAAATGTTATTTCTCAAGAAAGCGACACCGCTGTATGGGTTCTGTTTATATTTCTTCCTCTGATTCAAAAATCCTATGTCCATAAAGAATTGGTGCGTAGCCCAGGAAGTGTTGGATGTAAATTTTTTGATAATATTAATCTTACAAATTAGTAATAAGTAACCTCATATGAATCAGTCCTGCGTATGATCCATGTCCCCAAAGGCCGCAGGTGCCTGCAGGAATATTGAGACCTTTTTTATTCCCACTGAACCACTGTGAACAATATACCTCACACACCAGTTGCATCATGTTGTGTCTGATTATCCAGGCACCGGTAGCACAAAGCGGACATGTTGCACAGACAGAGGAAATTGTCAAGGTCTGGTACCTGAAATCTTACGATTTCTGGAAGTGAATGCAAAAAAATAGCTGTTTTTCTGGCAGGTTGACATGTTTCATCACAGGGAAATAGGACAGTGGTGGATCCTGACGTGTCAAGTACTGCTGATTTGTGGGCTTACACAGAAAACAATAGATGCCCATGTTTAAACATGTGTTGCATACTACTCGCGTGTGTTGCTGTTGCTTTTGCTTCTAAAATGTGCCACTGGCAAAAAGTAACTGTCGATGTAAAATATTTAAATGGCGTAGCTTGGTTCCAGACCTCTGGATTGCTGCCTGCATCTTGTATTTTTTTAGCAAGTGGAAAAAGCCAGGTGTTGTGCTCATTCATGGCTGTTTCTCAGGTTGGAAAAACAACCGAGCCAAGGCAGAAAAATGGTGACAAAAAACATGGATTGTACTAGTTGTGAACTCTTAAATTGACATGTTTCTTCCATTGACATGACAAATGATACCTTCCAGAAACCTCTACCACCAGCTTCTGTGTCAACGGGACTGAATCTATCAAGCAAGATGAAAATGAAATGGAAATACAGTCACATAATCAGGCCTGGTACAGTGGCTAATGTCCAAAATTGAGAGAATTTGGGGGGGAAAAAAGTCGGTGTTGTTGCAAATGAGAGTGGAAGGATGAAAAGAGACAAAGAAAGGGAAGAGGAGTGAGCAGAGGATCAGAGACAGGGAAGTGAACCTGGAAGATAAACCTCCATCAGCAGCAGCAGCTTAGACTCTAATAAATGTTTGCTGGGGAGTAAATTGCCTGCTGGCCGCTGGTGTTTGACCACAGTCTGCTCTGTCACTGAGCCTTACAGCCCCTAAACTCACATCTGAAAAAAAGCATCTGGGCCTCTCACACACACTGTCCACTGCTGAGGCTTGGAAAGCAAATAAACATCTCTCTGCTCTGTGGATGCGGCAATATTGGGAAAAAAAAATGTTAATTTGACAAACTAGACATCATGTTCCAGCCAGGATTTCTTCATCCTTCATCCTGCTCTTCCTCTCTGTCTTCTTCCATCAGGGTTTCACTTGACTTTTATTTCATTTTACTCTCACATTCTACTCATTTCTGTGACTCTGGCCACTCGCAGACAGATTTAAAGAGCTGGTTTGAAGCTGTTTTTTCTGCAGCTTCAATTCTTCTCCTCTGAGGCTGAACATGTGTTTAATGATGAAATCATGGTGGAGGATCTGGCAGCACTAAAAGCCAGTGGACTTTTTTGGCTCCATATGGCACAGAAAGGCCCGGGAAGGTGGAAAAGAACAATTCAGTTTGCAAGGATGCAACAAAACACTGGAGGAAAGGAAAATACAGCAACATGTAAAGGAAGAACAAATGTTTTTAGCAGGAAAAGCCACATTTCTAACCAGGGATGCATTTATTTTGAAAACACACCAGAGGACGGCAGAAGGAAATTATTTTGTATACAGTTCAAAACCTGAGACTCTGCAGTGTCACATTCATAGACAGGGCAGATACTCGCAAGTGAGCTAGCCATCCCACCAAGTAAAAACAAACATTTTCTTATTGCCAGAAAAACATCCTACAGAATGACCAAAACCTACTATGAATGTTTTCTACAAACAAAGATTGTTTATGAATCCAAAGCCTGATACATCTCACTCCTCTGAGCCACAGAGCTCCCATCAGTGATCCACACTGTTACACTGAGCGACGTGTTCCTTCATCACCATCAACACAAACACACACCGTCTTGGCTGACATGTTTGGATGAAGAACATATTTAAAGAACGGATGGAGGGAAATGTGAAGGTAGCATCTCTGCCTCCAGCTGAAGTTAATGTTACGAGCTCATCTCCCTGCAGCTGCTCTGACGGTTCAGGACAAACACCGGAGCTAACAGCTGATCTGTGGAGCGTAGCAGCCGTTAGCATCGATGCTGTTCCAGGCAGCGAGCCGTTTACATCTGTCGCTGCAGCTGGACATTCTCCTCGGCTCTGTGTGTGTGTTTGGCTGTTTGTTTGTTTGTTTGTGTGTTCTGTCTCTCAGCCACCTGTCACACGCAGTGATTTTACCTGGCGGTGAACGTCGCCGCTGGCCGAGCCGACACAAGGCCCTGCCTCGTCCTTTTTCTCACTGCGGAAGGTCACATACTTTATCCAGTGACACCACAACAATGAAGTTTTCCTGAAGTTTCAGAAGTATTTTTACAAACTGAACACAGAAACACTGGAGTCATTTCAGGCTGTGGAGCAACAATACGTTTTAATACCAAATCAAATGTGTCTGTAGCCCTGAGTACACAAAACCTCTCAGTGGTGAGAGCTGACATCAAATGCTTGCTCCTGTAAAAAGCACTCTTTGATTTTTCGTGATCACGCAGTGTTATGGGTCTCCGTTAGAAAGGATTCACCTTCTAAACTTTCAAATCTTAGACAAATACTACAGTACCCATGAACCTCAGAGGCTATTGCAGTGCTCTGCAATATTTTTCACTTTGTTGAAATCAGACACAAATCACTGTACCTCAGCTACTGAAATGATCCAAAATGTAAAAGTGAGTCAATCTCAGCTGCTGAGTTTATCTCTGAACCTTTGACTTCAACCTGCCATCAGATGCACAACAACAGAATCTGAAGCTCTCCCATTTTGTGAGATGCTGCCTGGGACTCATATTGAATTTTCTCTGAAACCTTCTTTTTGACTATTTTCTGTACTGGCTCTCTCCAGTCAGTCTTGCAGCCGGTTAATTTCTTCACCATCAAGCTGAGCCTCTAATAGCTGAACTACACCATGATTGTCCCACTGTGGCTGTTTTTCACATCAATATTAGATAAAAAAAAAAAATATTTCTTTATTTATTTGTGGTTATATAATCATGAACAAAAACTTCTCAAGTTGAAAACTGTGTTGATAGCATTAGTAGAAGTGAGTTTCATATACTTCCAATTTGACAGTGATGCTGCAAAGAAATGTGCATTAATCCTCAGCAGAAGATAATCCCCAACAAATACACTGTGTCCTCTCGTTTGAGTGATGTTTGCTTAAAAACTGAAGTGGAGAAATGGAGTAACACATTGTTGGTTCTGGTCTTTCTGTCTTTCCTCTCTCATGCGTTGTACCTGAATCAGCCAAACACTTGAATCTTCCAAACTAACGTTGCTGTAAAATGGTTTTTGTCATATTATTACTGGTTGACTGTGCCAACCATCGCCTCACCCACCACTCAACCCCAATGTGGTTTACCACAGTCCAAATCATGGACACGTTGTTGCCATGGTAACAGTTGTAAACGGTCCTGTCCAGCCTGCAGTCCTCAGCAGGGAGCTGACAGGAACATCTGAAAAGATCATCCTATTAAAAATGCCATTTATTTGAACAGAGTTTGGTGCAGGGCTGCTTCTAGCTGTTGTTTGAGCTCTGAAGCTGCTGTGCTGATTGGCCAGTTTGTGTCGCCATTGTGGCATTAAACATAATTTAACGAGACTCTGTTTCAGACAGAAACGCTCCGCCCTGCTCTGTCTGTCCATTATCCTTCAGTCTGGTTGTGTTAGGAGAAGCTCTGGATGAAATACTTGACCTGGCTAATCTTGATTTGAGTCTCAGGTTCTGAAGCTGCAGCTGTTCATCCACAGGCTGCTGCTGCCCTCCAGTGTTTCCTGCACCTGCAGCATGAACACAAATGGATCCACACAGAGAAACATGTCTCTGCTACACTGATGGACTGATATCCTGTCCATTGAGTCAAGTTCCCAGACCGGAATCAAACCAGGAATGTTGCTGTTGAATGATGTTCATCAAACGAGATGCTTTGCTAAAATACAGACGGCAAGACACTAAATCACACCATCTGTCCTGAGGTTACAGCCTCCTCAAATTAGCAGAGTTCAAATTATTTTTACTAGAGACACAAATCTCTCAATCTATTCAAAATGTAACTGCATTTTTTTCTTGTTAAAATACCGTAAAATATTGATTTTCTGTTGTCATAAATTCAATTATGGTTTTCTGTTTTGAGCTTTGCAGCATTATAGTTTGGATATAATATTTTCAGTGACTGCTCTTACCAGTGACTGTGTGTAAAGGTTTTGGTGTTTTGAATACCAGTTTCCCTGCTGAATAGTTTATTTGTTGTTATATAAAAGTTATGAGTTAACCTCAGTGAACTTGAAATAATAAAATTCTATAAAGTTAAGACACAGAGTTCAGCAGCTCATTAGTCATCCTGTCCCCCTCTAAAAAAAAACAAAACAAAGAAAATGTATGTTAAAGAAAACAAGTAAAAAATGAAAAAAATGAAAAAGTCTCTCTTGCAGCCGTGGTCAGAGGTGGAGGTTGTAAACTGCAGGTGAATTTTACAACTAAAGGGGGAAAAATGCCCAAAAAGAAATGTTTTATCTCTCCTCTTTTCATCCACCACTTGGCAGGAATTTGGCCAAAACAATCAATAACTGCAGCCTGAGCTGAGAAAAGTACCAGAGTTTTTGGTGGACATGTGTGGAGTCAAAACAGCAAAACATAGCTCAAAGAAGCAGCCTACGGAAAGCCCCTGGGGCCAAAAGCCAACCAGCAGCTTAACACTGTGGAGGAGTTAAACTTAAATAATATAAAATAGTTTTACAGTGTGATGTAATGGTGCAGCAGCAGTAACGGACAGACTGATGGTCCTCACGCAGAGACCAAGTGTTCGATTACCTGAATGTGTCTGATGTCTTACAAGTGTTGGACAGGATTCACTTACTGTGTATTTATTATGATCCCTATTGTTACTAGCATTATTTTATTTTTCACTCTCTGTTTTAACTTTCTTGCTTATTTACATGTTGAGCAGTTGTAACAAAGCACTTTTCAAAGTTTCTCCGCTTTTTGGTCGTTCATGAAAGTTATTTAAGGCTTTTAAATCTAATTTTCATCACTAGTGTGTGTGTGTGTGTGTGTGTGTGTGTGTGTGTGTGTATGTGTGTGTGTGTTGGGGCGATAGTTCTCCTGCAGGATCCTTCTCCTTCTTCTTTTCCTCATTCTTTCATGTCATGTGTGACTTTCTAATCATTTTCATGTTCGGTTCTTTGTGACTGAACATGAAAATGTTCAGTAATGATTTAAAATTTCACAGTTGGGAAAAACATTTGAATTCCATATAAACAATTCTAATAGCATCAGCAGATGTTGCTAAACCCTGGCTGTAGTCAATCAGAAAACTTCTATCAGAGTGTAAATGAATCACAAACAGAAGTCCATTTCTTTTTTCTCGGTTTTCTTTTTTAATAGAAACAGCAGTTTATCTCCACAGCCTTAAATGATATTCCAGCTCTTTCATCATCTGAGATGACTGGAGCAAAATTAAACACCTGTTGTTCTAACGCTGCTTCTGCTTTTATATATTGTTTCAGTACATATTCCCGTCGAGGCCCGGCTGTGTTTTATTCTGCAGCAGGTGAATCTACTTTTCCTCCTCCACATCAGCTCCTCCTGGGATTCACTCTCTGGCCCAAACATCCTCACATTTCTGCCAGAAATGAGTTTGTACTTCGCTTGTATTATTGGGTTTACAAATAAAATACTAGTGTTGTTTTAATCAAGTTTTTATTGGATTTTTTTGTTTCTCTCGCATTCAGTAACTCACAGGTGGCACATTTAATGGCAAACTGTGCGTTAGCAGCTTCCAGATCTATTTCCTATTTCCACAGGACCGCTGCTCCCTCTCCTACCTGTTTACTCTCCATTTGTGGGGGAAGAAAAGTGTTTGTTTTGCTCTTTTTGTTTCTTAGTAAGTCCAAACTGAACCAGTTTGTCTTTTGAATTAATATTTCCTCTGCAGACTGAGATCATTTGAAATGCTCGGAGCTCATCGACAGTCTCCTGAGCAATGTTGGATTTCAACTGGCTGAAGAAGAAAGTGAACTCCTACAGATTCTCAGCACTAAGTTTACTGAAGAGCAACAGAAACAGCTCGATCAGTGTATCTAAAGATCTATAGAAACCTGCAAATGGAAACTACTCTTTGGAGAATGCAAAAATGCATAATATAACATAAGAATGGTTTAAGTAGTGAAGGATCCAAATTCCAGTTGTGTCTCTTTTCTAGTTTTATTCTGATCAGTCTGATGATCACAGACTGGCAAAGATGGGCCTATATATGTGTTTTCTGTTGCTACACCTTGATTGGAGCCCACCTGTGGTAAATTCAGTTGTTTGGGCCTTATTTGGAAAGACACATACCTGTTTATATAAGGTCTCACAGCTGAAGCCATCAGGTTGAAGAAACTGCCTGCAGAGCTCAGATACAGGATGTGATCTGTGTTTGGCAAATAAACTAATGTCTGATGTGTCTAATGACACACCATTTAAACAAGAGTGAGACATTTGATCTTAACTACTGCCTTCAAATTGACAGTGTACTATGATAATAACTCAAATGATGGTTTCTGTAGCTGTCTGTTTCCTGAGGCTGCCACTAGGTGGAGCTGTTCATATTTTTGGGTGAAGGTTTCTGTGATCTCACACTATGTAACTGTGTCTTTTAAACTCCAGGGGGTGCTATAGCCAAAGGAAATATCCACAGCAAAGCAAAGGTTTGTTCTAACCTTCACCATACATCCCTCTAACTGTAACTTCAAATGTTTGATCCCACAGAAGAAGAGTCATTCACACTCAAAATTCATAAAATCTGATGTTTTTCCAATGAAGTTCTGAATGAGTTTTCATTTCATCACACGTGACATTTTCAGAATTTAGTTTAAACACGATACAGATTTTATTGAAAAAGTTACAAATCTTTCAAAGAAACAAAACAAAAGTTTCCTTAGTACAAAATGTTTCAAAAAGTTTTACAAAAGACTATTTACAAAGTGCTGTTCATCTGGTTTGCAAAATACAGTAAATAAAAGCTACAAATGGACAAGTTTGGCTAAAAGTTAAACCAATAATTTAAGAGACAAATTGACAGATATTGTGATCAGCGATTGAACAGTTGATATTTAAAAAAGCACCCTGAAAACCCACCTACACAGTCATCTGAAAAGAGCTGTTTAACATGGGAAGTTCGGACTGAGCTGTTCTACTGACAAACACTTTTCCTTCTCTTCCCTTCATTCAGCTCATTGTTGCTGCTTTGAGTTGAGGAGAAACATAAAGACAAAGCAACATTTCCTTCTGGTTGTTGACTCACTTTCTGCTCGCTAAATTCAGAACAACAGCGATTTATAACATCCTGACAGACCAACTTCATCCATCTAAAAGGGATCAGCCCTGTTTCTGTTTTATGTGAGCGAGTTATGAGGAAACATGGAGATGAAGCTTCTGTGCTTTCAGGTGAGAGAGAATCTATTACAAGGAGACGAGAAAGATTTTCAGCTTCCACATTCATCATTTAAACTGAGCTCTTATTAAAGTTCCTGCCTTCCCTCCTTTCATTTCCTGTTTTTTTCTTCAAAATCTTTCTGTAAAAATCCTGAAATTAAATCTGCCTAATTTTTGTTCCAGTTTCTCTTTCACTCCACAGACTCCTCTGTCTCTTTTCTCCTGCCACTGTGATTGATTCCTTTCATTTACTGTTAATTAAAGCAGAACTGAAGTGCCTGATGCTTTATGAGTTTTTGATGGTAAAAATGCAACAGTTGCTGTAGCACCATTTTAACAGGATCTGTGATTTTCAACACATCTGTGTTCATAAATTGGTGTAAGGATGGTGCCTCTCATCAGTCAGTCTGTCAGTCTCTCTCATTCATTGGACCAGAGCAAAATTCTCTCAATAACTGCAGGAAATATTGACATGAACTTTACAGACTTTTTATTCTTTATCTTTATAACGCTCATCAAAAAGGACTTTAAAGCTTTGTTCTCACTAAACGCAGAGCGAAAATTTGAGGCTGTGACAAACCATAAAAGGATGTTAAAGGCTGAAAACTGGGGAAACGCTAAAATTTGTTCACACAAACTGAAATAGCAGGAGCTCTCTCATGAGTCTGTAGCTCTCTGGGAGTGTAATTTACATACTTAGCTGCTTATCTCTTTCCTTGACCAGTGTGTTTCCATGCATCATATCTCTAATTAAAGTCGCGCTGGTTAACTGGAAAGCCATCTTTTGCTGCTTTATGATAAATTTTTACTCTGTTTTGTGAAGTGACTGGAGGAGAAACGAACTCTTCTTATGTGGAATTGAAAATGAGAGATATCTGACTCTCTCATGCATCAGAGGACGTTTGTATGAAGACGAAACTCTCTCATCTCTCCAGAAAACATAGTGCCTCTGTCTTCTGCTGTCTGCAGTGAACAGCAGAGCCTGTACTGAGATTAATTCCCCTCTGACATTCATTCTGCATGTTCTGTACATTACCTACACCTGGCTGTCACTAACCTCTCCTGCCATTCTCCACCTGTCCAGTAGCTGCCCTCACTCTGTTCCTGGCACCTCCAGTCACCTGACCTCCATACCCACCTGTGCACCTGCTCCTCATTCCCTCCTTAGTCGCTCAGTATTGTTGTGCTCTGTAGCACTGTGGTCACCTGCCTATTGCTTCTGTTTACCTCCTCCTTGTTTAGTTTTGATTTGCTGCCTCTCACCAGCCTCTGCTCTCAAAAAACAAACCATATAAATGTCTTTTTATTTCACGCCATCTTTCTTTGAGTCACTGACTTCTGGGTTCAGAATCCGAACACACCTTTGGACCACATGAAGTGTTGGAAGTGACACATCCTGTATGTTTACAGATTTATCATGGCATTATTTACAGTTGCAATCATTTAAATCACGAAGGTATTTGATCAGTTAATGCCTCAAAAATCCCATCATACTTCACTCAATCACAGAAACTTGTAACACAGTTTCCGTAACTTCCTGTTCAGAGCTGCGTCGGTCGGCTCTCAGTCTTTTCCAGTGTTCAGTGAACGGATGTTCCATTTATTGACACAGTCCCGATGGCGCCACCAGGCCCGACCTCTTCTCAGTGTTCCCAGAGCTTCTTGGTGCGTTGCCTGCAGCAGGAGTGGCAGTGCCATCCAGGCCCAGCGAGCGCCGATACGCCGCAGAGAGTCGGTACAGGACGTCTGGTCGAGGGCCCGGGTGGGCGTTGGCCTTCTGCGTCATCAGCATCTCAAACAGCGTGCTGACCTCAGACAGGAGGGCCCCGCCCAGCGGGCTGTCCTTCTCTGGAGTTTTACCTGAGGGGAGGAAGAAGGCAAGGAGGTGTCACTCTGCTGCTATTTCTGGGAACTGAAAACAGGAATTTATTTAAATAGTTTAATTGTTTCAGTAAATTTTCAAGTGATAGTAAAATAGTAAAAAGATAGCTTTGTGTTTTACCAAAGGTAGAGAACGACGAGAAGTCCAGGCCATCCCGGGGAAGAAGCTCACTTTCAGTGGACGGAGGCCCACTAGGGACAAAAACATTGTCATGGTAATCACCGGTGAGCGGGAGAGAGAGTCTGGCTACCCAGGCCGGATCATTGGCCTCTGAGAAGACGTCATCTGCTGAGAGACAGAGAGAGATCATATGTTTGTACTGATGAGAGAACTGACAGGAAATCTCTATCATAAAAATACTCTCGATATCGTCAGGGTTTGGACTGTTGGTCAGAGAAAACATGAAATCATCTTTGGGTTTTGTAACTTGCAATGGGCCATTTTTTTTGTTAAAAGACATCTCAACAACTACTGACCAGGTCACATCCTGGGTACCTGTTTGTGATTAGTAAAATTTAAACTCTTTTCTTCCTTCCAGGTTTGTTTGTCTGTCAGTGTGACACAAAACTCCTGCACAGAGATTCATTCAGAAAATGTTCAGAGATTCCCTGACGTTCCCTGTCGTGATGCACCTTTGCAGAACAGATTATAGATGAAGTGAAAGGTTCCCTGTTTTTGCCGGACTGCTGAATGAGAACGAGGCCGGAAAAGGAGGAAATGACACAGTGGTTTTATCTGGCTGCTGTCAGCAGGGTTTTCCTGCCATCCATGGTGTCCGGCGCGCTTCGAACATACGCTAAACATCACGTCCACACTGCCAAAAGCCCCGCTGGCCTGCTCGCTGCCTCTGGTCTGACTTTCCAGTCACTGTCAGAGGCGTAAACGCCGGGTGTGTCTGAGCGAAAACACACAAACCGAGTCTCTGAGTCACAAACAAACACAGCCCAGATGATTATATGTCTCATTTCATTTATTCATTTACTGTAAAACACACTGTCCGCTGGACGTAACTGTGAAAAACTTCAATTCTTATGTTAAACAGCCTCATTTTCTCTGTTCTTATCCTCATTATATCCTGTTTACGTCCTCTTCTTCCTGGTTGGATGGAGTTATCTGCTCATGCAGCGATCTGATTTCCCATCAGAGCTATTTCAGTTTCATTTGATCTAATTTGGTCTGCAAACCATGAAAGATCTTCTCAGCATGTTGCTGGAAACAGTTCATGTATGTGTACATAACTACTTTTGGGAGGCGAGATGAGAGAACTGGCGTCTCACAGAGGTTGATACAGTGGATTTATATTCTCATTAATGTAAAACATATGACACAGCTTACTGTATTATTTCAAACACTAGTGTCTGAACCTGTATTTCAGATGATAAGATTTTTCATCCTCCACATCAGCTGAGGTTCTCATACTCACATTGTGGATAATGTGTCATCAAACTGAAATAGCACTGTTTTTTTACCTGACAACATGAATATTTTCAACACATCACGTGTTGAATTTAAACTGTGAAGTTCCTGTAAACACGCAGCCGTCAGATAAATGTAGTGAAAACTGTATCGCTCTTCGATTCTCAGCTCACACTGATCAGCCTGCTGAGGAGCTGTGGTCTCCTTCATGTAACCACAACCAGATGTAGGGAATTAACTCACCAACACACACACAGACTAACACACACACTCCTGTGCAAACACCCAGTGTGGCACAACCCGCCCCCAGAGTCCCAGCCCCCTCAGCCCCCGTCCTCCCTTTGTTTTGGTATTTCACCACGGATCCTCCAAACACAGAATCCTCTTTAAATTACTGAACGCATCGGGTTTCAGCAGATCCTTCAGAGATAAAAAGTCTGTCCCCGTGTTTAACCTGTGAATCAAACCCCACTTTACCCCTCATTTTATTGAACACAGTCTGGTACAAATCTCTGCTTTTCCACACTGTGAATCTGAGTAAGAACAATAAATGATGAGAATAACATGAGGATGAGAGATGCAGCTACAGCACTAACTATCAGTGTCAGCCAGTTTCATGTTTGAAAAGTAATCCAGGGTTACTCTATGTAACCTCTCCTAAAAGGAGACAGTGGTAAAACACTGTGAGCTGTGCTTGGACAAGAACATGTGTGTTACACATGGTAGAATATGACACACGCTGCCAGGAGCTTATATTTAACAACAGAGGGCCTGAGAACACAACCACAGTCCCATTGGATAAAGGAAAAAACACACACACTCAAACATACACACCTCAACACCCATAATATGATCCTCACACCTGAACAAAGGGACAGGTATGTGTGTGTGTGTGTGTGTGTGTGTGTATGATTCACGATGACAGCCGAGAAGAAGGAGAAGCAGTCACAGGTCAGAAAAATAAAAAGGAAAGAGGAATGTGTTGACCTGATGGCTTCATCAAAGCTCACACACACACACACACACACACACACACACACAGACACACAGCTTGTTGTCGTAGTACTGGGGTGTGAGTTACAGTGATCATAGCGCCTGGAGGGTAGAAGGTGAGTCAAGCATCACTAACACAGCACAACATACTCCCACTCACACCTTTGTTTCTCTCTCCCGTCATAAAGTGAAGCTCGCTCGACCAGCATCAGGCGGTAAAGCCCTCTGCTCACCCTGAGGCTCAGACCACCACAATACCAGGAAGAAACTGTTTAACACACACACACCTACTGTACACACTCAGACATTGTACAAACCGAGTGCTGGCCTACATACCACTGAGGAATTCCCAGTTAAACAATAAGCCTTAAGTGTGTTTGAGGTTCGGAAGGAAAAATATCCTGGTTAAACCTTGGGAAAGATGAAAGCCAAGGTTTCATAACACAAATGACAACTAAGACATGAAACTGGATGTCATGGACCCATCCAGTAACATACCAACAACAAAACACACACAACATGCTAAAGACGTGGAAGTAATGCCACTAAAGAAACTTCAAAAGTAATATTACTAAAATAGTAACACACTTTTGTGCTGATAGCAGTGTCATTCCATTAATATCAGACTTGTATCATGGTGAATAATAACCTACTGCTAAAAACCCTAACATGCTAACAAGCATAACACATTAATAAGACAAACATGCTAATGGATGTGGACGTATAACCTGCCACTGTGTTATTTCCTGTTTTCTACCTTTGTCTGTGTGTGTCCATTGTAAGTGACCGGTGTGTTTATTCTGCAGGGGTCAAAGTTTAACTGCTTTTGTCCCGAGGGTTTCACCAGGGGGTCTCCGCTAAACTCAGTGACACCTGACAGTTTTGTTTTTGTCTTTAAAATGGAAAAGAGACAAATACAAGAGTCTCAGCACACATAACATCAAACACAAAAACTGAAGCTTTGATTCCCCTCAGTTTGTGACAGTAAACCCCACTGTATAATCAGTCTACAGCCGTGTGTGCTCATTGTTTAGGTGGGGTTAAAACCGTTTTTGTACATATATATTGTGTATTTGTTTCTCTTGTGTGTGTGTGTGTGTGTGTGTGTGTGTGTGTGTGTGTGTGTGTGTGTGTGTGTACCAGGGTTGTTGAGAAGGTTGTTGAGCCCCTCCTCCAGCTGTGGGTCTATGGGTGAGTCTCTTCCTGGTTCCCAGTCCACATCTCCAGCCTCACTTTCACCGTGTCCGCTGTCTTTCGTGCTCTGCCAGTCAGAACAGTCCTGGCCTCCATATCTAAGCAAAGCGTACACACACAACTGTCAGATGACACAAAAAATACAAATAAAAAAGGAGCATTTATACATAAAACTTCATGAATCCTCAGTCAGAACAACCGGACAGTTCGTTTTACATCAGTTTATCCAAAAACACACATAGGATGTCGTCTCTACTTCTATGCTGCTGCTGCTGCTTTTAACTGAGCTGCAATTTACAGAGAGTAGAAATGAACTCAATGAATTCAATGAATAAATAAAACAAAAAATGAAATGCCAACCGTTTCGTGCTTGCCTCAGATTTTTGTTGTTTTTCTCAGAGAAACATAAATCCTGATAAAAACCAGACAGAACTCCAGAGTAAATCTAAAGACACGGAGCCTGAGGTTATGGACTCAGATAAAATGGTGATAAAATTCCTGAGGTTTCAGGTGACAAATCCAGTGATATCCACACACTCCTCTGAACCTGGAGAGCTACAGTATCAGAGCGTGTAGCTGCAGGCAGCCTCAGACAGGAAGTGTCAGTCCGATAAGGGTGAGCTCAACGATGAGTTAGTCACTCCGGAGCAAACACACAAGCTCATTTTATTCCAGTACTGAAGATTAAAATCTAATCTGACTCTGAGGTGAGACGATGCCACTTGTTCTCAGCTCAGGTTACTTCATGGTTTTTCATGGTTTGCCTTCCAAAACCCTCACAAACCTCGAAATGATTCATACGACAAAGCAAAGCAAAGGTTCAATTGTTGAAATGGTGCCAGTGTCAAACAGTGTTTGTACCAAGGTGATGTCAGGCCTAATTTCATCGCCGTGGCGATGCTGAGGTTGCTGCTTCCTGTGAATCAGTCAGACAGAGCTGCCATAACCTGCCTTCACACACACACACACACACACACACACACACACACACACACACACACACACACACTCTCTCTCTCTCTCTTCCTGTGACATTGGGTGTTTGACTTTGTGTTTGACTTTGTGTCTTTCACCACATCAACTAAAGCCACAAGTTCTCTTTGTGAGGCTAATACAAACGTAGCTCCATTTTACTTCATCTAAGACGAGCTGTGACACTGTTTCAGGTAAAGGCGTGGACTGCTCCTCAGTTACTGTCAGACTTTACAGCTTGAACGCTTGGTTTATCCAGAAAAGAAAAGCTGTTGGTAGATTTTAGCAAATCTTTAGCAGCGGTGCCTCCGTCTGTATCTTGGTGTGACCTGGTCACAGTGATAATGTGCCCATCTACCTCGAAAGTAACTGGAGAAGAGGAGCTGTTCTGTTTAAATGTGGCCTATAACTTTTAATCCTGTGAAACTGCCCAAATCATCACACAAAGCCCCAAAACATTTTTACCACTCCAGCAACACTGATTGGAGAGTTTGCTCAGCAGTATTCATAAAGCTAAACGAACACTTGAAAACCTGAAACATACTTTTCCCAGAAATTTATCAAGAAGGAACGACTAAATTCGTTTTCCACAGAGCAGATTTATCAGCCTGCCAACATCACATGTTCCCCGGTCAGCTCTGCGGTCTCGAGCTTCAGACAGGATCTTCACATTCACATCAGATCAACGGAAATGTTCAGGTTCAAGAAAAACATCTGTGCCTTCTTAAAATGGGTGGCATTCCCCTTTAATGTCTGCCTGTCCTGCTATCAGAGGCAGCCTGGTTTGATCAGAGAGCACAGCAGTGATCACAGTCTGAAACCTGCGGCCAGCTGGCTCCGAAACAAACCTCTGAAGATGAAGAGGAGGAGAGAGGGAAAAGGCCGGGATTTTTTTTCTTAAGGACTCTGTTTTAAGGTCACCACTCGCTCGCTCACCTCTAATGTCAGCCTCCTGCAAGACTCCCAGCCCAGGTTGAACAGAGGCAGGTGATTCAGCTTGTCGACTGTGCTTTATGTTTCCAAATGCTTTGAAACTCTCCAGTGTCTTATAGTCATGAAGAGACGCTGGCTGTTTAGTGACCTGTGTTTGAACTCAGTCTGCAACGGGGCAACAGATATTTTGGTTTTAATGTTTAAATAAAGAAGATTTGAGTGTCACCTGTGAGAAAACTGAATATTGGACATGTGTCTCACTGTGGAGTCACATCTGGTCAATAAGACCATGAAGTGTGTTGGTGGTAAAAACAGAAAAACCACAAACTAAACCCAGCTTCTCTGTTTTTCATCATTTCCACTTTGAAAAGCTCAGACTGAAAACCACGACTCAGACGGTGTGGTCTCACTCACCACATCATTTAAAGTTAACTGTTCAAATAAGAAGAAAACCACAAAACCCGTTTTGATCAAAACAGAAAAAACACCGTTATTAATCATTTCTATCTTTCCAATAACAACGAAATTCCACAGCACCTGCACGTTGGTTTGTTTTACATCGTTCATTTAAAAATATTTCACACATTTTCACCAGCAAAAATACAAAGTTTCTGTGAGATCAAACTGACTTTTGCCAGAACGTTGCTGTTTAAATGCAGTAAACCTATGTTTCTATAATGTCAGTTATAGGGTAACATAATGAAAAACTTTCATTATGTTAGAAATGAAAGCTGGTTAGAAGAGACAATAACATAAAACGAGAATGTAAATTTGAAAGATGAAGGAGCTCATTGGTTTGGCTTTGTTGTGGCTTTGCTGAGTCTGCATCAGAGGAGGACAAGAAGGGGGAGGAGGACAGAGGAGGAAGATGACAATGAGGAGGAAGAAGAGTCAGACTGACCTGCGATGAGAATATTTGTTCCCCCGGAAGTTTGGCCTTGGCTGCAGCTGACCCTGCCGGAGGAGGGAGAGGAGCTGGGAGATCTGCTGCAGGGAGGTGGAGGAGGAAGAAGAGGAGGAGGGATGAAGGTGAAAGAGAGACAAGGAATATTGTTAGAATAATGTTTTTACACTTTAGACTGAAGACTTTTATCTAATACTTGTTCTAAACCTTCAATCAGCACTTTTACATATGACAAGTGTCAGACATAGAAGGTTTTACAGTTTTGCCTCTGATTCAGCCCAAAGGCAGCGACCTGCCATGAAAGGCAGTGGCCTGACCACTGGGAGCGTGTTGCTCCAGGACAATCCAACATGTAGTCAGGAGGAGAGGACGACAGGCTCCGCCTGCTAAAATCTCCTACGTCATCAGTGACAAATTATTTCAGGTGAAACTAAATTTAAACCTCTCTGACAAACAGCCTGTGAAAACTAAAGTCAGTAATGTCACACCGAATCAACATTTCATATCTCCACTTCAGGTTGTTTGGTTTTCAGATTACAAACATGAATTAGATTGTTACTAAAAACTGCAGTGTCTCTGCCCTCTCAGCCAACTAAAGGTGATTACATAGCTCAAACTAATCTTTGGTGTTACAGTTATTTCTAACTTTGGGTTGTTTCCGTTGAAGCTGAGCCTCCGGGACACGCTGAGGAATTTGAAAAGATTCTGAGGCAATTTGCAAACGTGATCCTGGAGTCGGATTTGATACAGTGCCATTGAACCTCGGTCTAAGGAGCAGTGAGAGTGTTTCTCTGTTGGTTTGGCTGGTGGAAAAATGAGTGCATCTGATTCCAGCAGGTAAAAAAACGTGAATAAACATTTTCTATTTTCTGTTTTAGTTTAACAGTGTGAGAACCGAGCAGCTGCATCTGTCTCACTGCTCAGAGCTTTCTGCTGACAGCCATGTTGTACAGCAGATAAATTCTGCACACCAGGGAGGAAACACACACACGCACAGTGTGTGTGTGTGTGTGTGTTCGCATGATAATATATGACTTTGTTTTAGTCATGACATTTGTGTGTTTTGTGTGTTTTTGCATGTGACAGGAAAAGGATTCTACGTAAAAGCCTATTCTTCTCTGGCCAGTTTCCTTCCAGGATGGACTCCGAAATTTGGACAAATGGAGGGTGTGTGTGTGTGTGTGTGTGTGTGTGTGTGTGTGTGTGTGTGTGTGTGTGTGTGTGTGTGTGTGTTGATGTGGATC
>JBBMJY010000002.1:23061093-23092833 GCA_037833715.1 Toxotes lorentzi | reverse complement strand
TGTGTGTGTGTGTGTGTGTGTGTGTGTGTGTGAGAGAGAGAGAGAGAGAGAGAGAGAGAGAGAGAGAGAGAGAGACCACATTCCCAGTTGAATGAGTTTCAGGAGGAAAGTGCTTTTGCAGACACACACAGTCACACGTCTGTTTCCAATTAATTTACCACCTGTATGAAAGTGTGTGCGGTCAGAACGTTGAATACCATCAGTCTTCCTGTGTGTAGTGAGAGAGCGTTTAAACATTTACTCTTTCAGTGCTCTGTGATTTGTTTTCATTTCAGTTTCAATTTGAGACACTGGATTTTTTTTCTACAGTTGATGGTAATATGTGGGTGAAACGTCCCACGTGTCTCTGATCGGACAGTTTCAGACAGGAAGGAAAACCAGGAATAAAAACCAAATCACCGACTGAAGAACATCTGCAACAGCTGTACTGATTTAGGCAAATAGTTTTCACAGTGTAACCTGTGGGTGTACTTCATCCCTCGCTCCTCAAGCATGGCTGATAAACAGCTGTGCAGATGACCGATCACAGCATGGTGGCTTATCACAGACACACACACACAGAGTAACACACACACTCGTCTGAACCTTTCATGTAGAGGCTGATGTTCAACTACAAGTCTGATCACTACATTTCTGTGTGTGTGTGTGTGTGTGTGGCGGGAACACAACCAGTGTTCAGACATTGTTTTACATCACATATACAGTCGTCACATGCACAGTCATTTCCTGATCCTCCACTGAGCAGCTTCTCCACACATCAAAATGCATCAGAAAACTCTGTGGACACATTTAACACTGCTCTGGTGTTGTTCTGTCACTGAGACTAAGGACAGTTTTCACAAACGTATCACTCATCGGTTCCGTTTAAAACATTTGCTTTGATATTGGATGATTGTTTTACACCCAACACAAACACATCTCCACACCTCCAACTTTCACCATCACCTCCTGTGTCATGGAAAACTGCTGCTTGTGCTGTTTTAGCTTTGTGGGTATAATAACTACTGTCTCTGAAGAGTGGCATAATTTTATATTTATATTTAGAGCCTCACCTGATTGTGTGTGTGTGTGTGTGTGTGTGTGTGTGTGTGTGTGTGTGTGTGTGTGTGTGTGTGTGTGTGTGTGTGTGTGCTTGAGTGATTATATGTGACCCCATTAGCAGCCATTAGTTGTGCAGTTGACAGAAAAGCACCTTTTGTTTGGCCTGAAGCCTGAAGCCTCGCTGAAAGTAGCTGAAAAACCCTCCACCAACACAGTGTGTGTGAGTCTGTGTGTGTGTGTGTGTGTGTGTGAGATGTTAAAAGCAGGATGTAGCTGATCTGCTGACCCACAGGTTGCCAGATAAGGATCAGAGTGGAAGAAGACAAATACCACACTCTCTCTGTGTGTGTGTGTGTGTGTGTGTGTGTGTGACCTGAATGAATGTTTTCATCAGATCTAATTTAGAGAATCCACAGCTGATTGTGTTACTGTCAACAGAACTCAACTGTTCTCCTCAGACTTTTGGAATTAAAGGATAAATATGGAGATATCCAGTGTTTTCTTCATATACTAAGTATTATGTGTGTATCTAAAGTCACTCTCAATGATGAATTAAAAAAAAACTATAAAACTATAAAAACAACGATGGACCACAGTGAGTTAGTACGAAGCCTTCAGTCTGTCAGAGCCGTCGTCTCATTGGTCGCTCCCACATGACAACAGGTGATGACATGGGTCTGTTGACATCCAATCAGTGACCGAGTTGAACTCGTTCACCTCAGCTTCTATTGTCCAACTGAACTGCTCATTTGTTTGTTTACGTGTCGACCTCCGACCTTCACTGCTCCTTCCTTCCCTCCTCCTCCACCTCCTCTTCACCTCTCCACCCTTCTTTCTTTTCCTTAAACCTTTCTGCAGACTTTCCTCCTCTCTTCTCCTCCTCTCCATCCTGACTCCATCCTCCCTCGCCTCCTCTCCTGCATGTGGGAACAAGTTTCCTGTTGCAGGAAACAGTCTGATGGAGGAGGTCAGAAACAGGATGTCCTGCAAAGGAGAGGAGAGAGGAGAGGAAACGAGAAGAGGAGAGGCGGTAAGATCCAGATTGACAGGATAACTTTTAACACTGTCTCCTGGAAATAAACAACAGTAAACACATTTTGCATGAAAAGTCATTTCTGGCCGGTTGAATGAATGAAGCTGCACATTCAGAAACTGAGTTGGCAGGAGGTGGTTGAGGTGGATGGTGTTCAGAGCCAGAGGCGGGACTGATGGGTTCAGCTGTGTCCTTCATCCCTGACTCTCCTCAGTTCACTGCTCATCGCTGTAACTTTACCATCGGCTCCCAGAAGTTTCTCATGTATTGTGTAGTTTGTTTCCTCTCATTCATGACATTAATGTCTGTTAATCATGTTTCTCCTGCAGAGGAGCTGATGCCTTTTACATTTCCTGTTTGTTTGGAATAAACTGAAAAACAACTGGATGCAGAACCAACACAGCAACTGGTCCTGAACAGCGAAGAGGATGAATCTGACTTTTCCCGATTTCACATCATCAAGTCTCAATTAAAAGAACTGTACACAGTACTGTGATGACAAACACTGTGTGTGTTCTCTAATTATTATATTATTGGGCTGATAAAATAAAGGCGACACACTGAAGTGCAAACAGAGGAAACACCAGCATCATAACATTTGAGTGGGTGTGTTTTAGTTTTAAGTGCATGTAAATCTGCAGTTGATTGTTTTTTTTCCTGTAATTGTGGATCTTCCTCCACATCACCATGACCTACTGACCTGCTCTGCACACACACACACACACACACACACACACACACACACACACACACACACAGTTGATGGGACACTCCTCAATAACATCAACAAAATAGACACTGCAACATGGATAAACTAAAATGTATTTTGTCATTTTTTATTCTTTGCTTCGCTTTTATAGATAACCATGCTCTCTGTAATGATAATTCCCATAATGCTTTGAGGTGCCAAATGAACTATTACAGCTCCTGTTTGCAGTGTATAGATGTAGAGACTAAACTAAACTAAAATTACTTTGAAACTGACACATTTTTTCAGATAAAACCAGTTTAAACTCAGTCTCACTCTGACGTGGGCAGCTGAGTTAGGCTCCAGCTCCAGCGTCGTGATAACACGTCTGAGAAAACACAGTGAGGATGCTTCCATGCAGACGGTGTGATATTTTCATTACTCGATTGTGTACACCTGATTGTGTGTGTGTGTGTGTGTGTAGATGTGGGTTCATCAGGCATTGGTTCACGCTGAGTACAAATATTAATAAATAAACATAATAATAATAATGACTCAGATTTTTACATTTTAGTTTCAGGTCATAATGTAGTTCATAAATGTCTTCATCTGTTCTCATTTACTGTTTTAAGGCTAAGAAGGAAGGAATCAAGAGAAGAAGACAGTGACTGAGGACTTTTCTCTGTTTGTGCAGATTATTGTCGTCTCGCACCAAAAAAATTAATAAATAAAAAATGTCTCTGTTATGATTTAATTCTACTGAATCTCGATTAATTGCACAGAGCTGCAGGAGAGGCATCCAGATAAAATCAGTTTAAAGTTGGTGACGTTCTGACGCCGTCAGCACCTCACTCTGCTCATTTCTGCACCTGAAACTTTAATTCAGATCTGCAGGAGTTAAAGTGAGGCAGCACGATTAAAAAAAAAAAAAAAAAAGCATGTACTTTAATCTAATTTTGAGCTAAAGTTACATTAACATGTCTGAGAAAACACAGAGAGGATGTTTCCAGTTCCACAGAAAAACTCTGTGTGTGTGGGAAAAACATAAAAATTCAGAATTTGAGAAGTTAAATGGGAATTTCTTTGATTTTCTTTCTGTCCCCTAGTGGCAAAATCACACAATACAAGTGTATAAAGTGTATTATTACTGTTAATGTAGCGTGTGTGTGTGTGTGTCTGCTGTGCACATGCTGTGGTTGCTCTTTAAGTGAAACCACATCAACTCTCTCTTTGGTTTAAATGCTGCTCCTAACAAAGCACTTCCTGTCTGCAGGAACAAGTGGTCTGCATCTGCCTCACGCTGCACACACACGCTGCCAGTAATTAAAATTCTCTTTGGTTTTGTATGATTACAACTGTATCATATCATGTATGATTCAGATGTGTGTGTGTGTTACTGAACTCTGATCTGTGATACACAACACGTCTAATTTACGTGTTTGTCCTGGGGATTGAACAGGTTGTAAAACTGTGGAGACGCTGCAGCAGTGGAGATTCTTCTTCCTCTGCTTTCTGTCTGTCATGTCTCTGTCCTTGCAGTTTTTTCTTTGTACATCATGGTGCTGCAGTTCAGCAGACATTCCTCAGACAGTTTGACATAACTAATGTCAGAAACTAACATCAGACTTTGAGAGCAGACTGGTGATCACAGACGGAGGCCTGGCATGTTGGTTTTTTGCAGACATGAATACCAGGACTACTCACTGTGTCTCTGCCTCCTGGTGATCAGCAGTATGTCCAAGTCTCTGCCTGAAAACATAATTTGGCTTTGTTGAGATGGATTCAAAGTGCCAAAGGAAAAGGAAACTAGAAGTACTGCATGGTATGCCTCCACGCAGCTGGGTGCCTGTTTGTAGCAGATGTAGAGGTTATGGGTATTTTGTAGTGATAATGGCAGTGTTCGGGAAGGTTAGTGTTGGGTGTTCACAAGCAAAACTTACACAAATTCCACTTTTCCAGTGAGAGCAGAGGCAGAGCGGCTTGTTTCATCAGTGTCTGGTCGAATAGATGCACAGCACTTGTTCAGGGGCAGAATCATTAAAGTAGAATCGGTGAACACACAGTTCTTCAGCAATCAGCTCTGCACTGCTGCTCAGTCTCACTGTTCACTCCACTTTCTGTTGGCGCCGTCATGTGTAATTCCTCGCTTTCCTCCTTTTGTTTTCTGCTGCTTCCTGTTAACATTCACGGCTGCAGCCATCCTTTATAATATTAGGTTCAGGCCTGTTGCAGAAGTAAATCTGATGAATCACAGTAGAACTGTTGTACCTCAGGGTTTTTGTACTTTGCTCTGATGCTGTTTTTATGGTTTCATGTGGTTTCATGTAGTGCAGTAGTGACAGTACCGATGTTGGTGCTGTAACATCAACAACAGATGAATCAGAACTGTTCCGTTCCTCATAGCAAAGGGTGAACTGCAGGAACCTGAATTTCTGAGGAAACGCTGCCACCTTGTGGTGAAACGTGAAACTTCCCCTTCACTGTGATTGAGGCTGTTTTCCTTTTGCACACATCACATTCACTGGATAAAAGTTGTGAGTCTTTTATTGATCAGTGTGATTATAAGAGCTCCACTGATCACACACTGATCATAGAATTGATGAACAGTTCACATCCTGTCTATGATCAGATCCTCATGTTAAATAAGTGACAACACCTTTGATCTGATTCCCTATAGAAGCATTATCATGATTATTGTTCATTAATGTTTACAGCCTTTACGTTTTGCTTCACTTCCTGCTTGTTTTAGAGGATTTGTGTATCCAGTGTCCTGCTGTGAAACACAAACTGCTGCACTGAGGTCTGGAGACTGATTTTTCACTGTTGAAACACTTGGTTTCCATCTGTGAGGATCATTGTTGTCTGTGTCAAAAAAAATCTTATTAATCAATCAGTGTTTATTCACTTCAAACACAGTCACTTGATCTCAGACAGATTCTAGTTATTGACACAGTGTAGTAAACGATCTGTCTTCATCTAAAAATAGTCTCGTGTCCATTTTCATCTGTTTACTGACTTCAGAGCATGAAATAGAATCAGTCACTGAATAAACACGTTTCCTGCCAAAGCAGAATCTTCTCTGGGTTCATGTGAGAACAGTTTCATTTTTAATAACGAGGACGGAAGTCAAACTGTGTGTGTGTGTGTGTGTGTTTCCACAGGGGAAAAAAATAAAAATAAAAACTAAAAAACACTTACAAACTTATGTTATAAAGTTTATTAAAAACTCTGAGTGAAATAAATCACAGCATGATTTTATTATCATTTGTCATCAGCACACTTGAAAACAAATCAAACCTCCCAAATCACAACTAACTAAAATCAAACTGAACTGAACTCTCTCTCCATCCGTGTTTAATGATTTGATTTTTATCTCTTGTTCACTTCATTGCAACTTGTAAGTTCTTGTAATTTCTCCTAAAGATTTAATCAGGCACTCAGTAAAAAATAAACAGATGAAGGAAATTTAAAAAAAAAAAAAAATCACAAATTCATTGAAGATAAAGTACCATAATTCCCGGCAGAGCTTCCACTCAACAGACAAAAACAGCTTCCCAATTCAAAACAACAACAACAACAAAAAGAAAATAAACAAAGGTAATAGAAGCAATGACTGAATTCAAAGAATTCAAAGCACTTCTAAAACTACGGACAGCCTCACATACAGAAGACAAAGCACAGAAGAATGTATGGAGGGCATTAGAAGGTGCAACAGATTTTTCATTAGATGAAATGGACAAAAGTTTAACAAAAAAAAAGTTAAATTCAAAGTGTTTGACACAAGTGATCTCTGATCTGACTCATGCGTTTGTTAGATGTGAGGAGATTCATTAGATTTATTGGCAAAATCGCCACAATAATCTAAAATACTGAGACACGATGCCGTGACGATGTTTCCAGACCAGAAATACAGCAGCAAGGCATGCTGGGAAGACACGGTGAGCTCTGCCGCTCCTGGTCGTATTGTAATGTCTCGTGTTACTGTTAACAGGTGTGCTGAATGTATATTCAATTTAAAGGTATAAAAAGAAAAACTGGGCTAAGGGGGGCGAAATGTTTTGTTTAGGGAGCTAATAAAGATGGAGAGGTGAAAAAATATATTCAAACTAAACCTGAACACAAATTCATCAGACACGTTACAGATCTGAAAAGCTGTCAGATCTTTGTTCCCTTTGACTCTTTGTCTGAAAATATTCGCCCTCCCCTTTAACTTTTTTATTTCTACTGGCTATCTCTGTTTAGGATTTAATATTTCCTGTCCTAATAAGAATTTAGAAATGTATTTTAGAAATCTAAAATAATATTTATTAAGAAATATTTTATTTCGTAATCTGAATGAGTTTGGTTCTTGTCCTAGCTCAGTTTGAAAAGAATAATCAAATGTAATTGAAATTTAGGTCCAGCAGGCTCCCGTACCTCTTCTGGTTGTCAACATGCTCATGTTTGGATGTTTGTTTTTTGCTCTCACCAACAGTGAGTGAGAGCAGATCTCAGGTGTTTGAAATCTGTCGACATGAGATAAAAGTTGCCCTGTGCAAAAGACACTGAAAAAATGGCAGACTCACAAGCACACACACACACACACACATACAGCACTCACTGTTAATATACACGGTGACAAACTGTGTCCTTGGTTAATGAAGGAGCAACATGCTGCTGGTGAACGGATCAGATTCCTCTGGACTTGTTTTTCAAAAAGGGGATTTTCAGATTTTTTCTCAGCTTCAATAAAATCTCAGCTCTTGAACGTCTCTCACTAATTATTTCATGTTCACTGACTAAATGGCACCGTGACTGGCTGAAGCAGGTAAAGTGAAGAAGTTACAGTACATTAAAAAAAAATGCTTGATGGCTCAGATGGATCTTAACAAACAGAGAAAAGGTTCATTTTCATGCAAAGTCTCTTCAAGGACTCTTCAAACTCTGCTGTTTGGTTTTATAACATGTCTGTCATCCTGTTTCTCTCATTGTCATCGGACATTAAAACCTTTAATAAACCCCGTGAGGTTTACCAGACCCCGGACTTTGTGCAACTTCTGCTTTTGTTTCCCAATTTTCAATCATTTTTACGTGCAAATAAACAAAAATCTCAAACTTCCCGGACCGTGTCTGGTGTTGTTTAGTCGGAGTGGATGGAGAGAGCGACTTTCAGACAGCCCAGCTCTTTGCCCTGACTGCCCAGGACTCCCTGGACCCGATAGTTCCCGTTAGTCAGCCAGTAGGGCAGATCCATGTAGGGCACGTAGAAGTCTGACTGAGGGAGAGAGTACGAGCCCTGAGGAGACAGAGAGGACGGTTCAGGTTCAACTTGGTGGTAACATGGTTACAATATGCGGTGGATGGACCGATCAGACATCAGCTTTACAGATGACCAGGACAAAGAGCCAGAGGTCAGAGCTGTCAACACTATGATACTCACGTCTTTGAAGGGGCAGTGGCAGGGCAGTCCGTAGGTGTGCAGCGGTTCAGGACAGTCCTGACCAGGTGGGATCAGCTGGTTCAGAAGATCACAAACGTCCTGATAATGACAACTGCCCAAGTCCTCCACACAGGGAACCTTCACCCAGAAACCTGCCACCTCCTTCTCCAGGGTCACATTCAGCTGAGGAGGAGTAAACAAAGAGACTCTCTGAGGTTCTGGGGGACAGACCGGAACCTTTCTGACAAGATCTTCATCCAAAATCCGGAAACCTCCAGTCAGATTAATGGATGAAAGAATGAAATACAGATAATACACAGAAGACAACATACAAATCCTATGACTCAGATGATCAGTGCAGCTTTTAAGTTTAAGTTTAAAGTAGTATTACAGCAAAAGAAGGTGAGTATCTCTAATACTGACTTAGAATATAAAAGATGGATGAATGAAAAAAAGTAAAATAAAAGAAGCGGAAAAACAAGACAATAAAGAGACTGAACACAATTAAACAGTAAACAGGAGGAGGAAATGTTGAGCAGAGCTTTGAGGAAGTCACATAAGAAAAGGGTGTTACTGTTCACTGACAGCGATTCGAGCTCTGATAAGTGTTTATACACCAGGCTCCGATGATGAGTAAACTACAGTGAAACTTAATCTCACGTCAGCGGCAGGAAAACAGCTTTTCCATCCAAACTGACTGATCTAATCAAAAAGACAGGACAGAGACTGATTCTTCTGAGAAGAAGACTCTTCTTTGTTCCTTCACAGGCTGCGTCACTTCAAACTTGCCTGTTTTTATCTGTTCACATGCTGCATGAACAATGTTTCACAGAATGTATTAATTCACACACAGTCAGCGCGATAACACCGGCTCCTTCACAGGGTTTTCTTAGTGTATCAAACTGATTTTGAGCATCAGAGATGATTGAGGTGTTACAATGTGGAACGAGGTGCGTTTGTCTTTCTCGAAAGTGATGAAGAGACGTTCTACTTTCTGACCTTGTCAGACTGTCGTCATGACTTTTACATAAAAGTGACCAGGACATTTATTCAGACATGAGACCAACATGTTAAATCCTCCTCAGAATTATTAGTATTCATTGTACTTTTGAAAAGTTATTCATCTTTTTGTACTTCGTCATTTACCAAGTAAAAATACCAAACAAATGGAAATTTGATTTCTGAGCTCAGCTTATCAGAGCGGTCTGATCAGGATTGATATCACAGACCCAGTCATCACTGTGTCAACACAAACAATTGATTTACAAATGAATCCTTGGAGGGTTGAGACTTTACTGCGTCAATGTGTGCGTTTATGTAACCAAGGAATTAAATGAATAGGATCATTTTTATGACACAGAGCAGAGGCCTCAGCACTCAGAGTCATTTCAAATGAGGCTGGAGTCCAGGAGTTTCTTATCCCTGCTGGTTCCGCACATGACTTCAGATTCACTGTGAGAACTGGCTCGTAAACCTATTTCTGCTGAGTGAAAAACAAACGGGACCTGCTGCAGAATTTTTCAGCCTTGTTGCTCTGTGTTCATTGTGGAAAAAAAACAGATTAAATGAGTCCATCTGAAACTAAAAACTGTTTGACTTTTCAGAGGACAGTTTTGGTTTAATTTAATTTGTCACCAAAACAAACTGTGCCCCCCAAAAAAGCCCACAAGGCTTCTGAGCCTTCTAAAATTCAATCTAAGGCACAAAGCACTGTACTCACTCACTCACTCACAACAGAAATGTGGACATTTCGGGTCTGGAGGACTTGTTGACACATTAGTTATTTCCCAATTTGTGCTTTTTCAGAATAGTTTTTCAGCCTCTGAGCTCCTCGGTTTCCTTTGATGGTTAATCCAATGAAAAAAACTCAAAAGCTGCATTATTCTCTTTCTTTCTTTTCTTTGTCTTTCGCTCAGACTCAGACACGCTGGGTTTCACTTCAGAAAACAGCAGAGGCCTGAAAACACCCTGCTCTCTGCACACAGACGCCAATCTGCAGAAACACTGTGGCAAAAAGAGACCTGTCCGCAGGGCTGAAATACCACGGCCCTAATGATCACCTCACCTCACCAGCTGCTGACGTTAATCCCTTCATTTAGAGACTAGAGTGTTTGTTTTAACAGAGATAAGAACAGTGTGGAGGCTCTCACATAAAAACAACAAATGAAGATGGTTCTTCTCTGGTGTTTATAAAGGACAGCATGTGTGTACTCACAGCCAGGGGAGCAGTGAGTTCAACAGATGTGTATCCAGAGGCGGAGGCCGTCAGGTCTCCAGGGATGGTGATGGGGTCCGGAGACACGCTCAGAGTCTTCAGTACGGCCGGAGCATCAGGCTGCCCACAGTTCTTCCAGTCGAATCCCAAAATCTGTGCAGAACGAACACACACACACACACACACACACACACACACACACACACACACACACACACACAGAGATCAATCAACACAAACCAGCATTTCCATATTTTCTGGACATCCTCGTCTAACCAGTGTTTGTGTCCAACCAACAGAACAAAGCTCAAAGATTCAATTCCCACTGAAACAACCAGAACACCACAGAGGTGTTTCACACTTTGTTTGTTTTGTTCTTGTCAAACTTTTCACAACTCCACCAAAATATTTCTTATTCTACAATAAAAAAATGTTTCAGCTCATTTAAAGCTTAACTTAAAAATGATGATTTCACTGTAACCTCAGGTTAAAGTCGCTGCTTTAAACGGTTTTTTACACATTTTATCTGCAGTGTCGCTGCAGGTGCGTTGACGCTGTGACTCACCTGTGCGTTAGTGACTCTCCTGCAGCTCACGTGAGACACGGCAACGGCTGCAACCAGGCTCAGTGTTACCGCCAACGTTAAGGACGCGTCCATCCTGTTTCCTCTCAGCGCAGAACCGGACTCGGAATCCTGTTTCCTCTCAGCGCACAACCGGACTCAGACCGGAGCAGCAGGAACCCTTCAAATGACCGTTAACGAGACCCAACGAGGACTGTTTCCCTCCAGGCACTTCCGTGTTTACTAACGCTGCAGCCCAGTGTGTCACATGACCGCCGAGTCACATGTCTGGCTGATCACCCCCCCCTCTCCATTATAATACAATGACTGCTGAGACGCTGCCTTCATGATTTCACAGTAACCTGAAGTTCAGCCTTTATTTTTTATGGTGTGAGTAGTGTTTGTTAAATGTCATGATACATATGATTATACATATGATCAGAAAATCTATCTTTAATCACTGTTTAGTGGTGTGAAGACCTGAACTATCGTTTCCTCTGTTTTCCCTCTGTTCCCAGACATTACTGAATGTCTACTGAATGAAAACAGCTGCCTGGACTGTTTTATACGTTGTATATGTTAATATAAGTAAATTCTTCTTCTTCTATTATTATTATTATTATTGCTATGGTGTAGTAAAACAGCCCAGTAGGGAGAAATTATTGTTACTGTGATTTCGACATTATGCACATTGTGGTTGAGAATCTCCTGTAGTTACACGTTAGGCCCTCTAGATGTCGCTGTGGAGAAGATATTTCCCCATATATGTCACACACACACACACACACACACACACATGAGAGCATACATCAGAGCTCGGTGTAGATGCCTGACCTTTGCAGCTGATTTGAGTTCTGTGGAGCGACCAAACATTTTCCATCGTTTTACTGAATCACGGTGAAACTCACTTGTGATTTATGGTGACGTTACTTCTGTTGTACAAATCAGTACCTGTACAGCAGGTAATCTAAACTATTATTCAAATGATGATGATGATGATGATGATGATGATGATGATGTAGGCCTATCAGATGGACTCTACCACTAAGCCTGTTCATAGGCTGTAGGGAGCCTAGAGTAGGCCATTATTTAGACACAAGGGAAAATATATAAAAGCAAATGGAAAAAAAAAAACAAGAACAGATTGTCAAAAAGACAATAGGTCTATATTAAATATAAGTTCATCCAGGCACTTTATTCCTTTAATTTCAGTTGCTACAAAATTGAATTTGAATTCAACGCCCCGCATGTCAGACTCTCCCATCAGCACTTGAACGCACCCTGTATCCACTAATGGAGGCCTTAGTCAAAACCTGACTCCAGTATAATTATTATATTAATATTGGGGCTCGGCTGGACACAATTAAAATAATCAAAATTAGCTCGTAAAGTGTGGCACAACATTTTTCTAGCATCACTTCTTCCCACATAAAAGCACAAATGGTTCGACTCTGCCTGCAGCAGTGAGAGGGGAGGAAGAGGAGGAAAGAGGAAGAGGAGGGAGGAGGGGTTCAGGGGAGCCAGATGATGCTGACAGTGAAAGGAGGAGGAGGAAGAGGAGGAGGGTCCTGTCCGCCGGCTGCAGCAGCGCACCGAGCTGCTCTCCATCCCAGGAGTTAGGAAGAAAAAAAAATGGGCCCGGATCCAAACATGTGCTGCTAGAACAGTAGCTGCGTGTAGCTTTGTGTTCTTAGAAATAAATTTAGTCTTGAAAAGACCGGAAAATGCTTCCCTGCTCATCGTCCGCGCAGATGGAGGGTTGCGAGGAGGAGAGGGACGCACACATTCAAACAGAGGTAAAGCGCTAACAAACAGAAAACAGCTCAAACGTTTGCCTCTAACCGCGTTTATTCCGCATGTGAACCACTTTAAAGGACAATAAAAGATCCGTCCAGGCGTTTTCCCGGTGCCATCCGGGACATTTTGCCGGCTGATTTCAGCCGGTGTAATTCGCCGGCCGGCTTCTCCTGGAGGTTATTGTAGACATCAAAGAGCCGGACCCCTCCCTAAATCCGTCGCTCTTCTCGCCATTTAAGCTGAAGGAGAAATCTCACTCTGAGTTCATGCTACAGCTGCGTTTTCTGTCGGTTTCATGGGAAGTTGCAGGATTTCTAAATTGGCTTTTTAAACCTTTTTTTTTTTTTTTTTGAGAGAAATGTGCTCAGCGAGGCTGACAGTTTTATTCTGGGCTGTGATGTTCATGCCTCTGATACACAGAAGAAGCCTCGCCTCAGGTTTGAACTGATGCTCAGCAGAAACAGTTCATGGGTCCATCTCGTGCTGGTTCATCGATTTGGCCAGTTCTGAAAACCAAACCCTGAATCCCTCCCTCAGCTGCCTCGCTGTCATTTTCCCCCAATGCACAGACAGGACACGGTGGGAAGTGAACCCCACACCCCTCCAGTAGTAGTGCCTTGCTTTAGTGAGTCAGACTTCACAGGGAGCTTGACCTACAAAGAGGGAATAGAACTGCCAACCCTGCCTTGCTTTATCCATTGGGTTCAAAGGTGAGAAGTCCATGTTGGTGTAAGTGGCCTCATCTAGAGACACTTAGTGGGAATTGAACCCCCAACCTTGGAAATGACTCAGTGCTTTGCTCCACCCACTGACCTACATTTATAGAAAAGGTTGGGAGTTAAATTTATAGAATAACCCTAGAATAACTAGGGAATAGAACCACCAACCGTGCCTTTCTCTACATGCTGAGTCACAATGATTTTCTTACTCTGTCCACTGAGTTATTAAGAATTGAACGTGTGTTAGTGCCTTGCTCTGCCCAGTGATCTACATTTACAGAAATGGACACTCCTGCTCTGCCCATCACCTTACATTGGGAATTTAACTCCTAACCTCTTAATGCTCTCAACAACATTTCATGGTCTTCATTCAGTAAATTAACCTTTGCTCAGGTGATACCTGAACACCACAGTCATGTTATCACATGATCGACGGTCCACACTTAAATCACATGACATGTGACACACCTCTCCATTAACAACATGAAGACCATGAAATGCAGTTGAAAGCTTGTAAGTGGATTTTTGAACTGAGATTGTTTTCAAACATTTTGAAGATCTCACTTTAAGCTTTATTAAACTATGATGTGCAGTTTCACTACTTTCTGTTTTATGGACCAGACATTTAAGACTAAGAACAATTTTAGAATAATAAAAAAAGACAAGTAACCTGAATGAAAAATGATACTGTTCATTTAACAGCTAATGGGTTTTAAAAAGGAGACAGGAGTTCAGCCCTCTCTGTCCTCCCGTGATGGAGAGCAGGTCGACTCCCCGGAGGCTAAATAATTCACAAAATGTCCCTGCTCCGACATTGTTTAAAGAAAAAGCTTTCTGATCTAATGAACGAGCATCTAACAGCAGCAGCACAGCTAACCTAGCTTAAGCAAACCACATGTCAAAGTGTTGGTATAAATAGTTTTTGTAATTTAAGCCTCTTTTGTTGTTGCATCGCTACACAACAACAAAGAAAAGGAAAAAGCTACTTGCCAAGTGTGTTACCATTAAAATGCTGCTGACTACACTTTGATTTTGCAGTTTTCAGCAGCTAATGTCGGCCTGCACAGGACAGATCCGACATGTAAGTCGGGTATTGTGTTTTCATTTAAGAGAAATGTGTGATCGTTCCTTCTCGTACTCACGGAGCAGCACAGGGAATTGAACCGCTCACCCTGGTGGCGTCACTGCCTTGCTGTCTGCCGGTGAACCCTGTGCCCTCGCCGTGTTCCTCAGGGAAATCTGAGCTGACAGTGTGTGAGACTGCAGGTAGAGCCGGGAGAAAGTGGGCCAAGGGCTTCCTGCTGCTGGTGGAGAGACAGAGCTGGATGCTCAACATCCTTTTTTCTCTTTTATCTGTTAATGTGGGCTTGGCTATATGTTTTGTTGAGGGACCATTAATCTTTAAACCTTCCCTCGAATACATACCGGTGCTCACTCTTGGATCAGTTCATTACATGTGTAATGAATGATACTACAAACAGTCAGTGCTGCCATCCAGAGGTTGTTTGAATCCAAAGGGACACTTTCCTTTGTCTGTTTACTCTTATTTTTGCTCCACAGGAGAGTTCCAATTACCATTTTAAATGAAGTGTATGCAGAGCACCGTAGCATTGCAGAGACTCCATTAATGACTGGGGTCATGCAGAAGGACACTGTGCATGTCCCATAAAGACAAGAGGCAGTAACTTCAGATGTGGTTAGAAACGAGACGATGGAATTCTCTTGTTAACTTGAGCTTTGACAGGAGAAGAAACGAGGACGACAGGGTTATGAAGGATTCACCAGAGACAGTTATTTGGTTCAGCAGACGACTCAAATAATTTCTTATTCTCCCTCATACCAACCTTCACTGGACATTATCTATGAGAAGACGAACAGGGCTTCTACATCCAGATCCATGGACACCCAAAATATAAATCAGGGTCACTGATTATAGTGAAACACAAATTGAATTTCATGTTTTTCAGGTGACCACAGCACCTGTGATTTAGGTGTGAGTTACTGTCCATAGCTGTTTTTTTCTCCATCCAGAAGCAGCCAAAATAAAGTTTGTCCTTTAGTGTTGATGGCGGCTTTGTACTTGTTAACATCAGTGACAAGTTTCATTCCTGCAACATCCAAACCGGGCTTCTCCACAGCTGCTCAGCCTAAATATAGCACAACTGAGGCACTGACATCAGATCCTGTGGATGTGAAAATACGGAGTTACGGCCTTTTTGCCTTCTCAAGTCGGCAGAAGCAGAGAGAGTCAGTGTGTTATCAGAAGTGAAGGGCTGTCGGTGTTATTAGGAAGGCCAGGCAACATTTTGAGTCAATGGAGCAGGGCAGTGCTGTCTTCTTGAGGCAAGATGGATGTTCATATGGAGAAGATGGTGAGTGTGTGTGTGGAAATCTGTGTGTGTGTGTCTCCTGAGACACCTGAGGAGTGGTAGCTGATAAAATTTTCAAATCTTCCATCCTTCTTTCACAGGAATATTAGATAGACAGAGGCTCTAATGATGCATTCACAGCCTGCATGTTAATTTCAACACTTCATTTCAGAATTGCTCAACCTTGCTTAACCTGGGGCCCTGGACAAGGTAAAACTTTTGACAGGTCTTTCCTACGCATTATTAATTCATACCGTCGAGTTAAATATTCACCATGTTGCCCATCATCCACAATGTTAAGTGCAGGGGTTTGCTGTGTCGCCAGCTGAGGTGATGAAGGCAAATTGTTGGCAGACTGGGACCTGGGATTTCACCTCTGTGGTGGAGAAGAAACTGGAACAAGTAGAGATGAAGTGATACCACATACAGTGGATCTGGGCCCTTAAATAGCTCACACAAGTACTGTGTCATGCTTCAGTTCATATTTGAACATTTTGACAACCAGCTCCTGGAACCAAACTGGTGATCAGAATTTTTTTGTGACCTGTCTGACCCTGAGCGCGGTTCTGTAACTGGAGTTATGTGCTAGTTATTTACTGTATGGTGTCTCAGAAGTGTCCCTGGTCCCAGAGAACTTGAGGTCAGTGATCTGTAATAAACTTTATGGTTGTATCATCAGATCTGCAGCTGTAACTGTCTGATCACCACCTACTGCAGCCTCAGTGTATCAGGTGGTGGAGGTGCAGGGACGGTGAGGTGTGAAAATAGGACTGAAGCCTTTGTCCACAAGATCTCTAAAGGTGCACAGAGTCAGGGTTTTTCTCCTGAGTCCGATTCTGATTCTTCAGCTTATGGTATCTTCTGAAACCCAGAACCTGATATCAGACCTCCGTTTAACCCCCACTGCTTGGAACTTATTATGATGTCATTTTTTTATTCTCCCATATTTACCAGAATCTGTGGATTAATATAATCACCTGTGGGTTTTATATTTTGACTGATACATTCAGGTGCCAAGTGTGTGAAGAGTCGTCTGAACACTCAGCCTGTGCTTGTATCTGACCTCCTCACAGTGTGTTTGTGTAACTGGACTCTGCTGGTATCAGTGACCTGTAGATTCAGTCTGTAGTGGAACGTGATCTAACGGGTTGACTCTTCTCCTGCAGTGCAACAGACTGACTAAGGAGAGAGACGAGGCCGAGAGACAGCTCACACACATCAAGAGAGGTGAGTCCTGCTTCCTCCCACGTCCTCACACTCCTCCATCATCAGTGACACCGAGCACCATTCAAACTCATGCAACTTTATTTTTATAATGCAAACCCAGACATAGGCATAAGATTGATTTTACTCCACTGCGGCAAACTAAAGATTTACTGAAATGAACCCATCAACATATCCAGGGTTCATCCTTCACAAAGCAGACTGACACATCATCCTGCCCTCAACCAGACAGCCGACACCTCCACTTCCTCCCTCTCCCCTCACCCCTCACACCTGTCCTCCTCACCTGTGACATCGACGACACCTCGTCCTCTGAATGGGTGTGTTTAACAGGGGAGGGCAGGGTTTCCCCGTTTCCATGACAGCTACCGGGTCATTTAGCCAACCGTGGTAGAGTGTTTGACCTCTGATTGTCTCAGTTAACCGTTAGAAACGAGGCTGTTAGCGCTGCAGCTCTGGCTTCTGTCATGACCATTCACAGAGGTAAGAGAAGGCTTGAATGCCAGCTTCAGCTTTTTTAATCGAATCAGTGCAAACTTTGTTCAAATTTTATTTAGACAAAGAAAACAGATCTGCAAATCCATTCTGGTTCCAGGAGGTTTGCGGGTTATTTTCCCTCGGTACACACCGGTGCAGAGCTCTAAATGTATTGGGTATTTTGAGTTTTCCAGTCCTGGGTGTATCCATTCATGTTGAACTCGCAGAGGTACAGGTTAGAAAAAAACTGTTCAGCACTAATTCAACCGCAGCTGAATTTTAGGTGCCAAAAAGATCTCGATGGTCAAAGTGTTTCCTCATTCATTTTTGGGAGGTTTCAATTCTCGGTGTATGAACTGTCTCTTACTTTCTCATTTTATTTACACCACCTCCATTTTTAAATATGGGCAAATAGCTGCATTTTGTTGTAGCAAAAGTTGAGCCAGGTTCAACTTATTTTGCGTGAATGAATGCACAGGTTGAAACAAACAAGAAGTCAGCATCCATGTCCCTGCTGTGTAACAGTGGACTGTACAGAAAACACAAAGAAGAAACATGAGCTGGGGAAACAGAAGCCAGCTGATCAGATGTCACAGTCCAGTCTCCAGTGTTTGTATTACTGCAGCCAATTACAGTATGTATCCTGCTGTTCTCATCTAATGGAGGAAGTGTTGCCTTTCATGTTGCAGTGAAAAGTGAGGACCGAATCATCAAAGACTAGATGCCACAGATTGTTCAGATATGCTCATGCAGATCTTTGGTCATTTTGTGCTTCTGTGACAGTTGAAAGAGGAATAGAAGAAGAAAAAACAAAAAACCCCAAATCCAGTGTCAGAAGAATGTCAAGAACTTGTCTGCAACAGCAAAACTGGACCTAAAATCTTCAGAGTCAGCAGAAACTCGGATCCTCCTTTTAGTTTCAGGGCGCGTCACTGAAGTCTTTCATTCATTCATTCATTCACTCATTTATTCATTCACTGCTTCTCCCCAGGGTAGACAGCAGTCGCTCTTGTCATGTCATTCCCATGAATTATTGAAACCTCCTGCCATGAATTATTCAGCAGCAGAAAATGGGGAAGATGAGTGTGTGTGTGTGTGTGTGTGTGTGTGTGTGTGTGTGTGTGTGTGTGTGTGTGTGTGTGTGGGAGGGGTTACCTCTCCTGCCTGACTCTGTATCCATTGTGATCCTTCAAAAGGCCTTTCTACCTGCTACTCCATATTTGATGGTCTTATTTTCATACGGTTAATGAGGTAGACTCGCCGGCAGGTACTTGATTTCAGCCTCGTTTGAATCTCAAAGGCCAGACTGAGTTCAGCACAGATCAACTGACGATAAAACAGTGAAAACATGACCTGACCTGAGAGTCGCTGTGAGATAATACACTCACCTCGATGATGGACGACCACACTCGTGATCACTCTGGGGGTGAAAGGCAGTTTTCTGTTTTATGAACAATGGTTGGTCCAGTGTGAAATAACCAGACAGATGTTAATGAAATTTGCTGCAGATGCTCATGGCCCCCAGAAGATGAATTACTAGTAATTTACTGATCATATATGAATAAGAATTTCATGGTCTCAGCAGCAAAGCATGAGGAAATAACCATGTGCCATTTCCTGCCTCTAGTTCATTTCCTTGTCTCCATGCCACAAAAAAACGTACTTACAAAAAATATATATGAACCTGGAGCAAAGGGAGAGACAAGCACGATGTGCTTATTTTTAGAGGAAGTGATGCAGAGAGTGTAAGACGCCATGAAGAAGTCAAAAGGTTTCTTTGCCTTTAGCTGAGAAACCAAGAGAAACTTAAAGTGTGTGGTTGCACATTTCTGATCTTTTCAGCTGGTAGGAAGCGGGCGGAGCTGGTGTCTCACAGCCTGTAATTTATGCTTTTGTATTAAGCCAGAGCAGCAGAACAAGCCATTCACACAGGAGCTGAGTGTCAAACATGCCCCTCAGGGTGGGATTTAACAGAGTTTCAAATCAGATGTGGGGAGATAAATATGTTAGGGTGAGTTATTTTCATACAGCCATGATAAGAAACTGGAAAAGAGGTTGAAACAATTTTATACATATGGAAAAAGTGCAATGAAAAAGAACTCTCAAAGGAAACTGACAAAAATATCTTTCCCCAAAAACCAAAGAAAGGAAAAAAAAATCACACTGACAGCAGAGGAGTCCAAAAACCAATGAACACATCAAGTACTGCTCGTTACCCAGTGAACCAACCACAATGAACATCAGTGTTGTATGTCATCTAATGCTACTGTAAATGAACACGTAGCTGGAGGCTAACGGTGATACCACTCAGCTTTACTAAATTGGCCGCCTGCAGCGCTGTTAGCTTATGCAGCCTAGTTATTCAGTCCACTGTGCTTAGATAAAAGCCTGTGGCAGCACTTTCCTCGCATCCGAGTGCTGTTGGAAATACTGTAATTACATACTGAGAGCATGAAGGACCAACACGCCAGTGACATGTGGCCAGGAAAGTGTCATTTTCTCTGACTAACTCTTAGGAGACATTGTTGATGTCTGAGAACCTCACGTCCATCAGTATTCCCATATTTTCACAGTTATTATGGCGTTATTCTTGACATTTTGTGGTTGTGTGTGATTTAATGTGTTCCTAAAGAAGCAATAATGTTGACAGTGGAACTGCAGATACTGTAGATTCATTTAGTTATTTATAGTGTTCCCGAATAAATCTGGGCCCAGTTTATCAGTTTTACACAGCAAGTCATATTTACAACTCCCAGTCTCTGGAGCAGGAGCTTAAGAGAAGCACTTGAAGGCAGCATTAGCCTCCTATTGTTCACAGCTTAGTCTGGGGTTAGTGTTACAGCTCATACACCACTGGTATTAATACTCAGGGTTCTTTCAGATGTAAACCCGTCGCAGGCCGAGCAGCAAAGTGACTTTTTTAGTCACTGACATGTTCTAAAGTTCACCAGAAGTTGTCATTTTACATATTAACTGCTGAACATCAGCACACATGGAGGTTTTAAACATAGACAAACCAACAAAGAGCAGATGCTCGTTGCTGTGTGTTAATTCCCTGTCCAGCTTTGAAACCCTGTTTTAACACGTGTGCTGGGATTTCACCATCACTCACAGATGAATGTGCTTACCGTTGGCTAATCCTCCAAATCATCTGTTAATAACACGCATCGTCACTAAAGAGGCTTTCACCGGCTCCGGCTCAGCGCTGAAAAACAAAAGCAGCACATTGTTTTTCATCTGTCAGATCATTACAGGTTTTAAGGGCGCGTCAATTGTCTCATGAATCCCTGAACTCGGAGGAGTTACTGACCCGGAACAGTTTCTGACAGGAGACAGAGCTGTAGGACAAACTGTCTCATTCACTACGTTTACATGCACAAAGCAGACAAAATTATGAGACAATATTCCTTCTAAGCTGTAAACATTTTATTCACAAACTAATCAATAAGTCAAAAACATATTTGGCAGATTAATTGCTAAAGAAAATATCACCTATCACAATAACATCGGCACGGTACATACACTGATAGAATTTCTGGCAACATGTTTATGTGCAAAGTTGCTTTCTTGCAAAAAACATTAAGTGAAATCAAGAAAAACCTCTTGACAATCACTCTGAACATCATTAGCTAACAGACAGTTAGTTCCCCAGCGTTTCCCTGGTGATGGCACCAGCTGCTGGTTTCTCGAGTAAAACAAAATAGAATAAAATAGAGCTATAAATAGCAGAGTATGACCCGCTCTGCACCGTCTTTGCCTCCCGTGTTGCATCTGACCCACAGAGCTGCAGCTGAACCGCGGTGCAGCCGAGCAGAGGACGATCCGCCGTGGCATGTGGGTTGAAGCGGTGGTTAAAGCGACTGAATGGAGCCCTGAGAGAGCACTGAGGGTTTCAGGCTGGGAGGGAATCACAGCACCAAAGCCCATCCAGAAGCATTAAACCTGAAATGAGGGATTAAAAATAGAACCAGAAGCCTTCCCTGTCCTTCTCCTCTCTCATATCATCCTCACTAATGTTTCTAAGCCCAAACCCAGAGCCTGTGTGGCACCGGGCTGTCAGATAAACATTCAGGTTCCCTCAGAGGTCACTTAGCTAAATGTCTGGTGCAGTTAATGAACATCAGGCTAATATTATGTTTTGGTTTAAGGAGGATCTTGTCTCATTGCCTCTGAGGACGGTTGATTAATGACGTATTCATTGACCAAACTTTCAGGCTTTCTGTCTGTGGTATTTTAAACAGAATGAATTCTGCTCTTTTTATGTCTTTCATTTTATCTTCTTCTTATTAAATAAGCTTCAAATAGGACATTAACAGCTGAATCAATATTTACGTGGGTCGTACACCACTGACGTGTTCTGATGTGGTCTTTGGTACCGCAGGGAGAGAAAGTCAAAGGTCTGGTTTACCTACTGATCTGCTTGTTTGAATAAAAGAATGAGTTTGGATCTCTGTCTTCGAACGTTGTTAAAGCTTTAAGTGAAATCAGCTCCCAGTGATGGAGAAATGAGATCAGTGTATGAGCAGATTGCTGCTGCTGAGAGTCTGTGCACTAAAAGCATCTACACACTACGCACACTTGACTACACACGAAGCCCCGTTAAAACCAGCCAGCCTTGCTAGTGTGTGTCTTTGTGTGTCTGTGTGTGTGTGTAGGACTGATTGTGTTGCATTCAGGCTACATCATCAGACAGAGGAGCATTAGTCATGTAGCCTGTGAGCAGAAAACCCTTCACCTGAGATGCATGTGCGGTGGAATCAGGGTGAAGTGTAATGGGCTCAGCAGGCCTGAAGGCCTCACTGACACAGATACAGGTTTAGGTTGTGGTCATCGTTGTCATAGTGACATTCCCTCCGTGTGATAGTATAATAGAAGGTCTGAGCAAAATATCAATATATCTGAACAATATGTTGATATCACTGTTCTGGACATCTACACCTTTTATCCTCCAGTAGACACTGTCTTCATGGTTTGATCGTCTTTGAAGCGTGTTGGTGTTTTGTAACGTGTGTGAAAGCAGCGATGTGATTTAGTCTATAAAAAGAACTGTGTCATCACAGGGCTGATTGATATTGGTCATGGATTGATTATTGGAAGACTGGAGCAACATTTTGAAAAGTCCCTCTCAGATTCATGTCTGCTTCAGACCTGTACATTTCAACACAGTTTATTAGCAGTTTATTTTGATGGTCTCTGTCAGGATATGATAACAGGATCTCTGTGGGGTGGACTGACCGGTGATGGTTCATCACACTGTGTGCTGAGCAGGCAGCACAGGTTCAGTGACAGCAGCCTAACAATCGGTCTGCATGACAGACGGCCTGTCATTAACCGCTGAATTGATGTTTGTGTTGCGTAGTAAACACTGACCGTGTACACACAGAACGTTGAGAACCGATGATTGTGTTGGAACGTTCCCAACACAGGATGGTTATGTTTCAGTGTCAGGGAAAGACAGAGGAGCAGTGTATGTGATGAAGTACATTTTAATAAGTATTTTAATAACATCTGTTATTAAAGGTTTTTTATACACTTTAATGCAGCTGCAGATCAAAGTGTCCTGTGAGCTCCCATAATACTCAGATAATGTATTATGGGATGTAGAAATGGATTCAATGGGCACGAACAACACGGACACTTTTCCCTCTGCCCTCATCTGCGTGAGGGAGAAGCGTAATCAGATTTGAGGCTTGTACATCGACCAGGAAGGACTCTGTTAATGGATCAGGGATGTTCACAGGTGCTTCCTGCTGCCTGTAATAAAAAATCCAGCCACAGCAGCCTGAAGGAGTCCAGGACTGACTGTGTCACCACAGTGAAACTGAAACGATCAATGGAGACAGGGAGGCAGAGGCAGAGTGGACATGACAGCTGATGTTTGTAAAGTTTATTTAAACATGGACGCATTACTTGGATTTAAGTTGTAATTTTCATTCTTTCATGCACCAAACGATGAACGCGGAGAAAAGAGCGTTGTGTTCTACTTCAAACTGCTGTGGATAATTCTAAAGATTTCAATAACTGGAATTATCTTCCAGGAATCTGACTAATTTCACGCAGAATGCAGCAGAAGAAGAAAGAGGGAGATGATTGAGGGAAAGGAGAGAGAGATGAGTGGATCTTTATTGTGACAAACTGCTTCATCACGTCCAGGTCCTCCTCTCAGTCTAGATTTTCCCAAAGTCTCCATATCTGGGTCATTTTAAAATAACCGAGGACTAGCTGAGCTCTGGTGACACGTTCGACAGCTGCGGGCGTCGAACGTCCTCAGGTTTTTTAGCTGTTGGTGTTTGTGGAGGTTTTACAGTGACACACAATGATGATCTTGACAACAGGAAACATTTTCCTTCAGATTTTTGCTGCCTTTTGAATTGAATTTTAATTTTCTTTTCAACAGGAGTAGTAGATCCAAAGATCTTGCTAATTACACTTGATGATTCTGTCACTTTGCAAATGACACCATGAACAGAAAACCTGCCTTGTACAAAGGTGTCGAATATGATTTTGTGTTTTTTGTGTTTTAACCTCAGGGACAGTAAATCTGTAACAGTGTTAGCAAATCATTTCCAGTCTTCATGTTATTTTAGTCAGCGGTCTCCAGTAGGAAAACAAAGAAAAGAACATGTTTTGCTTGTTTCCTTCATATTACTGTTCTACCTGCCAAAAAGACACAGAAAACCTTTTCCATGAAAACCTGCTTCATGAAAAATACTACAGTGATTATTTTTTTTATATGATCTAATTTTATTGATTTAAGTTCCTATTTTCTCATTTTTCCCCAAGGAAAACTGGACAGTCATGATACTAACAGCATTTCCAAGCATGTTTTGCTCTGTGCTGATAAGACAACTGATGCAGTATATCCTGTAACCCTGTGTGTGTGTGTGTGTGTGACTCTCTCAGTGTCTCAGATGGTGATTGAGGAGGTGAGTGTTCTGCAGACTCAGCTGGAGATCGAGAAGTCGTGCCGGGAAAATGCAGAGGCCCTGGCCACAAAGGTCAGACACACACACACATACATAAGCACACACACGCGCACACACTCAATCAGCAGTGCTATAAGATTAGCATTATCAGGGTCCAGCTGGCATCAGCAGGCGAGTGGGAGTGGAGAGGTGAGTCAGGATGACTCTGCACAGAAACAGTTTGACCACATCATCTGTCTGTTTCTGTCTGCACAGAAAAAAACGGTGTCCTTATATTAAACTTTAATAACGTTTAGAGGTAGAAAAGTCATTTATTATTTATTTTTGCTGACATTTAACATGTGATGAAGGGTTAAACTGGGACTTGAGTCCATTGTATTGGTCAAATATCTCAGGTTGAATCTAAATATCCAGCAGCAGCTCAAGAGAAGTGAGAACATTTTCATTTTTGTTTAATTTATTTTTTTATTCATTCATGTTTTTGTAGTTTGGATGAGGTGAAAAAGTTCATCTCTGTGAATCACTGTCTCAAAGTCCAAAAAGACAAAAATACAACGCCCCAGTAAACTGCCCTTTTTTTGATTATGTGCACTTTTAATGAAGTTGTCATTGCCTTTGACCCCTGTAACCTTTGACCTCCAGCTCAGCTGTGAGAACAGGAAGTTGAAGTACCTGAGCCTGTCGTCTCGTCCGTGTTTGGATGAGCTGCTTCCCAGCATCTCAGACTGCATCGCACTGGAGACAGACGCAGATGCAGACGCTGCAGACGGCAGCTCCGACACCTTCTCCCAGTATCAGCAGCAGGTTAAAGGTACAACACGTGGAATTAGATCATTTGAAAATGGTACATTGTGTACTGATGCTGACAGGGCAGCATTTTAGCTGCTAGTAGTCAAGAAGTAGGAATGCTTGACTGTTTTGCACATGAAGGTAAAAATAGAAGATCTGGTGCAGTGGACATAGATCAGAAAACTGATTGCTTAACTTAACATTTAAAAATGGAAACAAATCTTTTTATTTACTCAAATTTTGTTTTCAGAAAGCAAATAGTTTTAGTCTGCAGGTTGGTTTCAGGAGTTTCTCATTCTGCTATGTTTTTAAATAAAATACACTTTCACACGTTGGTCTCTGTTTTCCATCAGAGCTTAGGGAGACGGTGAACAGCTTGTTGGAGGAGAAGAAGAATTTTGTTTGTCAGATTCATGACCAGCAGAGACGGATAGAGGAGCTGACTGTACAGGTGAGGAGGGAGAAGTATGGACATCCACCTGCAGGACATTTTAAAATGCCCGGTGACTGATGTTGAATGAATTTTCCTTCACTGTCTGCAGTCAGAGAAAGATCAGGCAGAGATGAAGGAGCTTCATGAAACTGTGGAGCAGCAAAGAAAAACCATCAAGAGATTTAAGAGAGGTGAGTCACGACACACGGAAACACAGTGAGGTTACAACAGGCTGAGGTACTGACTCACAACGCTCATGAACTATGAACTTCTCTTTATCGAGTTAAGGTAGAGATGTCTCGACATACATAAGTTACGCATGTTAACATTAACTGTACAAGTGTTAAGATACTAACTTTACCATCAGACTGTGTGATGTGTTTGAATAAAATACAGGGTGAATAAAGAGATTACTAGTGTTAATTCAGAAGAGTCCAGGTCCATTGTTTTCCCTGTCTCTGTGTCTCTGCAGTCTCCATGATGGCAGCTCAGGAGTACGAAGGGATGAAGGACCAGCTGGACTTGGAGCAGACCCTGAGAGTCAAAGCTGAGACTTACGCTCATGAGGTAAAGATACGGTCACAGAAAGACACTGCCTGAGTGAAATTACACACTCTACTGTAACACATAGTACAAAAGAAGAGAGAATGCAGAGGTGTGTAAGTACACGACTAAAGTTGCATTAGCGTGAAGCTGCGTCCCAAAACGTCCCATTAACGTCCCATCCAAGTCCCATCCAAGTCCCGCTTGTCCGGTTTGTCTTTGCAGCCTTGGTCGGGAGCATTTTTGAATATTGAATCCACGCTCAGTTTTACATATTTAACTTTTCATGTGGTGAGAATGTGAAAATCACATTAGAGGAACTTAATCGGCACATTGTTCATAAGCTGCATTTCTGAGTCACTGCTCATTTCTGAAAATGTTTCACATTACGCAGCTTCAGCTTTCTGAAATCTTCCAATCTGATGATATAACTAAGTGTTTTCCATGAACTGAAAGCTGTCGAGTGCTGCTGCTGTTAGCTTCAGTGATAAACAGCGACATGCATTGCTGTGTTGGTAATTGATGTGTGTGTTAATAACCTAGTGCCTGATTAATGAAATGTCCTGAATCTGCTGTTTACTGACCTGAAAAGTGAAGAGCCTGCAGGATTAAAACAGCCTGTGTGTGATGGACAAACTGGAATGATATGCTGGAGGTTAAAATGTAGAAGATGAGAGATGTTTATCTTTCTCCTTCCTTCTTCTTACACCATCCTGTCCTTCTCCCCTGGCCTTCCACCACTCCTTTTCTCTATGCTGTTCCTCCTCCTCCTCCTCCTCTGTCTCCTGCAGATGCTGGTGAAGCAGAAGGAGGCCAACAGGCAGAGTATGCTGCTGCTGCAGAGTGCTGAGCCCAGCGTTCAGCTGCTCAAAGCTCTGGAGGACGTCGCTTCTATCACCAAAACCCTGGAGGAGGAGCGTCTGCAGCATCAGCAGAAAGTAAACTGTGAAAACTTGTGCTTCTTCAGGTTATTGTGGTGGTTGTTCAGCCAAAGCTGATGTGAATGTGATTCATAACTGATATCACATATTGAAGATGAGAACACAGCCACAAAGGCAAAAGGAAAAGAAAAGGATAAAGAATAAGAATAAACTTTCCACACACACACAATATATCAACCAACAATCTGACAGTAGACTGCCTTTCATTGTGTAGCCATGTTGTGTGTGTGTGTGTGTGTAGGTGCAGAGTCTGGAGGCCCAGCTGCAGCAGAGCTGTGTGAAGAAGCAGCTGGAGGCTCTGCAGAGGCAGCTGGAGCTGCTGGAGGTAGAGAAGAAGGAGGTGGAGGGACGACTGGAGCAGGCAGAGAAGAAGAACGAGGAGCTGGAGAACAGAGGTGGGCGGAGGAGGAGACGCGCGCACACACACACACGTTCACACACACAAAATGGAAGCAGTGGGTGGAGTTAAAGGGGTCCTCAAGTGGGTGGAGGACGGGATAACAGAGGGACTGGACCTGCACACGCATGTTCATCAGCTAAGAAGTGAATCACAAAGATACAAACAAAGAAGTAGAGGAAACAGGAACGCACACACACATGTGTATATGTGAATAGGAATAAGCAAACAGCATGCATAGCAACAGGAAGTCAGGTTTTTAGTTGAGGCAGTAAAAAAATCCTGCATTATTAATACGCAGAAGTACTAATTCTACTGCGGTTGAGCCACAGCATCAACATGAAAGTTTTAATTCAGCATTTTTCTCATTAAGAATCCTGCAGTTTTCTTTGGCTAATAAAATGTGTTGAACAGGGTCACTGGTGTTTTCCGCCCCCTCTCTGTCCTGTGCAGCTGTTGTGTGTTTATTGCTCCATGGATGTTAACACAGACCACTGATCCATCTGCTGCAAGAAATCTGGCAAACATGCAGAATTTCTCCCTCCGTGCAACACGGCATCTGTCTGTTACTTTTAAATGGGTCACATGAAGTCAGGGCCAAAACCACCAACTGCCTTCAACCAGAAACCATTAAAAAGGACAAATAAATAAATAAATAAATAAACAGAGGCCTCTTTCATGGCTACAGAGATGGTGTGTTGAGTAAGAGTCTTCACTCTGCTGTGAAAGGTGGAGGCTTGAAGGATGTCTCTCACCAGAAAAATACAGCATACTTTTAGTACAACATTACATTTGTTCCGTAGCAGTAGTGCTGTAGTTGTATTATCTGTTTCCATTGTTTTCCTTTCTCTCCACAGTCCACGAGCTCCAGGAGACCCAGAAAAAGATCACCATGACGACCAGCACAGCGCCCCCTCCCCCTGAACCTGGGTTGGCACCGCCTCCTGCACCTCCCCCACAGCCACCTCCACCGCCTCCTCCTCCCCCTCCTCCGCCTCCTCCACCTCCCCCATCGAGATGCAACCCCCTCAGGTGAGGACGGGAGCAACAGACCGAGCACATGTTCCATATCACGCTGTCACAGACGTTTCTGAGGTTACTGTACTGTACGTCCACTGTACGCTGGAGCAGAAGCCTTGGTAACATGTGACAGTAGCAGCTGAAACTGAAACTGTTACTGGGCCAGAAAAGAAAAACACTGAAACCAACAGTAAGACCCGTAACAGACTCACTGCATGATTTGTCTTACAGTGGTCAAGTTGGGTTCATTTATTAGTAGAACGCATTTAACAACCAATTTTACTGCTGTACTTTACACAGTAAGAAAGGGATCAGAAAAGGAAAAATCAAAGCAGTAATGGAGAATAACATGAGAAGGTGGAACATACTGAAGATAGAAAACACGAGTCTTTTGTAATAATCATCAGCTGATCATGGCCTAATTAATCAGAGCATTCCTAGAAAAGCAACATAAACCTCAGTTATTGTTTGTCCCTGTCTGTCCAGCTCTCTGATAGCCATCATGAGGAAGTCTTCAAAAGGCTCGAAAACCTCTGTGAAGGCAGAGCAGTCTCCAGGTGGGTTCCCGCACACTTTCTTATATTTACAGTCTATGTTGTCAGACATGTTAGACATGACTGTTTCTGTTATGTTATATCATGATAGTCATAAACACAGTCTTGATGTTTTAAGGTCCAGGGGCCAATATAAGCCACATTTTGACTATGTGCTGTTTTATTTCATTTGCGGTCGTCAGCTTTTATAGCTGATGCTTGGTGCATATTCCTTGATTAATTTGTGTTTATTCAGTATCGTAGCTTTGGAATATTTGGGTTAACAGGAGTCCACAGGTCCTCCTATAACAGGGTAATTTGACCGTGCTTTCAGCTTTCTTAGCTAACGTAGAATTCTTAGCCCTGCCTCTTCTTTCTCACGCTCTCCAGTTGCTGAGGGTGTGGACGATGTGAAGGTGAAGGCGGTGAATGAGATGATGGAGAGGATCAAACACGGCGTCGTCCTGCGGCCCGTCAAGAGTCAGGACAGCAAGGTGAGGACGAGACGGTCAGACGGAGAAGTTTTAAAGACAAACTTATTTTGCTATTTTCTGATCATGACTTGTTTTGTGAAAGAATCCAGAGGTCACAGTCACCCAGGATGAATCTGCTGTGGCCTTTAGGACGGAACAGTTCATACATGCAATGATATTAAGGGGTCAAAGGTCAACGGTCACAAACGCTATTCCTGCATCCTGAAAATGACTTTTTAAAACTGATCTTTCCAAAACAGAATCAAAACAGATCAAAGCAACAGAAACAATATTCCTGCCTCATCAACAGTAATTCCTCTCCTCTTCCTGTAAAGATCAGGCCGTCCGTAAACACTCAGGTGGTTCAGCTCCATATTTCATGCAGGCTGAATGCACTCTGGCTGATTGCTCTCTTCTCTTTCCTCTCCATGTTCCTCTTTTGTGCTGCCACAGAGAATAGCAGTAAAAGTGAGTATATTGACATTTGCATCAATCTTGTGATGTGATGCCTTTGTCTCTCCCCAGGGAAAAAGACATTTTCCTCCCTCTGACCCCAACAAACCCAAGACACACACACACACACACACACACACTGCAGACCCTCCAGTTTCAATCAGTTAAACACACGTCACTTAAACATCCATCTCAGATAACCTCATGGGCTGGACACTGCGGCTGCTGGGTTATTGTTCCTCCCCTAAGGGAAGCTTACTAACCGGGAGTCCTGCAGTATCAGTGTAACAGCTTTCAATCAGCAGGACAAGTGAGTTTTCTGCAGACATCCCTGGCACTGTGATGCTGCATTCAAAAAATGGAAATCAGAAAACCCTAGTTTGTAGCTATAGTTTCAAAATCTGCAGTTTCCAGCTTTTCACTGATTGTGGGACACAGCAACTGTGCTAAGCTCTAGCTATTGGGTTAATTGGAAAACATGAAGGAAAATTATTTGTGTTTGTTTGTTTTTTTTCCAGCAGCCTCCAACATGTGAGGAGAAACAACAGGAGAGCGCCATGGACGAACTGAAAGGCATCCTGGTAAAATATACAACTTAATGCTTCGTGTTTTGTAACAAGAGCAAATACAAAACAGTAAATCAAGAGAGAAAAACATTTCTCTGTAAATCTGGTTCAGTGTCACCAATTCTGACCTTTTGATAATAAACTCCTTTCAGAGGAGACCAGGATCATGGCTGTTATCAGGAGAAGAAACCATTTTATTTTGGATATACAGTCTTTGGGTCGTTCCCTCTAAAGGGGTTTGGAATGGATTCTGTTTACCTTCAGTAATGCCTGTGAACTCACCTGTGAAAAGGACATTAATTCGATTTTTTGTCGATTTATTTTCAATGTGTCATACGAAGTCAAATTTTAAATTAGTCTCACATTTTGTAAAATAATAAACTTCCTGCAGTAACAGGTGTGTTTTCCTCCAGGAGACGGTGAAGAGGAGCCCCAGCAGAGGCTCCCAGGAGTCAGGGCCGTCTCCGCCGGGCAAGAAGGACAGTGAGCTGGAGGTCATCTTGAGACGTAGGCGCAACAAGGCGGGAGAGGCTGGCTCCGGAGGTAAACACACCTCAGGACAACAGTTGTTTCTAATTTATAATTACCGTAGAAAATATCAAACTTTTCCTCCCTGCAAAGTCTCAAATTGTTTTCACTGACTCATTTTGGAGTTTGAGAACCTAAACTTCACTTTTATATTACGTTAGTTTGGTTTTTATGTGAAAGTGTGTGTTAAGAAAATATGTCCGTGATTCATAATGAGCTGATATTAGGAAATTAAATCACTCAGAGCTTTACAGAAGAATAAAAGTGTCAGATTCAACATTGATAAAAAAGCGTAAAAGTGTGAAAGCTGCCTGTGTGAAGCGTTGAATTCAGAGACGGAGACAGTTCATTGAGCTCTGCTCTGTATCTCAGGGTTCATGTGAGGTTGTTGTTAATTAACATGTTGCTGCGCCAGTCAATGTTCAGAACATGTGATGTTAACGCTGCAGAGGTCAGAGGTCTGACTCCCACTCTGACTGCACTCAAAACAAATTTCGTGCTGTGAGGGCGATTACAAAAAACCTGTGTGTGTGTGTGTGTGTGTGTGTGTGTGTGTGTGTGTGTGTGTGTGTGTGTGTGTGTGTGTGTGTGTGT
>JBBMJY010000002.1:23044214-23060993 GCA_037833715.1 Toxotes lorentzi | reverse complement strand
GTGTGTGTGTGTGTGTGTGTGTGTGTGTGTGTGTGTGTGTGTGTGTGTGTGTGTGTGTGTGTGTGTGTGTGTGCGTCCAGAAGAGGGCGCACTGCACCACAGAATGAACACACTCTGTATAATGAGGTCAGGTTACTGCTGATATGGATTCATCTGCTTTTCCATCATTGATTGACCTCGACCAGCAGAACGAACAAAAGCTGCTTGACTTAAAGTTTGCAAAATATTTAAACTCAATACATGACTGAGTCAAACCCAGAGAGTTTCAGATTATTCATATTAAAATAAGACATAATGACTGAACAATCCATGTTCAATTGATGCCTCATTGTGGTTGTTCTTTCTTTTTCCTCTTCAGATGAGCGTGAGGGCCAGATGAGCCACGTCTCCTCCTCCGACAGCCTGAACGGGAGGCGCACCAGCACTGACTCAGGCAAAGATCCAGAGGGGACGGGGAGGCTGAGCGTCCCCTCCGACCCGCCAGGATCCAGGGTCAGCACGGAGAGACGGGGATCAGGGCCGGGACCCATTGTGGCCAGGAGGAAGAGTTCTGACACCGGAAGAGAGGCCAGAGGGGGCTCCTGGCAGGAGAGGAGGTCCTGCAGCTCTCTGTCTGAGAAGGAGATGGCAGAGTCTCCAGTTGGCAACGGCTGCATCAACAGGTGGAGCATCGCCGCATCAGAAACATTACCTAACCTAACTAAGAACCAGTTCACACTAATCTGTGGCAGTTTCAGAATCTGTGTGTTATTATTTTAGATACAAGGAAGAATAACTGCAAACTCAGGGAAGTGTCCACATAACCAACAGGTCAAGTTTTGCCAGGTTACTGAAGTTCATGTAAACACACTTCACTTTTATTGGAGTGAAGCTGTTCTAGTTTGATTATGACACCCAATGTTTACGTGTAAACAATATTTGGTTTGATTACTCAGTTTTTGACTCTACTCCAAACAGTGTCGGGGAGGATGATCAAAATGTGACGGAGAAGTGTGTCCAGTCAAACGGAGTCGACCACGGCGAACCCGGCGAGGATGCGCACGCCGAAGTCTGCGTCGGCCCAGTCAACGGCAGCGCTGACGCCGAGTGCTAGGATGTACTCTGAGGATCCGGGGTTTTGTTTCTGTAATCTCATCCAGGCATTGATTGACCGATGTGAGCCGTGTCACTGGTGTTTACTCTCAGATCAGATGACTTAGGGTGCGATCACACCTTGGAAAAGTTGACTTTGTCGTACTTTTGTATTTACATTTTTCTGATTCATACAAACCATTTAAAAACTAACTACAGTGGGGCCTGTAAAGAAAAGCTACATGACTAGCATGCAGCTAATGTATTGAACAGTTTCGGTCCAAGCAACTCTAACACATGGAGAAAAAGCGGATAAGTGTAAGTCCAGAGTTTGACTCTCATCGTTCTCATGTGAACGAGTGAACATCGTTCTCATGTGAACGAATGAGTTTAGATCAACTGTTCAGGATGTGCTTGGTGTGAACGCACCCTACCAGGTCCAGCCACTGTAGAAAAACAAACACAGACTGTAACTGTTGCTCATCAACAATTAAGACATATGCAAACTGTTGTTCTTCTCAGTCTAAACCAGCTTGAGCGTAAAAATCGTGTGGAGGTTCATGAATCTGCTGGTTTTTTAAATAAATAATAAAACTAAATAAATAATACTAAATACTAAACTAAATAAATGATAAAATAAAATAATAAAACTGATTATGTTTAGAATTAATAATAGCTCCCCTGCTCAGGATTTTCAATATTCCTATGACTTGTTCAGGATTCATATGAATGAAACTGCTGGCCCTCACCTCTCACAGTAAATTAGGTCTTAGTCAAAAACGAATGGTTCTCAGCCATTGCAACATGCAGCGTGCCACTGGTTTAGATCAAAAACCAGCAGTGAAGTAGAAAATACACACACACTTAAACATCCACTAAAACCACCATCAGTAAAACCAGAAGTTAGTCAGTGCAGGCATCCATGAGAGCACAAACCACAGTGACAGGGCCGTCAGTGTGGAGCTTTCTCCAGTGGCTGATAGTCAGTAACCAATAACCTGAGCATTTCTCAATGTGCTGTGCATCCGTTCTTTCCTTTGAAGGCTTCTTAATACAACCCTGTGGATCCCTGAGGACAGCTTGACTGAACTTTGTGAGGGAAGCCTCAGTTTTCTTCAAGCACTCCGACTTGTACAATGACTGCAGAGCTTTGGGTTGATGTTTTTTTCTGTTTGATGCACAAAGGATCTGTTCGGTATGACTCTGTGTCATCAGAAGGAATGCACTGTACCAGTTAGAATCCAGCCCTCCAGCTTCTTCTGCTTCTCCTCCACCTCTTCTTTACTCCCAGTTTCCATGAGGGCTGCACAATGTGTGTTGAAACACACTTTTTGTGTTAAGTTACACTTAATTGGGTTTATCCAATCAAACTACATCCACTAATGAAGGCCGTGAGATGTGGCTGAGAGCTCCAGAAAAAACAAACTGTAACTGACTGATGTTTTGAGTGATGTCCTCATTGTGCAGCCCTGACTGTAGAATCCAGGTATTTAGATTATCTCATTCTGTTTAATCCAGTTTAATCCAACCTCTTCCTGAGTCTAAATGGAGGGAGGCTGAGTGAAAACATCCAGGAACAATTTTTAAAACCAGGGTTAAACAAATTGTCCAGAAAACACTGCATGTGGAAAGGCACGTTTCCTTTCTTCCACTTTTGCTGCTGAGGCTCAAGTCCAGGTTTCAGCGTGCCGACTATCAGTGTGTCGTAAGGCTTTGATATGGAAATCAAACAAGTGTGGAATAGAGATGTGACTGATATTTTCAGTTTTACAGGAATAAAATAAGAGGTTTCTCCAACAACACAGACAGGAGGTGGGTTTCCATCTGGTTTTCATGCACGTTTGTGGTTTGACTGGCCATTCACCTTCTTCAATAATTATTTAATGTCATCTCAGCGGTTTATCTCAGTTAACCAACTTATTATTCACAGAATAGAAATACACATTAAGTCATATTTTCTTTGCAGAAAGTCTTGAAATTTGGTTAAAATTTACGTTTGGATGGAAACCCACCTTACAGCACAGTTCCAACTAAATCACAGCAAACAGAAATGTTCTCAGGGTCCATGGGACAAAGTTTAACCAAATCCACTTTGGGGGCCTTGATAAGAAATTGTGTGGGAGAAACTAACAGAGCCATTTCTTTTTAAAGTAGCAGTGATATAAACATATGGTTGGAACAGCTTTGGAGGAATGAGGTGCTTGTATACTTTGTCTGCCTCTCCACAGACACCTGCCTCTAAACCTTTATGTCCTGAATAACAGTTTGTGGTGTTAAATCTCATGAGATGCTGTCATAGTTCCTGCACCAGAGACGAGGTCTTCCACACGCCTTCCTACACCGAATCAGCACTGAGTCCACAGTCCTGTAATCTGAGACACCCTCATTGTTTCTGTACTCGCTCACCATCTCACTTCACCGTGCATTCCTTGGCTTTTAATTTGTAGGGCCTGCTGTCTCTATATAGCTTTCCTGACACATGATGCAACATTAAGAACAATTTTGAAGAGTATGCAATTACATACGGCACATTTGTATGATGCTTTCACACCTTGTCATTCTTTCTTAAAACACAGAACACATTCAAAATCACATTTAGTACATTTTGTTCCGTCCTTTAGGTGTACTTTATTCTAATGCAAAGGACCAGATGTTAAGGAGTTCATGAACCGTTAGGCTGCACATCCAACAACTCATTAGGACTATGAAGATGCCACAGGCCTGAATATTATGCATATCGGGGCCTTGCACAGGCCTTCAGACGGCTGTGGAGTTGGCCTGCAGCTGCGTTGTGTTTTGGGTCCTTGTACTGATTGCATAGTTGTTGACCAAGTGGCTACTTAACAAAGGGGTTTACTGTATCTGACAGAGTTTGCGTGACTATAGATGTTGTGTGTGTTTGGGATATAAATGAAGTGTTAAAAGTTTTTTAAAACATGGATTTTCATTTTAGCATCACTTGAAATAAATTGCAATTCAAAATAAAACAAGCATCGTTTGTCTTAATTTGAAAAAGGTAATAGCAAAAGCCACAGATGAACAGATCTGCATACAAGCTGTAAGCATTGCATTACACTGTCACCTTGTTAAGTGACTGTGATAAATGGAGACGTTATCAATTCATTAGGGTTTCATCCAGAGTAAGAGCAACCTCCATAGGCAAATAAATAAATAGATAAATAAAAAATGGAAGCCAAATACTGTGCAACATGAAGCTCAAAACATTAATGCTTTGGAAGAAACATATAAGGAGTTGGGGGATAAACACACTTGAGTCACATGAGGCAGAAATGTATTTGAATTCATTAAGCAAACGGGATTAAAAGTCGAGTTTCGGTTCACACTCCCAAACACAAGGTGGCGCTATGCTGATTCACCGCCGTTTGAAAACCGCCGCGGAATTATTGCGTAGTGTTTCAAGATGTCGTCGCAGTACTATCAAGAGATGCAGGAGAGCTTCAAAAACAACAACAAAAGCCGAGAATTCCCGGCTCATACCGCAAAAGTCCACTCCGTGGCGTGGAGCTGCGATGGCAGGAGACTCGCCTCTGGGTCTTTTGATAAAACAGCCAGTGTTTTTATCCTGGAAAAGGACCGCTTGGTGAGTCGCCGTGCAGCTTTCGACTAGCATGCTAGCGTTAGCCTCGTTTCACTGAACGAATGAGAGTAACTTCTAACGTCGGCTAATGAACTCTAACAAACAAATGTATTTTTAAACCGCCTAAAGTATATCCCAGACTTGTGGATAATACTCTATATTAAGCTTTACACGCCTCGGTTAATAAACTAACGCTAACGAAATTTGCCCTGACCTGGTTAATGTAAAAAAATGTTACGCCAGACTCCATTGAGAAAAGTCCAAAGTTTTAACGTTAACCGTCAGTCGAAGCTCGCAGTCTCACTTTACTCAATACAGAAACATATTCCCATTTAAAATATCTGCTTATATCTTTAATACATAGTATACATGAAAACGTACATTTCTCTTAGTCCTAAATTATTTTATTAAATCTGTGTTTTACATACATACATTTACATGTAATTACTTTAAGACTGAAGCTTTGTAGCTCAGTTTTAAATCACTAAATGGACTATATTTGCGTTAAAATAGGATTTTATTTGAATTGTTTAGGTTTTTATTTTGCAGCCATTTTGTTGCCAGTTTGTGGGTATGTTTGTAGTTATTTCCATCAAAGGAGAAATGTCAGAGATTCCTTAGGCTTCTGCTCCTCGTTTATGTGGGCTGTGTTAGATGATGTGAATATGGTGGTATGTTGGTCATACAAAGGTATGGGTCTGTAAGGGTTCAGGACTAAGGGCTCATTGGAACCAGGCTGGTGAACACCTGTTAAATCTGACACTGTCCCCAGGTAAAAGAGAACAACTACAGAGGTCATGGCGACAGCGTAGATCAGCTCTGCTGGCATCCAACCAACCCAGATCTGTTTGTCACAGCATCTGGGGACAAGACCATTCGCATATGGGATGTCCGTACCACCAAATGCATTGCCACTGTCAATACAAAAGGTGAGACTTGGTTCTTGTGGTGGCATTTACAAATAGCACTTACAAATATAAGACCCCCTTAATCCTTGCCAAACCTTTGTCCTTATGTTTTTTAGGGGAAAACATCAACATCTGCTGGAGCCCTGATGGTCAGACTATCGCTGTCGGGAACAAAGATGACGTGGTGACCTTCATTGATGCCAAGACTCATCGGTCCAAGGCAGAGGAACAGTTCAAGTTCGAGGTGAACGAGATTTCCTGGAACAACGACAACGACATGTTCTTCCTCACAAATGGCAACGGCTGCCTCAATATTCTGAGGTAGGAGCCAAACAGAACCTGACAGGAAGAATCCTGCAGAGTTTTATTCTCACACAAACAACCTCTAAATTTCTGTTTCCCAGCTGTTATGTGTTCACCAAAAGCTGTGAGTACTGTGTTCCCAGTCAGTTTTCACACACTGACACCTGCCAGCTGCTGCTCTCTGCTGAAGGTGTGTTGTTAGGTACTGGAACTTGTTGGTGTTTGTCATGTAACTCTTTTCTTCTCTACTGTTCCTCCAAGATCTGTTTTTCACACTGCTGTGCTCAGATGGACACACAGGGCTGGTACTGGTTTCTTTAGATGCTGCACTATATTATATAACGAAACTTTGTACAGTGAGGCCTCAACCAGCCAGACTGTGGTAAACAGGAGTCATGTGACTCTGGGACAGCTCTTTTAATGGAGACTTCTGTCATTGTGCTGGTTTGAGAGACGCACGCTCTAAATAACAAAGGTAGAGCTGAGTATCCACAGACAGGCGAGTGCACCTCTTGTATTCACCTGTAAAATTACCATTGTTCAACTGCAGTGTGCTTTAGTGTTGTTTGACAGGTGAACTTTTTTTTTTTTTAACAAATTCAGACAAATGCTTCCTCGTCTTGTGTGATAGTCAGCATCATGTTCTCGCTGCTCATGTGATATTATGTCCAGAAACACAAAATAATATGTTTCATACTTTCATACAGTCACATGAGCCAGACAAACGAGGAAATGATCCTTACACTTCTAAAACCAGCACTGTTAGGCACTTTTTCAGAGTTTGCTGATTTTCATTTTATCTGGTGCCACAAACAAACAAACAGGATCTAAAATCTAACCGAAATCGAGCGTGAAATGTAACGTGTTGTCTTCACGCAACGTTTTTCCATTTCTGACGCGTCTCAACACAACGTTGTGGTTACCAAAGGAAAATCCACCCAGGTAAACAGTGCTTTTCTCTTTTGATTCTTTTGTTATCTCCACTTTATCTTGGTCACTCATTACTCTTTTTTCATTCACACTTATTAAAGCACTTTTATGAACACCTGTAAATGGCACTTGTTTTCCTGTGGTTTAAAATAAACTGTTCTAAATTCACCTGGTGTGGAGTTCCTCATGGTTACTGGTGTTAAATCTTATGTCAGTCTCCCGCTGTGTGTTTCTGGGCTTAAATAATGGTTTGTTTGTTTGTTTGCAGTTATCCAGAGCTGAAGCCCATTCAGTCCATCAATGCTCACCCATCCAACTGCATCTGTATCAAGTTCGACCCCACAGGAAAATACTTTGCCACAGGAAGTGCAGACGCCCTGGTCAGCCTGTGGGATGTGGAGGAGCTGGTCTGTGTCCGCTGTTTCTCCAGGTCAGTCTGTGTGTGTGTCTGTTGTATGTGCTTCGTGTATAAAAAGCAGTGCACATTCATAAAAAATCTTGAAACCTTTTCTGTCCTTTATCGATACATTCGTGTTTATCATAACATGAAAATAAGACTCAACATAATAACTTGACCCTGTGAGGTCATCGGGCTCAATCTGTTTATTGAATGGTGGATTTCTTTTTATTGCAGGTTAGATTGGCCCGTTAGGACTCTGAGTTTCAGCAATGATGGCAAGATGTTGGCCTCGGCCTCTGAGGATCACTTCATAGACATCGCTGAGGTGGAAACAGGTCAGTTCAACAGTTTGCCAAGTCAGAGAGGCCAACAGCAAACCAGAGGCTGTTTGTCTGATTTATCTGGGGCTTTGACAAGAGATTATGCAGTCTGTGGGCAGTAGAAAACACATTTTGGATACTGAAACCTTGGCTTTTAGGACAGCGTAGAGATTTTTTTTTTTATTTAATGATTACAGATTTTGTTTTATCTCCTAAATAATTTGACACGTTTTTCACGGCCTCAACTGTCGTATGTTTGTAGGAGAGAAACTGTGGGAGGTTCAGTGTGATTCTCCAACCTTTACTGTCGCCTGGCACCCAAAGAGGCCGCTGCTGGCCTACGCCTGTGACGACAAGGAGGGAAAATACGACAACAACCGAGAGGCGGGCACCGTCAAACTGTTCGGCCTCCCCAACGACTCCTGAGACAGATAAGCTGAGTCTGATAAAACTAGTTTGGCTCTGTTATGTCGTAGTAATTATAAAAATATGAGCAGAGTAAAGGAAGCATCATCAGGAAACTAAAAATCTGTTCAGCCCAGAGGATGCTGCTGCTTTTCATTTTGGTTTCAGCTCCTCCAGCAACAGTAACCTTTGGCCACCAGCAGGTGGTGCCGTTCTCCTAACTGTGGCTTCATTCCCTGTTTTTATACACAGATAAAAACATAACTCCCTGTACTGTAATATATTATGTAAAATACGTGTTGTTTTTGATATTAAAATTGGTCTGTTTATAATTATGACGTGTCTTGAACCATGATTGCCAATTTACTACGTGATGTTTGTTAAAATGTCATGAAATTCTCACAGTTGGTGTTTTCAGATTTTTAAGTTGGAGTGAAGTTTACATTTAAAAAGTGAAAAGTGTCGTCTTGTAAGAATCAGATGAGCTGATACCAATATAAATCACGTTTATTAATGTTTATTCCTATAAAATCTGTGAAAAGTCTTAAATATGTACCGATGATACACAACAGCAAGGTTTATGTTTATTTATTTCTGTTGCCTTTAAGCAGAGCTGTTCTTATGTCAAAGGACACAGCAGAAAGTCTGAGCAGGAAAAACTCATTTAATTAATCTGGACCTTGAACCGTCCACACGTGCCTGCAGCTGGGCTGCGTGTATTAGATAATAAAAGGAGGAGGTGAGGGGAAATGGAATAAACATATACACTAACCCAGTGTAGTGTAAGCACAAAACCCCACAATCTATCATTCACCCATTTGTATGCAGAAAAACTCCCCCACATTTTATTAAATATTAAACACTGTTCGCTATTGTTATAAAGGAGGGTCCCTTCTTTACTGTTGCTACAGAAAATGTTTTTTTTTTTTTTTTTGGATAATATTTTTCAGTAAACAGTTGGTTATCACTTAAGATGCGTTCACTGCTTGATACCCATTCGTTTCTGATGGATAAGAGCAAAATATTTCATATGGAAGCAGGAGAAATTGTAAAATGCCTCAAGCTACTTGTGTTTATGTGCTTATGTTTCCCTAACATCTCCCCCAGCAGATTATGGCTTGTGTTTGCCTGGATCTAAATCACAGCAGTGTTACAGCTCCAGAAAACCCCACCCTGCCTCCTACAGCAGACCATGAGCCTGATCTCTCCTGAACCTCAAGCAAGGAGTTATTTTTAACGTGAACCACAATCTTTCTCTGACCTTAGCCAATCAGTTTTTGTGCCTATGAACATCCAGTAATAATAATTCTACTACTACTACTAAGAATAAGGATGATGATGATGTGTGTGTGTGTGGGGATCATTCCAAAGTGCACATGCAAATCAGTTGAATCAATCACCTGGTCTTGAATCTAGCGTCCTGGCCTGGTGCACCTCAATGGCCCTTGAGTGTGTCCTCCCACCAGCCTCCCTGCTGATCCCAGCTGTTATTTATTGTAGCTGGGACATTGTGAAGAGTCAATATCCATGGAGCCAGCGAGCATCATGGGATAATAAATCAAATATAGCTGCCCGCGGGGTGTCCTTCATCTCCCTGTCTCATTGTGTAAGCAGGAAGGTCTATCTGATTTGACTTAATGGTCTGATATACATGGAGCAGCCTCACCGTTCCATTTACAGTCAGCCTATAAATCACTGGTGTTTTGGCATTTTGATGTGGCTTTAAAGTTCAGTGGGCAGGGAACAGCATTAAATGCTGCCGGTGGTTTATGCAAAGTCTTTGGAGAAAATATCAAGTAGGTAGGCTACATGGTGGAGAGCTAACAGGACAAACCTGTAATAACCTCATATTTCACTGTTGGTGAATGTTGCTTCTCTGATCGTACTAACATATCACAGGGATTCAGCCTGGAATATGTGGCCTCCAGCAACATGTAGTGAAGTTTAACTTGAAGCCACAGTTCAAACAAACCTGGCTACGTGTCTCACTGCTGCTGATCAGTATAAAAATCTGCCTCACCTGGGTCAGGTGATGTTTTTAAAAAGTGCTCTTTTAATGTTGTAGCTTTCTCATTTAGCTCACTGTTTATGTTTCATGTTATATGTACTGTCATACTGGAGTTTCAATAACTCACCAGTGATCTGGGAGGACATTTTAAGATTTCAGGGGCACTATTCACAAGGTTCCTAGTCCCATGATGCCTTGCATGAATACTGGGCACAACCTTGGGTTATTATTTTCACTGAACCAGTGTAACTTATTTTAGAGCTTATGGGAAATAAATGACGCGGGAGCCCAACCTGTCGCTCCTTACACAGTATGATCTACAAATGAAATGTTTCTTCTTCTTATTATTATTATTCTGATTTGTTGCTGCAGCTGGGAAAAAAAGTTAACACTGGATTTCAGAAAGAAAGTGATGTAAGGCTTGTTGTGATGTTAAGATGTTAAAAGCAAGAATATTGACTTGTGTAATACGACCATCACTAGGACACCTACAATTTAACAGCATGTTCATATTCATCTCCTCTTAACATGCTGAACATACAGAAGGTGAAACGGTGTCAGATACTTGCAGCCTAACTCAGGTCTCACATTGATCGATAGTCACATTCATTGAACAGCAGTTTTTCCCAAGGTGATCCTCCTGTGTTTAATCAGAGGCAGCACTCCGATGTGCTCAGACATGCTGATCAATCTATTTGGATACTAATGCTTTCAGACAAGTGTGTGTGTGTATCAGTGATGTGGGATTTGTGTATTTATTTATCTGTGTGTGTGTGTGTGTGTGTGTGTGTGTGTGTGTGTGTGTGTGTGTGTGTGTGTGTGTGTGTTAAAGAAGAGCAGCTGCGTTCAGAGAGATAATCAGACCCACCCATCAATTTGATTCAGTCAAAACGAATAAGTCTCTGGATCTGTTTAAAGGGCACTTCCGCCGTTCTGGTTAATTGCCGAGCTGCATTGACCGGAGGCTTCCTGATTGATTTTGGGGAGTTTTGATGTGATGAGAATCTTTGATGTCCAGTGATGCTCTCTGGTTTCCTGATAGATGACCAAATGTGCTTCCATTCAGCTCGAGGGGGGAAAACATCACGACCAAAATGCTATTTAAGGCTGAAAACATGCTGATATCTGGTGTTCAATGGTTTGAAATGGGTGACCATGTTCAGTCAGGACTGTTGGTGGAGACAGCAATTAGAAGTCCAAGAGTCCAAGTCTCCTACAGGTTCATGAAAAATTCAAAAGAAATCAAAACAAACTCTCATCTTCGAGGTCCAGCTGCGTGTAAGACTAAACTTATTCCCATGTCATAATGTCATTTTTTAATGCAGTGCAGTAAGTAAAATGTTACCAGGTTATAATTGGCAAGAATATCAAAATAAAATCAATGTTGACAAATATTTGAATTTCTCCACAAGTTACAAATTCAAACAATTTTTCCTCCAATGATTTTTGTCATGTCCTAATTGACCTGCTGTCAGAAAGAGATGTGAAGTGCTTTAAGCTGGTCTTTCAGCATCACAGCGAGTAAATTCAAGTGTGAATGCATGTGTTCAGCATCACACCATTAAAAATTAATAAAAGAATATTGGCTGGTAAATTTCATTGTCTACTTCATCTAATTTAATAGTTACTTAGGTAATTGATTACCTCACTCATGACTGAAGATGCGGAGAACGCGAAGCTGAAACCAGATCTGAGCGGCCTCGGCTGAATTTCACACAGGCCTCGAAGTCGTTGAAGATTTAATTGTTGTCTCCAGATTAAAATGATCGATTTGGTTGATATGGGACCCAAGGTGAATCACCATGTGCAAAGATGCAGAGACGGTTTGATTTTCAGGAGGTTTTTCAGTTGGTACAAACCTTTTCTTTTCCTGTTCTCTCAGGAAAACATAACCTGCTAAATAAATCTGCTTTCTCTGATGATAAAACTTGTCAGAGCTCTAAAGCTTCGTTTTATGTTCATATGTTTTTTTAATGGAACGATATCTCGCTTTTCTGGCGTAAACTTGTTTAATATTAGAACTGTGATGCCACTGTAAAGACACTGTGGCTCCTGTGGAGGTGGATGGATGGTGGATAATGGAGACCTGTGGTCGTACTGGTTGTTCCAGATGTAAATGTCCTTAACAGTGTGAGTGTGATGGAACAAGAGCTCGGAGCTCAGTGTAGTGTCCCTGGAAAAATCCAGGTAAAGAGGAGACGTACCAAACCAAGCGTGTGTGTGCTCAGCAGACCTTCCCTGGATAAATAAAGCCTACAGCTGCAGGTTCACCCAACTCTCAGAGTTTATCACAGACAACAATACAGGATGTTCAGGTTTCTAATTTGTGGACACAGATTACTGCTTTAACAAGAAGAGCAGGAGTCAGGACTTTTCTTTCTGGGGAGGCGGCGAACTGCTGACAGTGGCAAGGCTGGGCTGGCTGAACCACATAGTCTGGATAAAGACAAGGAGCACGAGGACACACACACACACGAGCAGAGGAAAGAGCTGTAGAAAGTGAAGAGGGAGAAAAGTGTGGAGAGCAGCATTCATCTTATAGACAGGGGACATGTTTATTTCTTCCTCTCTCCCTCCTGGTTAAAAACAGATAACTCTGTCATGCAGGTCTTTTATTTTCTCCGTGAACTGCACTTCATCTTTCATTTCAGTTCCAAACGGGTCAGTTAGTCTTCTTTTAAGTCCTTTTACAAAATATGAGAAATTGTGAAAAATTACTTCTTTGAATCGCTTATTTTGTCCAATTATTAATCCAAAGTATGAAATCCACAGTGATATAACACAGAGAATGTTTGGTATTTTCAGTCACTGGTTAAATACCTGCACACCTGATGATGTTCAGATCTTCCTGTCTTCATCTGGTGACTCTTTGTCATGTTGTCTTTACTCAACATATTACACAAGTTGCTCACTGCGACCACTGCCTGTCCTCCTCCTCCTCTTTAGCTGCTGTAATGAGTGAAGGGATGCTGCAGCAATTAGTCTTATGTTTTTCAAATGAAGCGACTAACAACAGTGATGGATCGTTTGCCGAAGCAGGAGCGATGGCTTGTTCTCTGATGATAAACTGGACTCCTCTCTGTGACTAATGGACTAATCAGAGCTGTAACGCAGCACAGCGGAGGAGGAGGAGGTGGAGGAAACAGACCCAAAATACTGAAAACAAATATAGAAGCTGCTTTGGTGAACCTGTCCAGGAGCAGATCCTTAGACTGTGATGATTCCTGGGTTTGTAAAATCCTCTTCCTGTGTCATCATTATTTTGTGATGAAGAGTTGTAATTACCTTGTCGTGAGCTCATTTTCCCTCTGTACTACAGATTTCCCATGTTACCTATAGTTACTGTCTTCCTGTGAACAGTACAAAGAACTAAAAAAAAAAACTCTTTATGTTTATTTGAGTGCACTTTGTGAAATTTGAATAACTGGATCTACCGTAAAGCTCTTAGGCTGAGAGTTAATCCGTCAGATATCTTTGCTGTTTTAACTTAATTTTTACTGCTTTGCGACTGCGATTTCTGCAACAGGAAGGAGAAGAAAGGAAGGAATAATAAAGAGGGTGAAAAGACATACAACAGGGAGACGGGCTGGGCAGAGAGAGAAGAGGCAAAGAAAGGGATGGCAAAAAGCATGAATGGTGAAGGTAACAGAAGCAAAGGCGCAATTATAAAGATAGATAAGGGACAAATTAGAGAAAGAATAAAAGAGGACAGAGAGAGAGAGGGAGGACTGAGGGAGCATAGAAGGAAGTGAAGAGGAAAGTAAGTATGTAAAGAAAGCAGAGAAGGAAGGAGAGACAGGTCTTCGCCCGGTTGGTGATCCAGGTTTGACTTTAACTTTTAAAAGTGCTATGGACTGCAGACAAGTTCATAACAAAAAAAACTACATCTCCATCAGCTGATGAAGACTGTGACATAAGGTTGAAAAGCTGAGTAATGTAATGTACTTTAAAGGACCGACCACCTGAATACCCTTCCCCTCAAAGACAGAAAACCAGATAAAAAAAGACAAGCTATCATTGTGTTTCTGAGATCCAGGAAGAACAGACTCTGCACCTCCGTATATACTGATCTGCATGTCCACAATACAAATGACAAACACACGCTGCCCATCATCGCACCTCAGCTACCAGAGTTAAACAAAACCTGTTCTGAGTGAAACAGATCTGAACCAGCAAAGGTTATTACTGGACAAATACACGTCAGAGCAGCAGGTCAAATCTCAAAGTGTTAACTCTGTGACAGGTGTGTTGGTTTAAACACCGACGATTTTGCCGTGTGCAAACATGATAAAGTGTCGGACTGCGTGTGAACAGATGGAGTACGAGCACATCAGAAAACACATACAGGACAATTTCTGTATGAATAATTCACTATGATCAACGTCAGTGTGTTTCCACGCAACATCTGGTCAATGCTGCTGCTGCTGCCGCTGCTGTTGCTGCTGTTGTTGGACAAAACTTCTCTCACCATCAGGGACAGGATGAAGTTTTCTTAAAGGGTAATTTTATTTAGAGAAAACAGTGACAGGTGTTACATGAGCCAGTGTTTTCTTTCAAATGTTATGAGTTTGGTTCATGAGCACAAAGTAAACAGATTGTATAAAGTACCCTGTTGATGTGCACCCCACCATGAGCAAACTTTAGAGAAGGACAGATCCTGCTTAGGAAAGATGCACGACTCTGAAACGAGTCTAATACAACAGTCCTTTGGGAAATCCTGAAGGTTCAGGTTAACTTCCACAAAGGCTGTAATGTTCAGTTTGTGCTGAGAGGCGTTATTTTTGTCCGCTCTCTTTCTATCAGTGAGAGAAAGGAATCACTGGTTATTTTCAGTTATAACATGTAGATTTGTAAATTTTAAAATTGTCTCTGTCTATCGAGTCAGGACTGCAGATGTGCTCAGATCAGATTGCAGCAACATGTAAACAAACATACACATTATATTCAGAACATCTTCCTGAGATCTTCGTGAGGCTGAGGCTCAGCCTGTGGACAGTTCAGACCTGAGGATCAAATGCATTCTGGACACTAACAGACCCAAATCACATTAATTAGCATCTTGTCTGGCAGGACATTTCTATTTAAAGGCATCATGGCTTAATGCAATTACACCCTCATGCCTGTTTTTGTCATGAAACATCCGACAGCTGCCTCGTGCGTGTCAGATTTAAAACATACAGTACAAGGTTCACTTCACTGCTCTGAGTTGTGTGTGTGGACTGTGTTTGGATGGGCAGTGATTTGTGAGTGGAGATGAGGTGAAGCAACTTCCTCCAATGCAGGAATAAATTACCAAAGAATGTTTGTTTCAGAAGAGATTTTGTTTTGGACCAGACAGCTCAGTCCAAGTAACATCCAGCCTGTAATAATGTACAATAAGTGAATGCAACCCGTTTTATTTAATCTACAACGTGTAAGGAAGACAACAAAATATTTTCACATCTGGAAGTTTGATTTTTGGACAGAAATTTAGATTTAACAAGGACAAATTTTGTGTCTTTCTCTCTCTAAACGCGTCGAGTCGGCGTTGACAGGCTGAATCTCTGTTCAGGAGCAGCTGTGGTGTGATCGCCTTTCTGCACTCGACAACATCACGCATGCAGGCTGACTCACTGAGTAATATGGATCTAATCTTGCGCTGCATTTTATTACTGATTACATTTTCTGAAAATGTGCTCAGCTCTTTCTCAGCAGCTCGGCAGCTCGTTTCTCCACCACACTCCATCACACGTAAAGAAAAGGAGAAGCAGGGAAGAGTCACTGCGTGCGAGTTAAGTTAAGTTCCCAGGAAGATCCAGCGTGTCCAGCTCTGCTGAAAAGTGTCGCAGCAGCGAGTGATACAACTACAGCAAGGCCTGAGGGAAAATCATGTATCAGTTAGTCACCTGCTTGAGCCAGTAAAACTTTGTTACACAGAACTCAGGTGAGTTTTCCACTCTGTTTAAGGTTGTAGTTCTCTCATTTATATGTGTGGCAGGTAGACAGACTGAGACTGAAATCCACAGAGCCGCACTGTTAGCATGGCTAAAACTGAGAGGCAGCTCCGTTAGGAATAAAACTGCAGGCATGACTAGTGAGGGGATCCCAAAAATGTGGACTTTAAGTACCATGGCAATAATGGGAGTGTAATAAAATATTAACTTTTCAATATGCAGACAATGTGAAACTGTGAGAAATGCCTTAAGATAAATCCGGAAGGAAATAACTGTAAGTGAGTGGAGAAGCAGACCGCGTCAGCCTCGGCCATTCTGGAGGCCATTAGCGGCTTCATCATCACATTTACGCTGATCTCACACAATGGCAACATTAAGCCTTTTAATCCCGCCAATAATCAGACCTGCCTACATATTTCATTAGCTGAGAGGTTTCTCCACAGTGGAAGTAGGAGCGTAATTCTGTGTAAGTAACCTCTCCCCGACCCCACAGGATGGATTTTGAGGGCAAGCGAGAGCGGTGACGTGAGCGCCATTACAAAGATTTGTGCTAAATTGGCTACATCATTCTGCTCCACAGAGAGGTTTTCTTTCTTTGTGGTCTGATTATGGCTCCGATAAGGAATTCACATATACAAAATAACTTTTATGTTATTATTCTTGCAGACTGTTGAAGGAAAAGTCCATTTTCTAAAACACTTGCAGTTCAGGGTCCATTTTGAGTTTTGTTTGAACAGGTTTGATTCATGTATCAGACAATATATATAGATATAGATATAGATATAGATAGATATATATAGATAGATAGAGAGATAGAGAGATAGATAGAGAGAGAGAGAGAGAGAGATAGATAGATAGATAGATAGATAGATAGATAGATAGATAGATAGATAGATAGATAGA
>JBBMJY010000002.1:23014300-23044114 GCA_037833715.1 Toxotes lorentzi | reverse complement strand
ATAGATAGATAGATAGATAGATAGATAGATAGATAGATAGATAGATAGATAGATAGATAGATAGATAGATAGATACTCCATTAATTAGCCCCAATGCAAAACACAGGACCTCATACTCAAGGATACTAAAATGTTAAATGAGCTAATGTGCATTAAAAACCTGAAGAATAAAATACAAAAGCACTAGTTACTGTTAATACGGAGTACACACAGTACTAGTATTCGTACTGCCTCTGTTTTTAGTGCTCTCATGATAAAATTCATCCTTTCATCATGTCTCTGTTGCTGTGTTTGCTTTTGTACAGCTGATTCGGCCATGTTGTTAGCGTGACATGGCTGTGAGCAGCAGGCAGCACCTGTCCTGTCTGTTTGGTCAGTGTCTGTGTATATATGTATGTGTGTGTGTGCTCAGTGATAAATGAGGCTGGTAATGACACTTTAACAATGAGTGCATTAGTGTTACATCAGGCTTCACATCAGCAGCCTCCAGCCACGACCGTCAGACATCAGGCTGCAGCTCCGGCAGCTCTGAGATCTGATGACACCTGAATACAGCAGCAGCTTCATTTTTATTTATAAAGAGCTGAAGCTTCTATTTCTCTACTTTCTCATAAACAGTTTCAGTCTCTCTGAAATTCTGAATCAGGTCTTTTTTTGTCCATATTTTAAGCCAAATTAATGTCTACTGTGACACTAAAGAATATGAACACCTTCTTATTTTAACAGACATTTTTTAAAAATAGCATCTTTGTTAGCGTTTAACAACTACAGTTCCCATGAGGCCTTGACAGCATGGTAGCGACCCAGGTGTCTGTACTGTGCGTGGCCACCTGATCACTGGCCCTAATTAATTTGGATACCTCGAAGACTCTCGTTTCCTAATGACGATGGACTCCCTGCTTTCCTTCATCTATGGGGGACAAAAAATAAAGGACTAGTTCAAAAGTATTGATTCCTGGAAGCAGAAGGAAACAATTAGAAACAGACGCTGTCTGACCCACAGCAAAAAAACACAGTGAGTAATTCAGGGATTTTTAATTTTCAGGTTTTTATTGTCTCAGGTGAGATCAGGTGAAACTGTGCAGAGCATCTGAACAGTTTTAGAGTAAGAAAAAGAGGGCACTAAATCACTTTATGAACCAATGGAATATCTTAATTTTAGGCTACTGAGAGAGACGATCTCTGAGACCTCCCTGCATTATGTCTCCTCTGTATTTAATAATAACAAAACTAAAGTTGTACTACGTGTCAGAATTTGAAGAAACGCAGTTACAGGTCATTAAAAGTGACACGTTTTTTGAGACTGTTGACTTCTGATAACAGAAGGCACTAACTCACAGTTTTACCCCAGAACAACCCTGGGCCCCTGAGAGGACCTGTGACTGCCTCCAGTCCTGACTTTAAGCTTTGTTCATGAGACCAGCTGCTGTTATTGTTCTGCTCTGGAAAAAAAAGAGATGAAAATAATAAATGAATTTGAAATTATTAGTAGTGCACCTTACCAGCTTTTATTCCTGTTAAATACTATTTTCCTGTTTTATTGTGAAAGAGTTGTCAAAGTTATCAGTGCCTATAGGCCTGATGCTCGCTGCTCGATTCAGTGATTCAGTTTTATGATGTTTAAAAAAAAAAAATAAACAACAGCCGTGAAGAAAGAGCTGCGGTTTATCCGGTTTTACCCTGGACCCTGTTCTCTGTCGCCATATGCTTTCTTTCTCTTTCTCTCTTGGAGGAACACAGAGGCTGTGAGGTAGCAGTGCGCAGGAGAGGGTGGAGGTGGAGAGGAAAGGGGGGAGAGAGAGAGAGAGAGAGAGAGAGAGAGACGGGATATAGGACAGGCATCAAACGCAGGTTTGGCTGCAGACTGGTCGGGATTCCTTTCGCCGCCTCGGTCGCTTCAGACGCATCAGGTTAGTAAAAACAAACGCACCGTGCGTGAAAATATCACAGAGACCGTGTCGGGGAAGTGGCGCCGAGGATGCTGGGTTATTATTTAGTGTTGTTTGTTTGTTTCTTTGAGGAGGTGATTTGCATTAGTGGTGCAGCTCGGATAATTTTCAGCGGAGATGAGGAGTGAGAGGGCGCGCACTGGGTTTTAGGCGTGAACTGGTGTGTGTGTGTGTGTGTGTGTGTGTGTGTGTGTTTGTGCAGATAAAGACATATTCATCCAGGCGACAGGTCGTCTGCAGGCAGCAGGTATCAGTCAGTGTCACCTGGCAGGATGCTTCGGTACAACAGGCGGAAACAGCCCGGCAGGGAGGACACGCGTTCTGTGCAGAAATCCCGGTTTTTATATCTCAGGTTTGGCACCCGGGCGCTGAACATCAAGGCGTGCTGCGGATCATACCTCCCCTCCTTCCTCCTCCCCACACCCCTCGGTGGTATCTCTCTTTTCAACCAGGTGAAGGCGGATCTTGCATCTTTCACCGCCATAGCTCGCCTGTCGGTGCGAATGGTGAGACAGGGAAGGGGAAGAGGAAGAGGAGGGGGGAGGCTGCAGCCGAGTGGTTTTCAGGCAGAATCAGGGATGAGGACGAGGCAGACCCCGCGCTGCCGCTGAATGAGGAGGGCCTGGCCGGCTCCGGTCCTCCGCAGTGCCGTCACCAGCACCGAGTAGCAGCCGCAGCAGCATCTCGGCCGGTGATGAATGTTGGAGAGCCTGAATTATTTATAGCTGCCAGTGCATTGATTAGCTGTATGTAATGCTGCGCGCGCGTATGTGTGACACAGGGGGCTGTCATAGTGGAAGGGCTGTTTCGGTATGTGTGCAAATGCAGGTTTAAATCAAAGGTGTGAGTCTCTGTGCGCGCACATACACGTGCACACGCTTGTCAGATAGTGTTTGAGAGGTGGTCTGTGTGTGTGTGTGTGTGTGTGTGTGTGTGTGTGTGTGTGTCAGATGCATGTATGTTCTTGTAGCCAATCACATGCAGAGAGAGAAACTATAGAACAGCTTGGACTGGTTGATTTAAAGGAAAAATCCCCCTAAAATAAAACATGAGTGAAATACTTTGTGTTTTGGAGTTCGGTGTAAATTTGGTTGGACGTACCTGAGGTCGCTTCATGTCCACATATTTCCAGCAGCTTCGGTGAAGTTTGATATCTCAGCAGTTGAAAACCTTGCTCACTGATGTGCAGCTTTGCCCACAGTGACCTACAGGCTTCAGTACTCTCCATACGAGGTGTGATGGTCCCTCAGTCTGAAAACCTCCTGACATGTTCCTGATGTTGGAAATGTTCGAGATGCAACAGTCAGTCCAGTGTCCACCTGCCCATGTGCAGAGACGTGAAAGGAGGAAAGGTTTGATCTCAAGCTCTTCTCGTTTGTTCAGCTGAGCGCTGCACCATGAATGTCAGTGAGGAGAGACTGCTTCAGTGTCCCCCTTTGTCCGGTTTTCTAGAAATGACTTTAATACAACAAATTACAGAAGCAGGTAGGTTTTGAAGGAAACGTAGTGCCACCATTACATTTGTTATCAACATGAGCAAATGCTGTTAACACATCAGGCAAGTCTCAAAACATATCACAACATATTTGATTTGTTTTCTTCCTAAATATTCTGCACAGTCACCAGAGAAACATAACAGAAACACTAACGACGTGAAGGAAATGATGAGTGAAGGCGTCTTTATTGTTCCTGCGGGCTGTTAGAGAAGAAAATCAGCGATCTGAAAACGTGCATCAAACGCTAAAGTACACGCAAGAGCTTCCTGTGCTCACAGAGTTTATATCGTGAAGCACCAGGGGGTAAAACCAGAGCGTTTTTATCCCAGTTTGTTTGTTTGTGTGTTAGCAATAAAACTCGCGTAGATCATGATGCAGATCCATGAATTATATTTGGACATTTTCTCAGGAACTGTTGTCTTTACATAAAAAAACAAGCCTCCCATGAGTATCTGTTTATTATGATGCATATCCAGATGCAGTTTTCTTTCTGTTAACATTCAGAGGATCGCTCAGCCTCGACAGAGACCTGCACTTTGTCGTTGTTTTCTAGTTTCAGTCATTTGGTCATTTTGAAGTTTGAGCTCTGACAGTTGTTTTTTGTCAGTTTGATGGACCTTGACTCAGTGCAGAGGTGTGAACTCTCCTTAATGTCAAGCAGATGAGATCGATTTTTTCTGCATTTTTTAAGTTCCCTTCACTGCAGATGAGGATTTGTTAACTTCCAGCCCTGCGGACAGGATTCCTGTGATCTGTGGCAGATCTGGACAGTGAGTCCTCATGCAGGTTCGTGCTACGTTAGCAGTGAAACTGAGAAAATAATTGACTTTAAAGCTCACGTTCTGCTCTGCCACAAGCACTGATTGACCTTTAATCTGAATACTTTTGTATTACTGTTGTTTGGCTCCTGTTTCCCATGACAACACTGGAAAAAGAGCACATGTGCCTTTCTAACTAATCACATGACACTAAATCAGCAACCAAAAAGGAATGACAACTTTTATTTGCCGCTGCCTCTGCACTGACTTCAGGGAAAGTTTCCATTATCAGAGCTGCATCATCTTGCAGCAGAATCTCAGGCTTTTTGTTCCTGAGCAGAGAGAGGTCTGACTGACAGAAGCACAGAAGGATTCACCCGGTGTGTTGGCGTTCTCACTCTGCCTGTCACCCTGCTGTTGCCATAAACAGACCTCTATACATGTGAGCTATCACTGCACTGATACACCATTAGCTCTCGTTAGTCATCCGAGGCTGCACGTTAGCTATATGAGCTGTTTGCTGAGAGGAACCTCCCTGATCCGTCTCTTTGTTCCAGGCTGAATGCCACTTTGCTCAGTGAAAGCTGTCTCTGTCACAGGCTTCTGATGGCTAATGCTTCTTGTTAGCATCTTTGTCAGTTACTGGAGCCAGACATTCCTAATTTGCTGAAAAGGAACAGAGGTGGCGGCTGACTATAATAGGCAGGGACATCTGTCAGTCAAGCAAAATCAAAACAGCGATGCATGTGTAATATACTTCGTGGTGTATATGAGGCAGCAGACAAGTATCATAACTTGTGCAGACTTTTCTCCAGCAGTGTCTCATCTTCTGAGCTAAAAACAGACGCATAGTAAAACATACAGAATAAACAAGCTCGTTGTGTATGTGTTTGTTGCGTGTTTTCACGTTGAACTCATCCCTGACGCCCTGAAGCTGAATATTTGCATGCTGATAACATCAAACTGTGTGTACTTATGTGTGTGTGTGAGAAGCAAAGTATTTGGTCATGCATTCACTCTGCAGGACTCACCATAGGAGCGACTGTACGTCAGAGGGAATTCATGAAAGATGCATTATTTATAACCGACTGTGCACTGAAATACCTTCAATTATGCTGCCTGGAGCTGTTTATTGAGGGTGAATCTCACAGTTTTCATGCTGTGAGACCTCTCACTACACTCTCAGTCTCCACATTTAGGTGACTTACTCTAAATGTTTAGTCTGAAGAAGGAAAACAGTGTCTGCCTGCGTGTGCACGGCCGTGCTGTTTCATTTATTCATCGGATTTTAGTCCTGCACATGGTGGTATGAAAAATTAAAAATCTCTTCTATTATCTACAAATTATGACGTATAGGGCGTCGCTCAGGAAATACTAAGCCTCATGGGAATATGAGTCTCAGAAGTGTAAACAGCGTTTCTCTGTTTTTGGTTGATTAGTTTTCACAACTGTGGGTCGTTCAGGTCAACAGAGCTGTCACTGTGTTGGATCTCATCACTGCTGAAATACAAGAAGCTTCTCTGAGATTTTTCACATGTAAAAGGCCAGAGACAGTGACAGGAAGCACTTTAAAACTGTGGAAATAAATGTCAGCTGATTATAAAACCATCGCTCAGTGCTGAGTCTAAGCTCGGGTCAAGTCTAAACCACAGCATGAGACAGCTACATATGAGTTTATACCATTTATCAGAACAGAACTGAAAACAGAATCTTGAAATTAACAATAATCGTTGCTTGCAGTCATAAATGACAGGTTTGTTCAAGTTTCCTCTTATGTTGAAAGGTTTGTCCACAAAGCCGCAGACTAACCAGCGGCTGTTATGGCTTGATGACATTTATGAACCAATCTTAGTTTCTCCTTCAGTGACTTCACCACCTTATGAACCAAAAGTCTCCTCACGTTGTAACCCAGTTATGTCCAGACACACAGACACACTCTGACAGATCCACAAACCGCCGGAGCCGTCGAACCGGTCCTGGCTGCTGTGGTTGTTGTCATTGGTGGCTGATGGAAGCTGGATGGACCGTTTAATCCTGTGGAAATGTTATACAGATAAAGCGGTGTGAGCCTGAGTGCGCAGGCTCATCAGAGCCACCTTATCTTCCCGCCGCAGCCCGACTTCGGCCGGAGTGAGTCTGAACCGGCAGGAGATACGAGCTTAACGCGACCGCGGACACAGTCACATGATCCGTACACATCATGAGTGTAAATATACATCCATGCAGGGTAAGAAGTTTACTACAGAGCTCACTCTGACGCCCCTTTGTTGTGATTTTTGAAGGCGTTTTATTCTCTGAGACTCAGACAGTAAATTCACATTCAGTAAATAATCACTTCATCTGTACTGAGTATTTTTCTCCTTTCTGTCCCAGACCAGTCCATCTTTGTCCTCTACTGGTTGTTTTCTCCGTTGGTGTTGCAGTGGTTGTTGTTGTGTGCTATTTAGTAGGGATGAAACTAACACCTGCAGGTTTTCTTTTCAACGGATCGATTGATTGTTTCATCTATAAATTCGGAGAAAATAGTGAAAAATGTCCTTCACAAGTTTTCTGAGCTCAGTGTGATGTCTTGAGATACTTGTTCACTTTACATTGGTACATATCCCATACTAATCTCCTACCATGTCTATACACTGTTCTGTTCATTGATTCATAATACATTCACCAGACCTGAACCATAACCTCAGTCTAATTTCAAACCTTAACTCTATAACTCAGTTTTAACCCTCACAAAAACACACTGGAGTACAAACAGTCACAGTCAGACTCGAGTGTGGAGAGAGTTCAGCCTCAAAACTCTCAAGTACTGTTTGCAGAGTGAGTCAACAGCTCATATTCAGGCTACAGGCCACACACACAGTTACACTGCAGCGTGTTGTGGATGAAGCTCCATAGTTATGACAGAAGCTAATTAGGAGCCTAAAGGGAGGAGGAGGAGGATGATGAAGGGTAGGGGGGGTTCTCCTGACCTGCGTGCAGAGATTCTGTCAGATCCAGATCTTTGGAGTGACCCTGACTCGGGGACTAGCTCAGACGTTGGATTCCTCGCTCACAGCTGTCCAGTTGTTGAGCATCTTATATGGATCCTGTGGAGTTTGCGACCTCTTGTAGCAGTGGTGTGATGCACATTCCTGCCAGTGGTGTCACACGGATCCACTGATCTACAGGTGGAGGTGATGCACCAAGATACGCAGCGAACATTGTTAGTGAACATGAGATACAGTCCACTGTTAAAGATTAAACCAGGCTGCAGCTGATTTATCGATTGTCTGGTCTATAACATGTTCATCACAGGTTCATCAAAGGTGATGTCTGCAGATATTAAGTTTGGCAACTGTACATGACACAGTGTGAGAGTTGTATTCAAACCCACCTCTCAGTGAACCTGCCTGTCTGCTGCTGTCTCTCTCGTTTCATGCTCCTAAACACTGACCTGTCTGAGTCTGTCTACCCTCCCTGCGGTTTATCTACCTGTCTGTCTCTACCTGCTCTGGTTCACAGCTGATGGTAGTATTTCACTGATCAGCTGTGAATTCATGACTCATCCTAAAAACCATGAGTCACTGATGCTTCTCTGGCTCACACCTGTGATAAATTTCATGTTTGTTTCCCATTAGATGACTCATGCTAAAATATTTTGACATTTATGGCTTTTTAATGACCACTCAGACATTTAATGGACTCTTGAGGGCTAAAGGTCAGTGTAGCAGGACATCCACTTTACCTCCTCACTTCCTGCTAAAGCAGTGGCTCCTCTCATTTTTGCTCTTTTAATAAAAGTTTTAATACAAATGTTTCTCACTTGTGTTTAGTGCTTGTGTTTTAAAGGAGCTGTCAATCAAACTCAGGCCGACAAGTTTTTAATCCTACATTTCTTTTTTTGTTTGTTTTTGACCCTCTTTTCTTATCAACAAAAATAAAATGGCTTTTAAAGCTTCTGTATAAATATCTGGTTAATTGCTTTTCAGACTGAATGAATGTTTTTTTCTATAAGCATAGGATTCAAATTCAGTGTTGAGAAACTGATTTGAGCAGATAAAATGTGTAAACTGACAGTGGCTAAACCAAACCTGATGATGCAGATTCGGAAAACGTTTAATGCTCTTACAGAATAAATGCTACGAGCTAAAGCTTTTAATTATTTATTTATCTGTGATTTATCAATAATTACATCTTTATAGTGAGATGCAATGTACGTTACATTACAATACATCTTTAACATAGACGAACGGGCAGTTGAGTTATGAATCTGAGCAGCACATAAACTCAGAATAACAGCAGTATCAGCAGAGACACTTTTACTGGTGGTGTTAGTTGTAACATCAGCTGTAGAATCCTTAGTTGATATTGTATTATTCCATTCAGTTTCACCGCTCTCATTGTTTATTCAGTGTTTCTGCTTCCTAAAACTCAGCTGAACTCACCAGCCTGTGTGTTGTCGGCCTGTTCGTCTCTTTAACATTGTCCTATAGCTGATGCAAAGTGCCACTGTTGCCCCAGCAACGACCCTTTGGCACCTGTTGCCGTGGATCACCGTGTTAGCGTTTGCCAGTCTTTGACGTTCCGGCTGACTTGGGAGAGGAAGCAGCTTGTGCAGCCGCAGGGAGCGAGAGACAGCGAGCGAGAGGAGGCTGAGTGCTTTACTGCTCTGTGTTAAGTGTTGTGTAGTTTATCTCACTGTCAAACACGGGAAAATAATCTTTAAAAAAGCAAAAACTCAGTTTAAATAAACCGTCTCAGGCTCATTCAGTTCCAGACAATTTATCACTGTGAGAGAGAAGCAATACATAGCTTTATCCAGTAAACTGAAAAACATTTTCATATGAACATAATTGTTTGTTTTTAAATAAGAATTAGCCTCTCAGTGTTATTTGTAGTATAATTAAACATTTAACAGGGAACAGTGCAATTAAATGATGTATGTAGTGGATTGGAGACAGCTGAGGGTCGTGGCCCTGGCATCTGTCCTCAGAGTGAGAAAATATGATCCTTTTAAGCAATAATTTCACATATTCTCTCCGTTTAATTCAGAACCACATTAGGGTCCAGTATTTCCAGGTCTCTTTGGACAAAGCTCTGTCTCCGAGCTTTGACCTCGGCTTCACTCAGCCCCGTGTGTCACCCCTCAGAAAACACACGGATTTACTGTTCAATCAGCCATGTAATGAATCCCACCATCCAGAATCCCCAGCTAATTAACTGCACAGCAGTTTCCACCGCAAACTTAAATAACTTGTGGCCGGCCCACACGGTAGCCGCCTTGGAGCAGAGCCAGTTCGCTTAATTCCAAAAAAGAAAAACCTTCAAATATACTCAGAGGAAACCAAAGAGACAGTTCCTGCTGAAATGGTAAGCTGACGTTTTCATTCAGTGTTAATTGTCTGCGCTTTGATGCCGTGGCTTTCTGCACTGTGTTGTCGTGTATCGAGGCATTACACTGGTTTAGCGAGCTGCCACCACACCGAGGCCTCTGAGGTCCTGTTTAACACCCGGCTGTCACCCGGCGTTTATCATGGAGCTTCTCACTCTGTCAGTCAGTGACAGGAAATGGGGCAAATCTTTGGCCCTGCTACACTGTAGAGCACAATGTTGGCAGCAGCGTCTTATTTCACTGTACAAGGCCTAAAACAGAAACAGGTCATGAATTAGAATTGGCTTTAAACGGCAGCTGTATATGGACAAGACAATGGAATATTTACAGATGGAGAACACTGGAGACGTTCCCATTTTAACTGAACGCTATGCTCTGCTGCTGCCGTGTATTAGAGGATCTGACCCCATAAGGTTTAAGATGCAGTCCTCCTAACCCTAACCCCAGCTGAAGCTAATATGAGGCTTCAGCAATCTGGGTTAGATCTGAACTGGATCACCAACCAGGTAAAGTGGACAAGCACTCCAGGGCCCCAGACCTCCCCGGGGCCCCACATTTGCCTCACACTTCTTGAGCAATCTGAAGACCTTCACACACTTTAAACCTGATTGTTCTTGCTGTGCTTGTTTCTCCTTTTCACACCGGGCATTAAGACACGTCAGGTCTGTGACAGCAGCCGTCACAGTCCCAGCTTTTTTAACACACTCTGGGCGATATCCGGTAATCAGGTCCAGACACATGCAGCACACAACCGGAGATTGTTGGTGTCAGACTCGTGTTCACCTCCTGGAAATCCTCCGTTTGGTTCAGGCGAGGGGTGGAGCCCGGGTATAACGTGCAGGAGGCAGGATAGAAACATGATCAACACACACCCAATCGTGCGCTGTGAATTCTCGGGACAGTGACCCGCTCTGTTCACACATCAGTCATCCATCGGACATTATACTGACTTTGTACTCCGGAGCTCACAGGGTAAAGTCCGTTTTATGTCCGCTTCAACTGACTCGGACATTTACATTCACGCATACAGCGCCTCAGGGTCACGTCTAGATAAGTTCAGGTTTGCAGTGCATGTTTGAAAACAGCTTTTCAAAGGAAACTACATCCTATTTATTTACTGCCATTGACTGCAGTCTCGATACAAACACAAAAATGTGTATACTACATTTTAAAAATACTTCAGATTCGGATCCACCACATCCTCCTAAGACCTCCTGCAGTGTGAAACAACAAGCTCCACAATGGGTAATTTACTCTTGAATAACTGAATAACGGTGTTGTATGTTGGGCTGTTCTCAGACAGCAGCCTCTGGTCTCTCAGTATTCTTAAACTCTTCTTGTCGGTGTGGGGCAGCGAGCGACCCACAGCGAGCTCTGTGTTTAATGCTAATCATCCATTGTTCCTGCCGTCACGTCCACTTTGTCGAGGAGGAAGCGCTATATTGAGCATAACTTGATTATATACACCCCCCACCCACAGCAACCCCCTGCCCCCTCCACCCTGATGTTCAAAGACAAAAACACACACTTCTGATCCTTTCAAGCCACTTTACAGTTAAATATTTAACCATTAGATGAAACTATTATCTGTGGAGTTGGATGATGTTCGGCTGATTATGAAATTTTGCCAGCACCTATTAACAATGAAAGGTCAGAGGTCGAGGTCTGCGCCTTACCACCGAACAACAAACACACTTCACTCAGATTCCCTCCACAAAGCCAAAAATTCACAGAACAGAAAATAATAATACAATCTTAATAATCACTTACGTTATATATCAAGCCTAAAAGCCAAATATCAAATATTCCAGCTTTACAATCACTGTCACCTTGGAAGATGGAAGCTTTCGATCTGCATTTAGCACTAGATTAAATAATTATCAGTTAATTGATAAAAGAATCACCAGTTGCCATGAGAATAATAAATAAGTAGAGAAGTAAAAACGTGTAACCATGTTTTTTTTTCCTTAGTTGTTTTCCTGTTTTGAGCTGTATGTAGTTTTTTTCTTTTTCTTTTTTCCAGTGCAGCTCTCCATCTCCCAGCAACATTCATCACTGTAATCGAGCAGTTGGCAGGCGTAGCAAACCTCCCACCCACACAGCATTGCCACCCACCCTCCCTGCATGCTGTCAGCCACTTACCACAGCCCTCTTAACCCTGATGGAGTAAAGGGGGGTGGTGGTGGTGGGGGGCTGAGTGAGCACTTATTGACAGGAAAAAAAAATAGCTGAAGAAAGAAACAAACAATTTATATTCAGTAATAGTCACAGTTACATACCAGTGAATCGGACTCCTCCATGTTTCTGATTGTCTCATGTTCTGGTCCATTTCTTCAGGGGTCAACACATTTCTTCACTGCTTGTTTCAGAGTTACTCTGTTTAAGGAAAAACTCTCTTAAGGAAACATATACTGATGGCTGAAGGTGTAAACTCGTCTCATACCAGATGGGGTCATTCCTAAATGTCGAACACGTCGTCCTGAAACCAAAACTAACATCTGTCCTGACCCTCGGATACAACCTGTACGAGAGTACCAGACCTTACACCACAGCGTTGGTATGAGGTGTTTTGTTGCTTTTCTCTTTGTGTCTCTCTGTGTGCATGTGTGGGTGTGTTCAGAACGAACTGGCCAAAACATGGACCCAGCGGACACGGAAAAACTCCAGCAGGCGGTATCCAGCCAGGGAATAATCATCGGCCGCCATCATCAATTACTCCAGGACGTACGAGAACAACAACATTCCCTCGGACAACAAGTAACACAGATCAGCCACATCATGGATTCCCTCGCCCAGCAGATCATTCCGCCATCGCCGTTCCCGCCGGCCGCTGGCGCGGCTCCCTCTCCCCCCAACCCAGCTCCGGTGGACGTGCTGGTCCCCACACCCGAAATGTTTTATGGAGATGCGGACAAAAGTAAAGGTTTTCTGCTACAGTGTCGACAGTGTTTTGAATTGCAGCCTGTCTCCTATAATTCAGATAGGAGCAGAATCGCCTTTTTTATGGGTCTTTTGAGAGAAGACTTTATTGGGAGAAGCCATCGAGTTCCGCACTCTGGCAGCGGAGGCCGGGTGGAATGAGGCGGCACTTCGTGCCGGCTACATCAATGGCTTATGTGAGCAGCTAAAGGACGACTTAGCAGCCAGGGACGAGCCAGATACCTTTCACGATCTTGTCTCCCTTACCATCCGCCTAGATTCCCAGCTGAGAGAGAGGAAATGTGAACGTGCCACCAGGCCTCCTCTACAGCTCCGCCTCGCACCAGATTTCCGCAAATCAGGGGCTGGCGCTCCCCCATCCTTCGCCACTTCCTCTGCTCAGTCCCCAGCTATCCCTGCTGTGGAACCCATGCAGTTTGGCCGGACCCGTCTACCCTCCTGTCCCATTCACCCAAACTCCGCCGCCCAGTACAGATAGGGAGTCTGGTGGGCGAATCCTCTTCCTCCACCCAAAATCTCCCTAGACTAATACTCCGGGCCTCCCTGCAGCTCCACCAACCTTTTCTCCTCTGGGCTCTGGTTGACTCTGGGGCAGAGCAGAACTTTCTGGACACAGATCTGATTCAACATGCAGGAATCAAGGTGGAGCCCCTCCCTGGATTCTCTCCTCGGTGCCCCCCGAGTATCACGACCTAGAGTTAATTTAACCGCCAGACATGATACCACAAGTTGTGTTTCTGGACCAGTGGAAATCTTTGGTTCATACTTGACTCAGATTTCATTTCTATCTATTCTAAAGACAGAAGCAGCACAGCACTTTGAGAGTTTTAAAGTTTTTTTTTTCAGTTTTTGTCTCATCTCCACCTTTATCATCTCCGTTGTGTCCTCCGACTATGACCGACTCTCACCACCCGTCTCTCACTATTTGTCGACGTCTCCTTCCATTTCCTTCACTTCTCTGTCTTTTCCTTTTTCCAGACATTTTTTTCTCATTCATTGCTAGGTTTTCTCCTCTCTTCCTCTCCCCCCTATTTTATATCCCTCCCTCCCTTCCTCCACCTTCCTGTCATCATGTCCTTCTTTCTCTCCCCCCACATTTTCTGTAGTCATATTCCTGTCCTTCATTTTTTTTTGCCCAATCATCTTCCTCCTCTCTCCTCTCTCTATCCTTTCTTCCTGCCTCCCCCCTTCCTCTGTCCTCATTTCTCTTCATTATCCTCCCACTCTCTTTATGTCTACCACTGCCCCCCCCATCCTTTCCTTCTTCTCTTCCTTCAGCTATCCAACCGCAAGACAAATGGACGCCTCAATGGTGATACATAGCCTGCTTCCTCCCCCTTCATCCTGCCTCGCCTGAGGGGGAGGGGGTCTGCAGCTACATATAGAGAATAAAGTTGGAAAAGTAGGCAGAGTCAGTGGAGTGTGTATGTGTGACGACACTGGCTCCTTTTCTCTGCATTAGTGTTGAGATCTTTACGGACGGCAGATTCCGAAATCCTTCATTAATTTGGTTAAACTGCATAAAATGGTCTCTCAACTTTTCCACTCTCACCTGACACATACTTAATACTAAAATCATGGGTTTTCACTCAAAATTCTTATTTAAGTTAATTATTTAGTTATTCTTAGTCGAAGGACTCACAGTTACTGCTCTTCAGTCACGCAAATTTCTTACATCCCTGCAACACTTTACTACTTTACTCTGCCTGAAAATGAGCATCCAGAGGCACCAGTCAGTTAAAAATGGAAACCGATGGTTAAATTACTTAATATTAAATCAAGTCATCGATTATGAAATAAAGATGCTTCAGGCTGATGGACAGATGGACGGGTAGGTAGAAGTGGATTGTTGGATGACTACTGTTGATTGGTGTTTGGAGAAATGTGCAGAGAAATGTTGAACTAGGTGGATAAGCTGGTTTTATGGGTGAATGGATGAACTGATGGAGAAAAAGTGGACGGATGATGGAAAGATCAACTGGCAGAGGAGCGATAGATGGGGTGATTGATGGATGGATTGAATGATACCACATGCAGAACGCAAAGATGTGGTGGACGGCAGATGAAGGCTGAAAGACGGAGGGATAAACGAATGGAGTGATGGATGGATGAACAGATGGATGATGACATTCTGGATCAATGCAGATAGTAAAATATCAGCAGATAATTAAATGTCAGCAAATGAACGGTCTCTCTCTCTGCATCTGTCAGAGGTGAACGTGTCGAAGCGTCGGAGGATCTTTTGTCTTTTTGAGTCTTTTGTCTTCAGGCTGAATGAGTTCACTCTGAAAATGTCACCGGCTGTTTGATTCCACTTCATCACCAACTGCCTTTTCACTGCTTGTTTTTGTTCTCCCAGCGCCTGTTTGTTTATGTGTTTGACTTTTTAGCTTCACCATGTTTCATGCAAATCACACTTCTTTACACTGCTGTGAGGATGCTCACCCGTCTGCTCAAAAACACTCCGGGAGTTATTCTGTGTTCAAGTTTTCCTGTTTCTGAAGCTGCTTCATCCACTTCGTGTTTTCCTATAGTTTTCCTTCATTTTGCCTTTTGAGACTGAGGCTCAAGATGTTTCTCTCAGCAATGCTTCAGCGAAATGGCAGCTCACGCTCTGGTTCTGTTCATGTGTTTTTGCACATGAACAGAACCATTATGTTTGCATTAATGAAAGAAATATTATTTTAAATCAGTCTGCCTTTGAAACAAGATTTTTACATTGTTTTATAAAACTCTTCCAGTTATGTTAGAGACATTATCGCCTGATTGATGAAGCCTCCCCTGTGTTAAACTGCAAAAATGTCAAACACATGCATCATCTTTCACTTTGTCTCTGTGGCTCTCACCATCTGCTAACTTGGCTAAAGCAACCTAAACAACAAAATACTTCGTCATTTGTCTTTGCAATGTCCCATTCAATATAAAACTAATCACTTCAGGAAAGATCAGCAAAAATAAGACAGAGACAAATAACCAGCTCTGTTACTCAGGTTATGTTTACTCCAGCCTGAGCCTCAGTTTGACTAAGATAACCTACGTTAAGCTGTTAAATTACACCTTCCTGTTACCTTAATATGGCTCTACTCCAACGATTAGCTCAAAGGTAAACAGTGAATCTGAAGCAGGATCTGGTGAAATAGATGGTGAGTAAACTCCTGACAGTTGTAAGTAAAGGGGTTGAAATAAAAGCTTATCTTGTGTAAATGAATCCCTCAGGTTTTTCAGACTCTTTCCCTTCAGATTGTCTCTGAATGGTTTGTTTGTCTGACAGTCTGAACAGCAGCTGAGCTTTGGGACTCGGCGACGTATCGATTTCGTTGTTTGTCATCTGAGCAGATGGCTGAGTGAACGCTCCGTACTGTAGCAGCTAATTGCACCATTAATTAGATAATATTCAACACGCTTTTTCAGCTGCAAACGGCAAACCTGCCTCTGCCTCTGAGTCTCTGCCTCTGAGTCTCTGCCTCTGAGTCTTGGAGTCTCTGCCTCTGAGTCTTGGAGTCTCTGCCTCTGAGTCTCTGCCTCTGAGTCTCTGTCTCTGAGTCTCTGCCTCTGAGTCTTGGAGTCTCTGCCTCTGAGTCTCTGTCTCTGAGTTTCGGAGTCTCTGCCTTTTCCTCTTTATCTTATTGTTTCTTCTCACCATTTACAAATCAAGAAATTTCCATCGTAGCAGCTTTATTTTTGTGTCTGCGTCTAACTATCTAAAATCTGTGAAAACCTCTTTCTGTGTGATCAGATAATTTGAACCTTTTCAACATTAAATAACCAGAATCAATGGGCTTGATTCCAGCAGCTCATTCCAGATTAAAACCAGCTGATTAACATTTTTTTCACTTGTTTTAAAGGGAAAACCCACCAATTTGACACATCAGTGTCAGTGTACTCGTTATTGTTAATACTCTGAAGCCTGTAAAGACAATTGACTAATGTTTCTTTGTGGCTCTGGAGCTTTTCCACGTTAAAGACACGGTAATCTCAGCAGAAATGTAGGATGCAGTGATTTAAAAAAAATAAAATAAATGGTGGATAAGAAATTTACTTTGATGAACACCCCAGATTTAATTTTCAACTCAGGGCAATAATTTTTCTACAGGAAGTAAACATGAAGAAAAGAGACAAGATTTAGACGAAAATGTTTTTACTAAAAAGTAAGACAAGAGTTACGAGGTGAGAAAGACTCAAACAGAGGGGCTGAATCAGTGTAGGCAGGGCGAAGCAGATGAAGAGAAGACTACAGCAGAGAGTGTGAATAAACACGGGCACTGTTTTCACACAGGCGCCGAGTATGTGAGTATAAACCAGCAGCCTTCACACTCTGGAGCCTCCACAGGCCTTTTACTCCACCAGGAGCACATGGCACGAATCAATATTCAAACCTGACGCTGAAGGTTTTGATGAGATTAACGTCTTCTTCACATTAGATGGCTTCATTACCATTCACCGAGGACACAAACAAAAAAGTGAGGGGATATTGATCTGTTTCCTTCTCACAACCACAGGACAGAGATTTAGGTGGTAGTTCTGTGGCCTTCAGAGTTCTGGTTCAGCCTCAGTACGTCCAACATGTGAGCTGTTTCCAGCCTTCGAACACTTTCAGTCACTGTTGGTGATGTTTGTAATTTTCATTCCAGTCTGGTTTATAGTCAACTGAAAGTAAAGTAAATGTGTGGATGCTTTGAAAGAGTAATGATATAACATGGCCACCCCTCAGCATGGCCCTGAGAGTCCTCCCACCACCACAGAGAAAAACATTACCGAATCAACAAAACACCAAAAGGCAAAACAAAAAGTCAGAGAAACAAGCAAACGACCCAACAAACAAACAGATGGAAAAATGGCAGAAAGAACAAAAAAAAGAAGAATTCCAGTGTAATTTACTTTACTGTCTGTCCTGATTTCTAACCTGCAGGAAGTCGGTGCTATAATAAACCATCTCAAGTATTATTAAAATATAAAATATGCAAGTTAAAATTAGCTTCCTTAATGTGACATAATTCCACAGAAGCTCCTTTCACACCCGAGGCTGTTCGGTCGCTTTTAAAGAAGAAGAATGAAAAGCAGTCATGAATCCCTCCTCTGCCTTCCAGTCTGTGCTGAGGGAATGATTTATCACCTCGAAGTCGCATGAATAAATAATGCCGTCAGTGCCTGGCAGATCTGAGAGCGGGTCCAGCCTTCGCAGCTCATCATTAATTCATTCTCCAATGTCTCCTAAATTTATTTTCTGTCTGTGGTGACTTTTACATCATGAATGTGTCATTTTGCACAGTGAACCGCAGAATTTTAGTCTGGATAAACAAAATGAAAAACATCGGTCCACCTTGTTTACTGTGTTTATTCATTGATGGGTGAACTGTGACTGTATAAAAACAGCAGTGATGTTAGGGACTCACCAGACTTCATTTTTCTTTGGTCCAAAACCAAATTGTCTTTGCTTTTCTTTGGTCTTTGACTCTTTTCGATGGAGCTGTTCATTGTTTGGTGGTGAATTCTGGGATCCAGCTGGTTCTGCTAGACTTAAAGACTGAGGAGAAGGACCATGACTTACTGTCACTAATGTTTTTGGTTTTTTTTTTATTTGTACTTGAGGAACGGCAGATGGAGACAGTTTGTTTAGGGCTGAACCGAATATGGTCACAGAGACCAACCAGCAGAAAACATACACTCATACAACACTAACATTTATGAAGATCATAAAGTTCAGCCTTTCTTTAAACTGCATTAGTTATGCTCACAGGTGTTTCTGTTATTTTGTCCACCCCATTTATATCAACAAGGGTTGGCTAAATAACAGAAACATCTCTCAGTATAATCCAATACAGTTCAGCAGCACCAAGTACTACATCTATTTATTATCTGTCTACACGTAGCAGCTGTAAACTCTGTCTGTCGGTTTACAATGATTATCAGTGACAGCACACACAAACACACCACACAACCAATAATTAAACTATTTCTTTTCGTATCAGAAAATATTTTATAAAGCCTAATTTATAAATTATAAGCATTTGGACACTAGAAAATAAAATATCTGAAGCTCCAGATGAGTAGGTAAAGGCAGAGTGTCCTGGTGGACCTGGTGCTAACCTGGTGAGAAAACTGCTCCTGTCAGGGATCCATCTTGATGGATTGTATTGATTTTCCCATTCAGGTCCAGCCGAGTGTCCCCAGGGTCAGCTCGTCAAGCACGGGGTGAAAGGCTCGCTGGGGGCAGAGTGTGTGTTTGTGTGTGTTTGTAACTCCTGGTTTTTAACATGTGTCCATGAAAACTGGTTAAAGGGGACACGAGCATTTTACCTGTGATTTATCTGCGATAGCTGATGGAGGCATTTCTCTCCACATTAGAGAAAGATGATTGATTTCTTCTCTGAAGCTTCATTTTGGTCTTTGTGTGGGGAAAGAACCAAAACCTGGACTAAGGTCTAGCGGTTGAAATGGAGGCTACGTGTCCTGGAGTCCTGTTAACGGAGGATGAATGTTCACTCTGCAGGGTGAAGTCCTTCTCTCCACAGTATTTTCAGGAGTGATAAACAGCAGCTTTAGGCCTGATGACCAATGAGCTCATGAAAGAATTTAATGAATGAGGACCATACTGGTGTTTTCGACTGAAAATGGTCCCTAATGTGTGAAGTGTTTCCTCCTGGTTGTTTGTGAAAAACCACAGTGAGCAGCAGTTTTAGGGAATTTACTGAGCCTCTTTTAGAAATGACTCCATGCACAGTATTTGTGAGGTTTTATGTCTTTGAATCCAGTGGGCTTGGAGCTGAGAGCCATGTTGTTTGTTGACAATAAGAAACATACAGAATATAGCCAGTCACTCTGGCCTGGCTCTAAGTCCTGTAATGGCCCTGTCATCTTTGAACTGAAATCTCCCCGTTTTTTCCCGTCTTCCCTTCCCTCTAACACGTTTCCTTTCGCCCGTCATAAACACTGACAGACTCATGTTCGCCTTCCCGGGCTCCCTTCCTCGTCTCCGGCCGTGAAACTCGGAAACAACTTCCAATTAACTGGATAGGATCAGCGTGCCGTCCTGCCCGGCCCAGATAACATTATCCCACATCACGCACCGCTGCCAGCGCCTGGATTATGAAATTAAAAAAAGGAGAAGAAGAAGAAGAAGAAAGGGTGGTGGAGGATGGAAGGGAAATGGTTGGATGCTTGTGGATGGGAGTGGGGGGGGGGGTTGCCCTTGGGTGCTGTTGTCCCTGATTGTATGGTATATTTGGCCCTGTGTGAAAGGGAGGGTTATGTAAGGTTTTAAAGCCCCTCCACTGTCACCAGAATGGAGAAGTTCAGTCTGCTCGAGAGCTGCTTCAGCTTCCAGTCCAATGCTAACCGCCCACTGATAAGCTCTTACATAACGAGCCGCCGTTCTGGCCTCTGCTTTCAGATATGTGTGTAAATGGAGGCAGGTAGTGATGTTCCCCCCATCCACATGATAACACCGTGATGAATTATTCTTTCTCAGATGAAAGAAAAAAAATCCAAAAACACTGCCACATAAATAATCCGACTGAAATTAAATTGCACCACATAATAAAATAAATAAATAAGACAATCAAGTTTATTGTGCTGAAGATGTTCAGTTTTGCAATTAAATAAATATCTCCTTAAAACATATCCCCATACGCATATATGGTAAAATAAAGATAGAAACAATATATAAAATCACTTGCCAAACATTTTGATGACACTTTCTAAATATTTAAATATTTTACTTGATAAAAATATCAAATAAAAATGTCAAACATTTTCTGTGCCCAGTTTCCACATGAAAGAATCTCATAATTTCCTCAGTTTACAGCAAACATTAACCAGACTCACTGCTTAAGCCATAAAAACGGTAGATGTACATGGGGATATGGTGTGCGTGTGCTTAGTGAGCGTGCTGTGGGGGTTGAATGTGTGTAGCTGCACTGGAAATGGAGGGAGGAGGAGAAGAACGAGTTAAAGCAGCAATAAAAAGAGGAAGGAAGAGGACAAACAAATGAAAGAGAGATAATTAGTAACAGATAAAGGATTTTAGTGGAGTGTACAGTTCTTCTTCTGTTCATTCAAACCAAGCCAGGACCATGGACGTCATCAGAGCATGTTCTGTATGTGCAGAAGAACAAACTCGACAGTGAAGGTTTCACACAGGCTGCGTCTCTGCTCGGATACACTGATCGCAGATAAATGAACTAATCTATTGTCACAGATTACGACTTTAATGTCAAGGTTAGGAACTGAATGCCCTCAATACACAAGTGTGTGTGTGTGTGTGTGTGTGTGTGTGTCCTTTTCTTCCAGATCTCCTTCTCTGACAGCAGCATCTTTCCTTTAATCCATTAACGTGTCCTTGAGTCTGTTTCTGTAATGATAAGAGAAATGTTCTGCTGCCAGACCACGAACACCAGAGACTGCACACACACACACACACACACACACACACACACACTTGAAGCCACAGTGGCAAAATGAAGTGTAACAACAAATATAGAAACATGAAATAATGTATGGAACTGTAAGAAAAAGCCATTTTCACGTTTCTCCCTCTCCCTCTCTTGTTGTTCCACTTTTGAAACGCAGAAAGTAAAAAGACAGAACGGTGTTTGTGTTTTTCTTCAGCCGCATGAAGTACGAGAATAACAGCTGAACGATGAGGAGCCTTGACCTCTGACTTCCCGAGTGAAGGGTGGGATGTTGACAAAGAGAAATTCCTTCATATTAGAAAAGTGAGAGAGGGAAAGGTGCTGCCTCTTCTCTCATGTGACCATCGACAGTAAAAAGACTTGATTGGTTTTATCCTGCTGTTTGGTCTCTGATTTTCATAAAGGCAATATAACTTCAATAAGCTCACTGATATTGGAGCTTTATTCAGTTTTTTCCTGCCACTGTCGAGTGCCTGCTCTGGGGTCAGACTCTGGGTCTCTGTGATTGTGGACAGAGCTATAGAAATAAAATTGAATTGAATTGAATTGAAAATTGTTCCAGGTCTGTTTTGTGGTTTTAAATGATTTAACATTGTTGATTTAACAACTGGACTAAAACGTAAACTGACCCTATGTTTTCACATTGTTTTCTGTCTGTGAGCTGATCAGTGCTTATCTTGGATTTTAATTCAATATATTACATTAATCTTGCAGTATTTTACAAGTGGACTCATTTCTTTGTTTGTTAAACATGTAGCCATCATAGATAACGTCAGTAACAGAGCAGATTCATGTTTCAAGATTTGCTGATATAAAGCACTTTGTGGGAAATGGTTTCCTCAGTTTTTATAGTTCTGCCTTCATGAGACAGAGACAGGATCTGACGGGAACTGAGGAGAAAGAGACATTAATTCACCTTGAACTGAGACATTACAATTACACGGCCCCACCAGGACCCAGATGAAAAAGATAAATACGTCTGAGTCCTGTTTCAGGAGTCTTTTGAGGTTTTGTTCATCAAATAAAATCTCATGAGTCTGAAATAAAGGAAGCCCAGTAATTAGTTTGGCCAACAACGGAAAAAATATCAACCAAAGAAGAAGCTGAACAGGCTGAAAAAGCCTGGTGAGTGTCCACAGAGCGGCCGTCCAACTCTGCAGGACATCAGAGATCCTCTGATGATTTTCTTTTATTAATCAAACATTTATTTTATTATTTTCATTTATTTTTGTTTATCACAGATCAAGGTTTCTGTTGTTTCGCCAACAACAAAATTACGTGGAGCAAACACTGTCCAGCATGTTCCTTTGCACCAGTGTACATTTCTGGTCCTATTACTGAAACCTTGTGGGTGATTGTGTGTTCATTGTGCATGCCTGTGCATGTGTGTGTCCATGGAAATGAGGTGCTTCACCCCCTGAAGCGCTCGGTCACAGTTACAAATGGATTGTCCCGCTCTGCCTCGTCTCCCCTGTTGCCTCCCAGAATAAGCTGTGCAGCTCAATCTGCCGCCCCATCCCATCTCATCCCGGCTCTATTCAGCACCGGCAAATATTGGCGTAGCAAAATGACACGGGCCGCTCGGCGAGGAGAGCAGGAGGGATCCGCTTCAAAATGGAAACGCTGTTCTGGTTCGTCAGGTGCAATAAATGTAGACGATTTCATCTTGGTTGACACTGGTGCAGCAGAACAGTTTATCAGATAGATACAGAGACACATTACAAGGCATCATATTCAACATAAACCAATGAGCTGCCGGAGTAATGATCCAGCTGCAGCTCCTCTAACAGCCACTGAACGACTGTATTAAAAACAACGTCAAAAAAAAAAGAGAAAACACCTAAAATCAGTGTTTCACCCTTTAATGTCTCAGTGGCTAATTTCACTTCCTTTAATATGCTCAGTGGAATAAGTCTGAGAATCAGGAAACCATTAATAATAATGGATGAGGTCCATGATTTGTACAGTACACGTTCAAAGAGTTTACAGACATAAAAACAGAAAACATACCGTGCAATTAGAATAAATATGGTGCAGTTAGACTCATTATTAAGGAGGTAGCAGGGGTTTGAATGGAAACTATTCTCACAACACTGCAACTGTCACGTTTCATTCACAGCCACTATGTCCTGGATCAGGAGGTGAAGCTGACTGACCTCTCTCCTCACGTACCAAAGTTTTTCAAATCAATGACACACAAAGCGATTGTATTACAGTCGCCTCAGAGTAGCTTCAGAGAGTAGAGTGTGTATTCTTATGTCAATCAGTACGGGTGGATATAAGCTGATTTTCTCAGTCTGCATATGTGTTGGATGTGTGTCATGTATGTTTCAGATGGATCTTTACAGAACATCACCAATAATCCTTTCATTTGTCATAAAATATGTATGGGCAGAAACAGAAAATGACTAATCGACTGGTATTGAGTTACAGACAGATAAGTGATCAGCCTCAGTATTGATCTGTGTGCTTCCCAGAGCAGGTTTCCTGTCACAGGGGTAAAGAGTGTTAAGACAATCTCATTATCTGTTGTTTTAACAAGAACGTGATCCGCGGCCTCACTGTGTCCAATGCTGCACATGCTGGGGATCCATCATCACATTTAATGTATTTAGAAAGGTTTCAGTTGTTCAGGTGAGTATTCACTTATATCTGATTTCTTCTTTCACAGGTCCAACAGAGAGTCACTGAAGACGCTCGGCATCTCGACAGAGGAAGGGGGAAGTGAGAAGGATCACGACACCCAGAGATCCCAGGCTTGGTGGCTACATGCACAGCTCTCTTTGGCTTTGAGAAGAACAACTGTACGAATCAGCAGGAACCATGGATTTTGTAATGAAACAAGCTTTAGGTGGTAAGTACTCAAACTTTAGCACTACATGCTGTTCATTTTCTGGATAAGAAACTGGAAATTGTGGGGAGGGTTTATTTATCCATGGAGGCTGCACAGTGCTTCCACAGTCTGATCTGTGGTCCCCTGAGCAGCTTCACGGGAGAAATTCAGGGTTAAGGACTTTGCTCAAGGGCACTTCGATGAAGCAGAGGCCTGCACGATAACTTTTGTGGGATAATTAATGTTAACTAACGTAAATGGTGGGTAAGAAAAGAGCCTAATCTAACTAGAAAATACTTTTGGGTTTGCTGAGTGGTCAGCGCTGCTGTTTTAGTCTGTGAAGCTCGAAAAGGTCCAGTGATGTGTTCGTGACTGTTTTCATTTCATAACCTGTTGGGTGTATATTTTATTGACTGGTTTATTTAAGATTTTTAATGTGAAGGATTTCCTTACACTGTGATAAAGATCTATACTTTTCTCATTAACTTCTGCACATACTGAAAAATCTGCTGCATGTGTCTCATACAACTTTAGAGGGTTCTTCAACCTTTGCATTGATTACATTGATCAGACAGAGATGAGATTTATATCAGTCAAACAGAAAACATGAATGATGATCAGTATGATGTGATGACATTTGTCAGGAAAAGTCTGTTTCCTTTATAGAGCCTTATTTCTGCCCCTGGTTTTCATTAGCAGCCCAGGTGACTTATACATTGGCTGAGGTTGGAGTCATTCAGTAAGAGCAACATAAAATAACCTGTGTGAATGTTCTTGTAAGTGAGGGGCCCCCAAGGGCCAGAGGTCAATGCCTTCTTAAATCAACCCTCTCATCTAGTTTCATCAGCTCAGTGACCACCAGCCAGAATGAAATGAGATTTACTCCTTGTGAGTGCACCGTGCCCTCCCTCACTCTCATCCCCATCACTCTTCTATTTCTACTTCTCCCCTTTTTCATTAATTTCTCTCATCCCCCCTTTTTCATTTTCATTTTCTATATCTTTCCTTCTCTTAAATCTTATTCTCCATTACTTCATTTCTCTCCTGTGCTTTCCTCCCCCTCTCTGCCCACTGAGTGTGCCGAGGTTGGTACCACTGCAGATGAAGAAGGAGCAACACAACGACATTATTAAAAGAGCTCAGGTCAAAAAAAAAAAAACAGAAAACCTGATGCAAATGTGACATTTCTATTTTTTTCATTTGAGGAATATGTGACACAAGTCGCTCGACACAGATGTGACGTTTTCGTCTGCCACTGTTTTCCATTATTTCAGTTTCAGTTGCACTTTGTCACATTTTGCTTTTATTAAACTGCAGCCAGAGGAAAAAGGAGTCAAACTGGAATAAAATAACATAAAGAAGTGGAGTAACTGAAGTCTGAAATCAGTCGGACTTGTTACCAGCAGCTGATGTCTGTGCTGCCTCTGTCAGCTCTGAGTTTATAAACCTGCAAACACATGAGGCAGCACTGACTGGGCTCCCTCCATCTCTTCATCCATCTCTGTCTTCATTCATTAATCTGTCCCTCTTTCTCTCCCACTGAGCCCAGTGGAGTTGGGGATGGGGAAACCTCCCTGCTCTCCATCCCTCCCTCTTTTCTAATTCACTCATCCATGTCCCTCTCCCAGGCTCCTCTATCTTTGTCTATTCACGTCCTGCTCCTTCCTCCATTTTCCCTCCATCCTTTCTCCTCCTCGCTCTGAGTTGCAGACTTAGAATCTTAGCACTTATTTTCTCTTCACTTTACCTCTGTCCCTCTGTCCTTTCATCTCTTCATCCCACAGCTTCCATTTATTTTCAGCAGAGCGTTCTACCTCCACTTTTTCTCTCCCTCCATCCCTCCATCTGTGTTTGTTATAGGCTACAGTAAAGCAGTTTACCCCTCTGTTCCTCTTTCCAAACCACCCCCTGTCCATCCATCCCAGGCTGAAGTGTTGTAATTTACCTCCTGTAGAGGTGCGGTCTAGTGCTGTGACCTTTTCTCCTGGAACAGACTGGCATTTATTTCATTGGGACACAGCTGGCAATCCATGAATATATACAAGCAGCTACACACACACACAAACACACAAAACCAAAAGCACATGCACTTGGGGTGAAAAAGCACACAAAATACACACACACACACACACACACACACACAAAGAGATGAGGTTTCATTTGTGGCTTTAGTCCCGGGGGAGAATGAAACCATTTTGAGATGAAGTGTCGAGCAGCCAGTGGGAGTGTTGTGTTCAGGTGGGCGTGTCAGGACATCAATCTAACAACAACCCTGTGTGTGTCTCATGCATAGAAATGATTTTCCACCAAACAGAAAGATTTTCTCATTTATGGTTTTTGTAGCTCTTTATTTAAATCAGCTAAATGTTGAGTTTCAAGCTTTCGATCACACCGCATGATCTTTGTCAGCATATGCTCAGAAACATTCTGAGATTTATAAATTAATTAATATTTATTCAGTCAACCTAACACATAAAACATCGGGATGAAACAGCTCATCGTGCCTTTCATAAGTATCGATCGTTTTCCAAAAACATATTTGGAAGGGGACAGGGAGTTTTTCTGCCCTGAGTCATGTCTGCAGAGCTTTCTGTCAGGCTGCCTGTGGGCCCATCATACTCCAGCAGTATGAGTTGCATTGTGTTACCTTAATTGCCATTACAGAAGAGTCAGATTGCCAAATTCTGAATGGCCAGACTACCAAACCAAACTGTGGCAGAGGAAGCTTTTTCCTCGTAAAACTAAATAAGTTGATGATCAGTAACCTGCAGGTAAAACTGAGGGTGAAAAATGACCCACTAAGAGCTTGTGCTTTCTTGTTTTTTTTTCCATCTGAAATCATAATTATATCAACATCTTTCATTTTATCCCTAATGAAGTGAACCATTTGTAAATGTAAATGAGTTCATGTTTTGGATTCATCCTAAAACAATACATACAAGAAGCTGCTCTTCTGCAGGTCTGAACTTAAGGACATTTTAAACCAGAGGAACCAAACATCCAGCCCAGTCATCAACAGTCTGATCGGGATAACTCAGTAACCCAGGCACACAAAGACCTGGACCCAGGCACACAGAGGAGAGCCTATTGGTCTGGTCAACCAGGATAAATGTACACACAGACACACAAACAAGCAAACACAAAGCTGGCCTCTCTCCAGTTTAGCTGTACTTAAACTTTTATCTAATTTAGCCTGACACACACACACACACACACACACACACACACACACACACACACAAGCCAGGCCTCACTAATGTCATTAGATGTCAGACACCTCCCTAACATTTCATTGCTGCAGACTGAGGTATAGATTCTAGCCGCCGGCCACAGATTGTATTTACCGGTTGTTTAATTAGAAATCGGATTCATCACAGTTTCCACGTTGTGTCGGATGAATCAGTCGAGGACAACGTGGTGGATCCATGTAGCATCCATCCAGCAGTCATGAGGCAAACTGAGGAGACAAATGGGACAAAATGAGCCACTCTATGGAAACATCACCTGTTTAAACTCTTTTACAAGTTAAATACACCTGAGTTTTTTGTCACCTGTGTGTACATTAGCTGCGTTTTAACCTCGGAGACTCTTGTCTGAAGAAAGATGCCATCAAAACATTTATTTTGTTCCCAACATGTACTTCCTTCCTTTTCTGACTTCACCAGGATATCAAACACGTGAACCTCTCCTTTTCTAATAAAGAAGCTCCAATAAAAGATAATATGAAGGCAATCTCTGTAAGATCAGCATGATCTGGTCCTGACCAGGCGGGTGGAGCTCGCTGTTTCATTTCCTGTGCAGGCGGGATGAAGACAAGCAGGCGAGGAAGGTGTAATAACAGGAAGTCAAAGCAGGTTGATTAGCTGACCAGAGACTTTACACAGAACCACATGCTCAAGAGCTCTTCACCTGAACATGGGTTTGAGAGCGGGGATCAAACCTGTGACCATCCAGTGATGTAACCACGAAGCCGTCCAGCCGCCCAAACATCTGATCGATGTGGCAGACTATTCAGCCGGTCCGGGCGCTCATGTGACTTATGAGGGCGTAATTTTGCAGTGGAGGTCATCCATTATTTAAATGAGCTCCATTTTTCAAACCCCTCCACCCCTAACAAATTATCCAGCAGCGCTGCCATCCATCTGACCGGCTGAAGTGGGAGTAAATGGTCCGTGGCTTGTCTCTCCGACTTCCTCTGTCTTCTGTTCTCCTCCTAACCATCCTCACTTTCATTCTTCAGCACCAGCCTCCTGCTCTCTTTTTCTCCCATTTTATTTTTCTTTTACATTTTCTCTTCCTACAACAGGACTACAACAGAGAGACAGCTTTAAAACAGAGAAGAAGAATATGTTGTCAGAATCATACAAGTATACAAGTTTTTCTCTCCCTCTCCTCCCTCCCTGCTCACCAGACAGTAAACATCAGCCCCCCAGCAGTGAGGACTGGGTTCAACCTCATCAAAGTATTTCCACTTCATTGTACTTTATACTTCTACTCTGCTACAGTTCATATATTAATGAATAAATAAATATTCTGCTATTTACTGCGTTCATCTGACTTCACAGATCAAAAGTGTAAGTACAAAACACGATTAGTCTATAAAATATTATATTATATGATGTTTGACTTTGACTTTGACCTGCTGGCCCATTACATTGTGATGGAGTTGGAAATCTCAGAGATAAATATCTCAGAACCTTGACAAAGTTAACAAAAACTATCTGCATGAAAAGAGGTACATGAGAAACTAGATAAAGAGATAAATGGCTGTAAATAATTAAATATGCAGCAGAACAGTCCTTGTGTTTTGGTTAAAAAGCTATTCAGCCTAAAGTTGCTCAGTCAGTGTTAATGATAAGTTTGACTCACACTGGTATCATCACTCCACGTCTGAGACAGTCATACACTTCATTACTGAATCGGCTTCAACCAAATCTACTTGATCAATCAAATCTCATCCTCTGGTCGTCCTCTGCTGCCCAGTGTTTGTCTGTTTGGGCTTCTGTTACAGCGTTTGAGCAGCCGTGCTGTAACCATAATGCCGCCATATCTGCGCCTTTTCAAATTAAGAGCTTTTGTGCATTAAAACCCCTTTGGCACAAAGACGTGGCCATGGAAAGACTGAAAGAAGTAATGAGCGACTGAATGCACAATACGAGGACTGGGGCCTTTGGAGCACTTAGCCTCGAATTGCCCACCTTTGTCTGCAGAGCAGGTCTGTCCGCTGGCCTCTAATGGACTGATGGAGGAGGTGGAGGAAAGAGATGGACAAGAAGCAAAGGAAAGGAAAGAGGAGGAATAGATGGGTCCTAACTTAAGTGAGGTTAGTGCAATAAACAGATGGCTGTGTGGTGACGGAATGGAACGCGGCCAAGAAATTCTGAAGAAAAAAGAAGAGATGAATCAGGGGGGAAGAAAAGATAAGAGGAAGACCACTGAATCAAATTAGTCCTGAAATATATCACTTAGGAAGAAAAGGGAAACAAAAAAACAGAGGGGGAGGGACGAGGAACAGTAGAGGACAAGGAGAAGGACAGGAGGGAGAAGAATGGATGGAGGGCAGGGACGCGTGAAGGGTAAAAACACTGATAGGTCAAAGAAAAAGCCCTACCTCTCTGGAGAGTAGAGTAATGACTGTCCCATTTCATTTGCCATCTGCAGCCTGTCATTGTTCTCTGGTCTAGCATGATCACATCACATGGTCCAGGGATCTTGTTTGTGCAGCCGTACAAAAACATAAATTGTTGGTGGGACAACCACTTCAGCCCAGAATTTAATGAAACTATCGAAAGGATTATCTCGAAATCTTCTACAAATTAGCATTAGTATTGCTCTTAAAGAACAGCTGTGGCTACAAATTCTTAGTGGGTGTTAACACTTAGTGGGTGTTGCACTTTTAATTGGTCAACGCAGCACCTCGATTTTACATTGCGGAAAAAGTTGAACCGGCTTTTTTGCTGGAGAACTACATTATTCTCTGGAGTCCTCTGTGACTGCATTAGTCAGTGGACTGGACCTGATGAGGGCAACAGGACAATGACATGTAATCTCCACAG
>JBBMJY010000002.1:22969132-23014200 GCA_037833715.1 Toxotes lorentzi | reverse complement strand
TATATATACCATTCGTGTACACTTGCCCTTTAGGAGTTTGAGACACATCTCTTAGTTTTAGTGCATATGGTGTGTGTTTGACTATTTTAACTCAACGAAGCACCCACGGACAGTCTGACCTTAACCTGGCTCCCCAGTGAGTCCTGGGGAACATTTCGCTACCCCCCACCCCCACCATCTGTGTGTTAATTTGTCATCCTCAGGTTTGCTGTCACCACACACAGCTGCAGGGCAATTAGTACCGCTGTATGTGTCTGCTGCAGAGCAACAGGACTGGCCATCCCTGCGTTCACAGATCCAAGAGGGAGCCACGCAGTCCTTAAAGCCACATTTCTTCAGAGCAGTTCACTCAGAAATGTTCTCTTTTGGCGCCTGTGTGCTTAAAGAGGCAGTAATTCAGATTTTTACTGCCACATAACACTGAATGAGCACAATATATCTGTGAGGGTCGATAAGGTTGGTAGTCAATGGCGATGACTGAACCATTAATGTTTAATGACCTTTCTGGCTCCAAAATTTCTCTTTCAGCCATAAACAGTTTCAGAACAAAACAACCACACCAGGCTGCTTGAATTCATGTCACATCTCATCAGCCAAAATGATCCCTCTTAAATGAATCCTGAGAATGTACAGATCAGCCCACTACATTCCCATCACACTCTCAATCTGACCATCAACCCCAATGCGACGTCAGCAAACCTAGTGGAGACCTCAGTATCATAAGGAATGTGTCCTTACGTAAGTAAGTTATAGAATCAGCTACATAGCATGACTTAACGTTTCAAGGCATATTATCTTTTTGTTGTTTATACCCTTTCCTTTCCTCAAATACTCTCCTCAGTGGTGAAACATGTTTAGCCCTTATTCTGGATCTGGCTAAAGAAAGATGGAAAACTAGGCCACCAGCCAGGCTCTCCTCTCACCAGTGCCTGAGAGGCAGATCAATACCCAGATGAAGTTTTCTCTCTGCTGGAAGATCCATAATTCATACACTCTCAGGTGGTCCTGTATTTACTATCGATCAGAGGGAGGTAACAACAGCAGTATCGATAGGCCAGAGGGAGTCGCTTTCACATCTAGAAAGCAGCTTCTGTCACAGGTTTAAGAGCAAAAGCAAAAGCAGCAAAGAAAGTGGCGAAGGAGCTGGAGTGGAGGTGCCTCTGTGCAAGGCATTTAACCCCAGCCGGACATCATCAGCCACTTTTCATTATTAATTAACATGTCATTTTCAATTTATTACTTAAGTGAAAAATGCCTGTTACAGTTTCCCAGGGTCTGAGGCAATGTCTTCAATTTTCTATCAATCAACTAATCAATTCATTGACTAATTAATTGATTAGATCTCCTGTGGAAGTACAGCACCCTCTTCATGTTAGGTGCCATAAAGCGATTCAGTTATGGAAACACAACACATATCATGTGCTCTAATCTGTGGTTAACAAACAAAAAAAAAAAAAAGTGAGTGCATTGCCTGAATTTTGGTAGAGGTACAGGTAGGGCTGACAGATGGTTGACACCAGATGGCGGGATGTGTCTTCCTCTGTCTCACTGGTTTCCAAGACACTCAAGGACCTTCAGGAAACCCTGTTGCCATATAATCCTCAGAACTGCTGACGCACAGTGTTTTCATAGTCGAAAATGACAGACGTGGGTGTCGGTGTATATGTTGTCTATTGTAGAACACCGTCATGACAAACGTACCCAATGAGTGTTGGCAGCAACGTCTGATTCCTCTGTGCAGGGGCCACCAAAGACATGGGTAAGATGCTGGGTGGGGAGGAGGAGAAGGACCCGGATGCAGCCAAGAAGGAGGAGGAGCGGCAGGAGGCGCTGAGGCAGCAGGAGGAGGAGAGGAAGGCCAAACACGCCCGCATGGAGGCAGAGAGGGAAAAAGTACGGCAAACCATCAGGGACAAGGTAAGAAAACACTCATCTGGTTTAAACTAAATGCTTAACCTCACCCTTCCCCTTTACATGAACATGAGACGTAAAGTTTTACGCTGAAGAAGAATCCAGTTCTTGACCATGTTCCTGCAGTGGAACAAACCTGAGTTGCATATCATCTCTTGTCCTCTCTCCATTCAGTATGGGCTGAAGAAGAAGGAGGAGAAGGAGGCGGAGGAGAAAGCAGCCATGGAGCAGGCCTGTGAGGGGTCACTGACACGTCCGAAGAAGGCGATCCCGAGGGGCTGCGGAGATGACGACGAGGAGGACGAGGAGAGCATCCTCGACACTGTCCTCAAGTTTCTGCCCGGACCTCTACAGGACATGTTCAAGAAGTAAAAAACAAAAAAAACAAAAAACAAATCAAACGAGCCCTAAATTCAGGGTCCAGTCTGGCCTGGGCTAGACTGCGGGGCAAAGGGAGGAGGGGAGAAGAGAGGCCGGGGGACTTGAATTGGTTAGGGTATTTGTTAGAAGGAACACAGTAGATTTGGGGCACGTAGAAGTCGTTGGGAGCAGAAACGATTGGGGAGGGGGGTTCTTGCCAAACTGTTAGAGGCTACACACTGCCTTTCTAGAAATCTTATACTATGTTCTTTTCTACTCCTCGACGACTGCGTCATTTTCCGCCTTTTATTTGCCACAGTTGCTGTTCAACCTTTCAACTGCCACTTAGCACATTTCTTACGATTAGTATGTTTTGGGTTTTTTTTGTCCTTTTCTGATTGTTATTTTTTACACCCATTAAGATGAGACATTGAGATGATTGCTTGGCACATCATCTGTTGCCTAGCGATGGTGACCAATGGTGCAACAGTATTCCCTTAAAGAAGAGCAGTGGACACTTCCGTCCTCTGGCTTCTGCGGTTTTTCACATGGCACTGCCAGCATGTTTTCCAGTAGAGGGAGCATGTTTTGTTTATTTCAGTGGGTGTTTTCTACTTTTCTGAACCTGGTGTAGGTCTTTATATTAAAAAAAAAAAAAAAAATCAGCTTTTGAGTTTTTAGGACATGTGCCTTCATATCATCTCCTCCAGCAGAGGAATTGTAAATGAGGGTTTCATTTTGAGTCAAACAGGTGTACCGTTGTTGGTAGTGGTAGCGTTCAAAGACACAAGATCACAAGGACACTTTTGGAATAATGTATTTGATATTAGTTTGGCTAGCTGGCATATTTTTTGGTTTCCAAAAGTTCCACCAGGGACCAAGTTTGAAAGCTTAACAGACCACTACTACTATTTAAAAACATAATTCACTGACTACAAGCTTCCAAAGATCTGTTTGCTGAAGAAAAAAGTTTTATTTACCTCCGACTTCCACCTCTAGTTTTACTAAAGCTAAAGTTTCCTAAGCCTGTGAGCTGGTTAGACTGCCATCGTGTTAGAAAAAGTAAACTCAATATCTTGTCAACAACTCATGTCAATATATGAATTTTGAATCAAAAAAGTTTTGGAATAGACTTTACTTAGCTCAAAGATTCATCCATGCAAACAAACGACTCTTTTTCACCTTGTTTGGGAAATGGAAAATAAATCACTGCTCTTTTGTCCTAAATTACAGATTTAAGCAACGCTCAAAGTAAAGGTCAAACCACGTCATCATGATTTAAGGTAGTGTGGTCCCCATAGACAATCAAAGCATTAGCCAATGGGAAACAGTGGGGGTATCCATTTCCTGTCACACCATCCATGCCTGGTTAAAAGTGGGTTAAACACTCGATTAACTGTTACTATTAAGTGGCTCTTAATTTGAACTATTTATTCATACTTTATCTTGTTAACTCATGAATGCAAGTGCCAGACAATGTCTGGGTTTTTTTTTTTTAAACATAATTTTTTACTTTTGTGAATGTGCTGCAGATTTATTTTAATGCAACTGAAAATGTGATTTAAGTCACATTCCAGCTGAGCTAACCTTTCTTCTCATCTTTTAATGCAAAAAGTTTACCGTAACTGAAGTTCACCAACATTGAGACCAAAGAAATACTGGTGAGACCTTACTATTTCTTTCGTCGCCGCCGAAACAAAGACATGCATGCCGGACTTGGTTTTAACTGTACGTGTGAGGCCTGTGGGAGAAACACAGCGGCCCATTCAATGTGTGCATGCTTCCCAGAGACCACCACTAAAATAAAATGATTCTCTCTATTTCTGACAAAGTATTCCATGGCTAAATAAGACTGGATAATTTAACTGTAAACTGAGCCTGAGAAAACTGGTCCGTGAGCTGTCACGTCTCACAGCCTGAAGAGCTCATTTAGAGTTGAGTATATTCTGCATCCTGCATCTCTTAATCCAGCAAAAATATCATAGTGATTTGTTATATAGCCTTTAAGTAGATGTGCTGTAAGTGGAAACGACCTCTATTTAGTGAAACTACCTTAATATAGGGACATTTATCGATAAAACAAAGCATGTTGGTTATTCCTAAATGATCCGGTGGCTTAGTTATGCGACGGTGTGTGATTAATACATTGCTCCATGAGTTTGTAACTTAGAATAACTTTATAATAAGGATTAATAAGACTAATGATGAAGTTGTCATAATCATTTTCCTTCTTTTCATTTTCTAGCTCACATAGGACTTTTCACTAGACAAAGCCATATTGTTTAGATTGCAATAATTACTTCAAATGATAAAAAGAGATTTCAGCATTGAACGTTAACTGTCTCATGTTTGTTTTCTGTAAAAAAAAAAAGAAGAAGAAAGATATTTGGATATCTGTTTGTAAATCCTCACCATTCTTGTATGTTTAAACATGTATACTAATGTATACACAAAGAAAATGTACGTAGAAAAAAGAAGCCATTGTTATAATTGTCTCAGTGTACTACATGTACTGTACGTGTGTGTGTTTATATGTGTGTGTCTTTCTACGTGTCTGTGACGTGAGACCATGTCGTTGATTCATATAGTCCTGGTTTATACTACGTAAATGTGTCTTGAAACTATTTTGTGCACAGGCAGAAACCAGGGCGGCTCCCTGGTTGTGCCATGTCTAAAAAAATGAATACTTAACACATTCCTTTCAAATGTCGAGCATGCAAATGTTTGGTAGAGAAGAGAATACACCAAATGTCAAAAGACAAAAAAATAGACAATTTCTTGTTTCTGTAGGAGTCTCCAGGCAACAGAATCTGTGCATTGGATCCAGAAAGACTGGCTGTGCGATGGGCTTGTTGAATGTTGGATGTTCTTTGTTGTCTGAGCGAGCAGACTGAGTGGAGGTTTGAAGAGTTTTAAGGCTGTGATCACTCAGGAGCCGGGTTATTCAGCAGAGACACAAAGCTTATATGTGGGCGTTGCTACAACAAACTCTAGCTGTGCCCCAGTTCCATAAAGGATGTAATACAGAAGTGGGTATAGTAGTGGGTTCACACTGGAAATATAACAACACTTAATAGTCTCAGAATAAATTACTTGTTTTTTGAGTGGGGTGTTGATGGACGCTGTGCTTTGCTACATTTTCATGACCAGTAATTCCAGTTTGTACAAGTTCTGCAAAACCACAAATATCTTACAGAAGGTGACAGCTGTGCTTTCTGTAACAATGCTACACACTTGGAAGGTGGTTTGAACCAAGCTGTTGACCACGCAGTTAAAGCAGCATGACAGAAGTTTCATTAGTTCATCTGAGTCAACAGTGGAACTGAGACATTACCAGTCACATATTAATTCAAACTAATGGGCCAAACGAAGATGATTTGAACTAGTCAGTTCTCCAAGTGAGCATCAACCTGCTCACAGAGCTAAAAATCATGGTCTGTGATCACGGCCTGCAGACATCAACTCTTAGATCAATTCAAGGCTTTTAAAAAGAAAATGGGGGACGTGCAATTAAGGAAAATATAGATACTGTAACTAAAATATTTTCTTTCTTTGATAACCTTGGTGTAGTACCTTTCTCCATTTTTATTCCAATGTAAATTACATCATGCAGATTTTCATGTCTCTGTATAAGAGACCAACCTGCAGAGAGATTTATTTTAATGTTGGAAACAAACTTTTTTTCAAGCCTTGTATCTCCCCTGATGGATAGGAAAGGGTGAAAAATCCTGGACTAGGCTTAATTCATGGGCCCTTCATGGAAACTACAGCCATACATCCTCTGTATGTAAAATAGTCTCTCTCAGCGGGACTGGTCTCGAGGCGTCACAGCATGTGAACTGCCTTGGAAAAGGGCTATTACCACGTCATCTGAATGTGAGCTTAGTGGTAACTCATCTGTCGCATCTGTGCGTGTCCTGACGTGACGTGCTGTTGTGTTTATTCACTCTGGTTGCATGAGATACTTCAGTGTGAAAACTGTGTTTGTAGAGCGACATGTTGTTTTAAGAGCCGTTGTGGCTTTTCAGTTTAGATACAATCCTTGGTTTGATAAACTATAGTGTAAAAGCAAGGAGCTGTTTCTTTAAGTAGGGGGTTATAAACAACAAGGATTATAAACTGTATATTTTCCTAACACGGAGGTAGAAGTGGGTGAATGAGAGAGATGAAAACCGTGAGTGTAACTTTGGAAATGAAAGACATAAAACAGCTACACCACATCTTAACTACCATGGATGGGTTGGTTTTTTTTGGGAGACGCAAGCTAAAGAGACTGCAACTGAAAAACTGGATTATCAAAGCATCTTCTGTTGTCAGGAGCCCAGAAACATACAGAGATCTGAGAAACACGCTTGGCTCAGAAATGCCCCTCAAAACCACAAATCATCTTCCCTCAAAAAAGCAAAGATTCTCCATTAGCTTTGGTGATTTTCTCATGAATATTATCAACACAAAAGAATTTATACTGGCAGCGTGCAAAAGATCTGCCATAGATGTTTACTTAGTAAATATAACTGTATGAAATGCAATGAGTGATTGAGATGGAGAGAATATTTTAGAATAAAAACTTTCCTTTTAAACTCGATCGTCCATCCAGCTCCAAACAAACCTGGACTTTTCCTGATCGCAGTGACGATGCCATAACATTTGCCTTTTTTTGTAACATTTTTGCGTAAACATATGAATATTACTGTACCTGCCCTGCTGAGTCCTGCCAGTAGATCTAGAAATAGTGAATGTTTTACCAAGACACCACTTTTACATTCCCTCCAGTGGAAGTCGAGATTTTGGTGACCTCTTGTTTGCTGTGAGCACAACTTTTACAATGTGGAGAAACTCTTTGAATACATTCCAGTCTTTTGGCATTTGCACTAGATTACATTGAAATGCTACACTGACAAAGTTATGGCATCTAAAAATTCACCTCTAAACGGTAAAGCTGAAAGATATGAGAGGTAAAAAAAAGAAATAGCCACCATCACAGTGACTGGGGTTTAATACCTGGCAGGGATCCCTTTAGTTTGGCCACATGTGCCAGCCAATGGTGGTGATGTTCACGGGTTTATTGATGATGTGCCCTTTTCCAGTTTGCTGCACTGGTTCCTGTCACTGGCTGGTGAAGCAGCTGGGCCAGAAATGGGTGAAACAATTCCAAAAAAGAAAAAAGAAAGTATCAAAAAGGGACAAACAACTGAAAAAGGGAATGGATTTTTAATTCAGATTCCTATAACTGAATTAAGAGGGTCTTTCTCTTTAATTCAGGGTGAAAATAATTTCAGGGTGCAGAGGTTAAGAATGTAAAATATGAGTTCTTTTGCTATTTTTTTCCTTAATTGCATGTCATATACTCTATGTGGAGCCCAATCACTGTAAAACTGTCTCATCAATGGAACTGAATCATTCTTTTGGAAATTAAGTGCATAACACTAATAAAAAGGTTTATAAAAAGCTTAGCTGTGTTTTTATGCTCTGTTTTGTTTGTCGTTACTTCAATGGTATTTTTTAAAATATATAAACCACACTGGTTTCATGAATTAGCTGAGAGTTCATCGTTTGTTTTGTGTTACATGATGTTTTAACTCAAGTCAAATGAAAAGTGCAAGTAGTGTATTAAACTACATGTTCAGGTCTAAAGTTAGCATTATTGGTTATTTCATAAAGTTGGAATAATTTTGTTTTCAGACACATTCCCCTTTTTATTCCTATTTATACACATCAGTAATCACATTGGAAGAGAGGGATCAATAAAGTTTTGAGATGATATACACTTTATCTATCAAGAATAAATCACATTGTCACAATCATTTCATGAGAAGAGGTAAAATATATTTTATTCCAACTTTATGGGCAGGAGTGCATATAGACTATATTAATAATTGTCTGATGTCCATCGCGAATAGACATCCAGAAATATACTGGATGAAAAGAGAATTTCCCTGAGAATCATCATGTTTCCAAGTTTTCCTCAGTATCAAAGTAATGCAGTGATAGTTGCCTGTACATCCATGGGTACACTGCAAACAGGAACTACGAGCAAATTCAGAATATTCAGTTGTCCAAAATGTAAAGAAATACTAACTTTAAAAATTAGTTCATTCAATTTGTGGCCCATAAACTATGAGCAGCTGCCTCCATTATTTCCAGTGTGAAACCTGTAAACTCCTCCAACGCATGCGCGACTCAGCCCATGCGTAGCAACAGTAACTAAGGGGCGGGGCTTCACTCAGGAAAAATGGCGTCCAGAGGTGGAGCGCTTTGTTTACCTCTGATGGCAAAAGTTGGTTTGTTGGATATTTTCCCTCCTGCCGCCACATCGTCACAGAAACACACCATTAAAGAGCCAGCATTCATCTCCTGGAGTCGAGTGAACTTCACTTTATACTGACAACAGGTAAAAATCAACAGAGCTGCTTTATCTGTAGAGTAAATGCTCGTTCGGGACCATGTGCATTTGATTTACCTGATGTGTACAGGTTGTTAAGAGTGTGAACAGTAGGGCTCCAGCTAAAGATTATTAATTATTGATTAATCTGCGGATTGCTTTCTGGATTATTTCTCTTCCTGAATATGTTTACGGTCAGTCGCAAGTGTTAACTGAGGTTTGAGGGGTCATAGTTTTCCAGCTGGCTGTCAGAAGATCTTTCATTCATTCGTTTTTTTTCAGCTGAGTTTGTGCATCAGTGTGTTAAAATCTGTATTTAATATCCGTTATTTTGTGCATATGTGTGTGTGTGTGTGTGTGTGTGTGTGTGTGTGTGTGAGACATGTCTGAGGAAACTGTTGTTGCCTCCCTGTGTTTAGTATTCCTCAGTATTCCCTCAGTGACTGAGCTGTTTAATTAAAGAAATCTCTTGTTTTAATTAAATAGTTTGCTCCATGTTCCAGAGTATTAATAAAACTCCCGCCGAATATTTTAATCACCAAAGGCACAGCCAACAAATGTTTACAAATCCCACAAAAAGCCTCAGATGTTGTGTGTGTGTGTGTGTGTGTGTGTGTGTGTGTGTGTGTGTGTGTGTGTGTGAGAGAGCTGATAATGTTAAACTATCACACACACATGTGGGCCTCATAGTAGAAATACCCTTTGTAACAATACTTTTAAAGCTGTGTGTATTTCTTGTTATGGCCTCCACTCTGCTCAGCATCAGCATAAATCAATCACAGTTAACACAATAATAGCATAGAATAAAATAAAAAGAATAAAATAGATACCATATGAATAAAATAAAATAAGAATAGAAGAATAAGGACGTTTTACAGTTGAAAAAGGGTTAAAAATAGAGAATTATTTCCATTTCTAATACAGTAAACGAGCACGTTTTCCAGGTGATGTAAGGCCTTTGTTTGTGGGTAGAAAAGTGTGTAAGAATGAAATCTGTTGAAACTAAAATATACTGTTGCCTGTGCAACAGGGACAGAGTTGTGTTAATGATGTCTGACAAAGGGTGTGAAGCTTGGGGTTTAGTTCTGGCTCTGTGTTGGACAGATTTCACTGATAGAACAGGTATATATATATATAAAACCACACCAAACAGAAGGACGTATAAACCACACACAATATATTCAATAAAAAACATTTATAACAGCCTCAGCGGCATTGACATTATTATTATTTATTATTGATCCATCACGTGGTTGGAAGCTGAATCAAACCTGAAATAATTTGTTTATCTCACAAAAGAAACGTCCACATGAAAAATTTGTTTTCGATACGTTGAAGACAAATGTAACCGTATGTTTCCCTCATATTTTGATTGAACCTTAACAAGATTTCCCTCCTGGAATCAAGAGTAAAAAAGAGCTGCAGTGATTAGTCGATCCATAGAATATTTATTATAACTGCTCTGATAATCCAATAATCATTTTAAAGGCAAAAAGGCCAAACGTTTGCTGGTTCCAGCTTCTTAAATGTGAAGATTTCCTGTATGTTTCTTTGCTTCTGATAGTAAAGGTAATAATATCTTTGGGTTTTGGACCGTTGGTCGAACAGCACGAGACGTTTGCAGATGACACCTTTGACTCACCTTAAAATTAAAACTTTTTCTGACATGTTATGGAGCAAATGATTTACTGATTAAATCAATGAATCAGTTAAAATCGTTTGTTCAGAGGACACTTCAGTACAGTAATGTCTGGAAGGTGAAATATGAACAGTGAGTGTTTAAAGGCCTGATTATTCGTACGAGCCTGGTTAGTGATTCCCTGCTTCAGACTCACTGGTACAAACAGTCGCCTGCTCTCGTCCAGAAATTCAAACCTGTTTCTCAGTGTTTTGTAACCGATGAATTAGCAGCAGTGATTTGCTCTCTTACGGTCTTGTTAATCCGGAATGAAAGACTCGCTGACAGATTAGTGTGTGTGGGCCGTTTGAATTTCCAGAGACCAATAGACTTTTCTTGTCGAGGGGCTTTGACAGACAGCAGAGAAGTGGTTTAGTGTATTTCCGTCTCCTGAGGAAAACTCGACACAAGGCGTTTACGTGTGGAGGCAGAGAGATTAGCCGTTTATTTCAGCTAACAGTCACATTTAACAGGGACACTGTAAAGGCTATGAACAGAGGTTGTGTGATAATGTGTGTTTGTGTTTGTTCTTTCAGCCTTTTTTTTCTAAAGGCAGGCGTATACACAGTGTATGTTGGAATAGGCATAATTATATTTTCACCGTGTTTATGCTCAAAGTAACATAAACAGTCCTGAGGGAAAATCCGTTTTGTTATCTGTATGTGTTTTGTATGTTTGTATTTGGCTTTAGTACCTTACTCCAGAAAAGTAAAACTCTTTCATGGAGAAATCTGAGATGAATTACTATTAATATTAGGGGTTTGAAAGTGGATGCAGACTCCTCCTATTTGACCACATCAATCTGATTGTTGTTGTATTGTCTTGGAGGTCCTGGGTTTGACATGGCTTAGACCTGATGCTGTCGTCCCTCTGTATTCTTACATAGAAATAGTCAAGGATTTTCTTGTTCTTGTAGTCTTTACATGAAGGTTATGGAGGTTTGATCTTCTGGGTTGTGAGCAGCAGATTTCCTCTGTAGGTTTTAACAAAGTTTATTCTCTGTTGTAGGCTGACTGAGGTGGGCTGAAAACGGACAGAGCGACATGGAAAAGGTTCATCTTCAGAGGAGCACAAACATCTGCAGGTAATTTAACGGTAATGTGCGTGAGACTTTGGCCTTTTTGTTTTCAAGTGGACGTTTAGACTGGATTGGATTTGTTGGATAATGAGCAAGAATTTATAACTTGTAACAGAGTGAATTTAGCTGTTCATATACACATCTCTGAACTGAAGCCATCAGTCAGCATGCAGACGTGTAAACCATGACATACAGCCAGATGGCTGGTTTGGGTGGACTATGTGTGTTTCTGTGTTGGCCCCTGTATTTTGCGTGGAGGGGTGGGACCCTCAGCTGCACTGGGACAAAGCCAGGAGGGAAAATCACATACATTTGAACTGAAAATGAAGGCAGGAAGGAGATAAGGGAGGAAAGAGACAGAAGTGGACGGAGAAGGGAAGGCAGGGCGATGGCTTGGACAGCTGAGAACTGCAGGGAGGAGAAAGTGGATGAAAGTCATTTTCTCAGCTGGTTGACAGATACGCTGTATGAGGGACAGCAGAACATACTGACTCTTCATTGTCACCTCCAGCTTGGCCACCATTCATGCTGTCTTTGGACCAGGCCTGGGTTGTGTGTACAGTGTGTAGACTGCAACTCCAAACTCTAACTCCGAGTTAAGTGTCTGGAAATGGATGATTGGTCCATCCTGAAGGACAGATGTATGCTAAGGTTTAGGCGTTCCTTGGGCTAGAAGACACTCAGTATGTGGCACAGATGTGGGTCAAACTAATTTTGAATTCTCGTTCCCCGGTGTTGTTGTTAATGAACCACCGTTAAACTGAAAAAGATTTACCACAACAAAACTGTGCAGCAGCATTAGTGTGGATAACAAACATCTCGGAAACATTTCCAGGATTCTCGAATGTCTCTGTAAACGCGAGGACATTGTGTGGCTTTATTGGTTCCACATCAGGAAACCTGTCAACACCAGACTCTCATTTACATTTTAAGTGCTCTTTCTTCTGTTGTTTTGCCCACACTCATCAAGACGGACTTGTAGAAGCTGCAATGATTGACTTTTTCAGTGTTATATAAAAGAAAAGAATTACTTTGCAGAAAGCACAATAACCTAGAGTGAAAGCATATTTGGTAGAGCTCATGGAATTAGAGAACGCTAGGAACAATTAGGACAATATGTTTTAAATGCTTTATTATATGCACAATATTATATAACAATGTCAAAATACTGATGTATATGGAGATACAGTCAAATTTAGATGAAATAACCAGACATGAATATCTGTTTTGGCTGATCGAGCAAATGAACTACCTTTAAATTAAGGTACTTCATCACACTGATGCAAAACTCATATAAAATCCAATATTGCCATACAGCAGTTCTGCTCATTGATTTCAAATATTGTTCTCAATGCTCAATAGATTAATAAAAGCAGTGATACTAAAGAGAGACTTAACTGTCGAAGCTCATTGTTTCATTGAGGAGTTTTATCAGAGGTGACCAGCTGATCTTCATCATCTGACCCTGCTGTTTAAGGAGTGATCTGTGATCATGTATCAGCTTTGTTTGCTGTTCTTTGCTGTGTGAATGGGTTGATTTCTCTGTCTGACAGGTCAGACTTGTTAACGATATCATATTTGTTGTGATGTATATTTTGCAGTCTTCCTTGGACATTGAACTCCAGCGGACAACCCGGCTGAATGAGAATCAGAACTGTAAGCAGGTAAGGCACGGCTTCTCCATGGGTTTATTGTTAAACACTGCCACCTAGTGGACATTGTGTAATATCACAGGCATGCTCAGGTGAGAGTACACAACAAACGTAGAGCATAGGACTTACTGTGGTTATGACAGATACCTCAGGGCTTCAGACTCTTATCAGCAGAGTGCAGGCAGGGAGCCAGTGTCAGAATGACTCTTCTCATCAGGCTCAGTTACGGCCTGAAAGTCAACTCCCTCCTGTAACACAGGTGGACATCATGAGGTGTTTATCTGGTAACGACTCACATGCCACGACAACTCTCATGCTCACATGAGTCACAGATTATTCTGAGAGGAGCAGATTCAGAGAAGGAACAGGACCGAGGGCGTGATTAAAATCTTTATTTATGTACAGTAAGATACTTCTGGCTCTCCACCATCTGGAATGGCGGTTAACATATTTACAAGAATTTACATGACAAGAAAACTATTTAAAATATCACTATAAGACAGGTGAAGAAGAGACAGAGAGGCTCAGTATGTTAAAAAGTCATATGAATGAACATTAAAAATCATAACTCTGGTGCAGGGAAGTCTTAACATAACTCTTAGTTTAAATGTTACAGCAAAATGTGTTGGTTTTTGTTAATCCGTTAAAGCAGTAATTCTTTTAGGAACATTTTACAATGAAACTTCTTTTGTGAGTCATTAACTGTAAATGTTATGTAACTGCTGACGTGATTTTACATTTAATTTATGACTTAAAAAGCAAACCTCTAACGTAACTGCTCTAAAACCGCTCATATATATCTGAATTCATGCCTTTTAATAGGGTTATGGGAAAAAGCTCATGTTAACATGAAGTTAAAATTAACTTGTAAAACTCACTTTTCTTAATATAAGAAACACAAAAATATAATATGTACAAGTGGACGGTAACACGGGATACACATACAGTCCATGTGCAGAGAAAGGCAGCGTTTCATGTAATGAACTAAAGGATGTGTCATTTTCAAACACCTCATAATATTTTTCATGTTCAGTCTGATTCTAGGTTTAAAAAAATTTTCTAAAATGAAAACCAAATTAAATGTATTGGTTACGTAAAAACATTTAAGCTTTCTATTTTTTATCTTATGCAAGGTACAAAAGAAAACTATCAACTACAGCTGAAAGTAAATCAACACTGAAAGCTAAAAGAATCTGATCTGTAAAGAAACAACAGGAATATTACACTTAGACTCACAGCTGTGCTGAAAATGTCACATCCTTTGTAAAAACATTCAACTCTGTTTTCAGCATGAAGTCGTAAACGCTTCATCTTGCTGAGATGAAAGTGCACAGCTCCCTTCTTCACTGAGACGTGACTCTACAAAGACACTGATTTGGTGATTTGCAGGTCAAAGACTGCTCAGTTAAAATTCTCCATGATTGCACTTCTTCTGCCATACAAATCAATGTTATCTGCGTGATACTGTGCAATAGCAGAATTATTGTGTTTGCCTTTTTCACAGGTTGAAACAGGAGAATAACGGTCTCTTCCAGGAAAAAGCTGCAGGCGTGCCAGCAGAGTGTCCAGGTAAGTTCAGGACAGACTGATCTCAAACTGACCGTAAAAAGGAACACACACAGTTCTTTGGTAAATGTGCATCCATTGACCCCAAAATCACCCATATGTCCCCTGTTAGCTTCATTATGCTAATACTTTAGCATTTATACATCTAGATTCACTGCTGTGTGACCACTAACATGAAGGAAGGCAGGAAGGAAGCTACTCCTCGATGCCCTGAAAAAAAAAAAATTTAGGACCATAGTCAAATAAAAATAAAGCCTCAATGTCCATAGTATGATCACTGAAACCAATGATAATAATAATAATAATAATAATAATAATAATAATAATAATAATAAACTTTGTTTACAAAACAGTTTTAAATACAAGTGTGCAAAGTGCTTTAGAGACGAGAAGATGAAAAAGTCAAATATAGAACAAGTGTAAAACTAATTAAAAGTTTTAAAAAATAAGTCTTTAGCAGAGGACACTGAGGCTGTTTGTCCAATTTCCAGTAAAAAGCTGGATGTTGATGCTAACGTCCTACTTCCCCTGTCTCCAGTCTGATTCTGGGCACAGTCAGAAACAACTGGTTGGCTGACCGATTCTGGTGTCATAATTCTTATTATTTAACATTAAATCTCCCAAAACTTAAAGTACTAGTTTAAAACATCACTGATCAACCAGTCATCATGTGAGAAGAAGGTCAGCAGTGACTGTTTCTGAAATATCTCATCAGCTCACCGTGACGTCAGTAACGTCAGAGAGGCAGGTGACTCACGGCTGCTAAAACTGCTACCGAACCTTTGTCTGGAATACACGGGGGTCTCGCTGCTGTGTGCTCATTTACCAAGAACTGGATGTGATCCTTTACCACCGAAATGCTTCCGTGATCCTAGAGACTCCTGAAGAACTGCAGGGAGAGTTCGTAGGTCAGGAACATGGTGGCGCTCATCGGGAAGCCTCGAATGGCGTTTACTGATGCTCCACGGAAAAAGACCTGCACACGGAAAAAGAGTTTTAATTAATGAAGGTGGAAAACCTCCCGAACTGTTCGGAACCAACAAGCTGATAATCGAAAAGAAATCCGCTCATTTACTTCCTGTTCTTCAGGTATGAAGCTGTAGGCAGGAGGTGATTAGCACAGCTTAGCATTAAGACTGGAAGCAGGGAAACAGGGTTTATTTGATACTTCGTGAACTTCAGATGTGTTGGCGGACGTATGTTTGAGGGACACTGTCCTCTATAAACTGACTCAGTGATCTGTGACCATCAGGTCCAAAGTGCAGTCCAGTCCACTTTCTCAGAACACCAATGACTTTCTGTTATTGATCGCACGCCTGCTGTGTTTGCCAAAACACTTATTCCAAACTGGAAGTCGGACAGTTTGTCTATATTTTGTGACCTTTGACATTGTGAACCCAAACACCTGGAGCGGCAGCTATGGTGCAACTGTGCACCTGAAGCTTTATGTCACGCTGAACAGTTACATCACCGACTTTTTTATTTCAAAGTAAATGAACCTGATTATCAGTTGCTCTCTGATCAGAGCCGTACATCTGGATGTGATGCCTGTCGATGTTGTAATGTGACCCTTACTGAAAGAGGCTCGTCTGGATGCTGAGCTCTCACTCGCTGACAGAATCACGTGGTTTAACAGACTTCGGGGGGGAGGGGTTGAGTTCTGAGAACAGGACCTGACTCATCTGGTTTACAGTTTTTCTAAGGTTTCCCTTCTAAAGGACTAAAGCATCTGTTACAGTAGGCGGCACAGAAAACCTGGCTCAGTAGTGGTGTTTAATGTGTATTTAAATTTATCTGGACTTCATACGAATTTTCCATGGTTTCACTCAGTAGATAATTCACCTCTATGCTGCATCCCGTCTCATGGTCGGTTTGTAGATGTCAGTCTTAAAAGTTGTAATATTTATTAAATATAACAGTTTCTGTGTGGAATAAAGCCTCTGCTCATTAATGGATATAAAGTTAACCAGTAAACAAAACCTGCAAATATACTTTTCGACAAATGTACCTGAAAAGAGTTGAATTTTTGTTTTTGTCAATCAGATATTTAAAGTTTTAGCTTTATAAAATGTATTTCCTTATTATTTACATGTCCTGCTTCTACTCAGTGTAATGCTCTGGTAGCAGCAGCTTGGACTGAGCCTCAGCTGTTAACAATGGGAAGAAATCTTATTGTATATATTACAGCTTTGAAACTACACATCATCTCTCGTAATTGTGTTAGGTTTCTGCTGGTTGTGTGTCTCCGGGTTAGAGTCATGTTGCTCACCTGTATTCCCTCCGTCTTGTAGCTGTGGATGATGCAGTGTAAGATTCCCTTGTACTTCCTCTGCAGCTGAGCGTCGGCCTGCATTCGACTCTTCACCACATCAGCCGGTGTGGCTGTGACCCAGGAAATGGAGCCTGAGGAAGAGGAGAGCGACCTTTAGTTCCAAATACAAACATCAGTCAGTGTTAGAGTCCAGCTAACAAACCTGGGTAGAATTCAAAAATCCAACAGACAAAATTAGGCTAATAAAAATAGAAGTTAAACTTGGGACTGTTTGTTTATATTTTGTACTGCAGTGTAGTTTCTGTTCTACTGTTTAATTTGTCTTATTTCAACTTACCTTATTTTATCTTGTATTTGTTTTAATTTTTCCAACATTATTTGTGTTTCTTTTAATCCTCGCCTTGTGTTTCTGTTACACCTCAGTTCCCTCCCGTTGTATGTAAATCACTCTGAATGTCCTTGCTGTTGAAAGGTGTTATATAAATAAAATAAACTTCCCTCTAATGAAATTAGCTTGTTCTTCTGTTTAATTTAAGCAGGATCACTGGGACACTTCATTAAAAAAAAGCAGCATAATTTACAAACTTCCTGCCAAATGAGTCCCGGTGCCACAATTCATGCAGTGGATCCCTGAAAGGACGCCGCCCACAAAGCTGGATCTGGACCTGGAGACTCCGCTGGACCTGCTCCAACTCACAAAAACTAAAACTAACAGACTATAACTAATGATGCATTCAGGTGCTCCTTGTAAAACCTGTCCAGTTATGCATTCGCTGAGACAGCTGACCAAGTGGAAAAGTACCACCAGTAAAGTGGAAATAACCCCAGCAGTATCACTTTATATTAGATCACAGACTTAACTGGCTGATTAGAGTCAGCATTCGAGAGTCTCAGTATTCAACTGAGAAGAAGGAAAAAATCTCTGTTATTTGGAGACAGAGGAAAACACAACCAACCATGTTAACAGGAAATGTGAAATAAGCGATGAGTATCATCAGATTCCACATGAAGGGAACAATCCTGTGGGCATCAGGTCTGAAATCCAGTGGCAGTGAAATAATTCACTGCACACGGTCAAACCTATTGATTTATGGCACACAGCTGATTTTATCCTTCTGTCCAGCACATTTTAACTGTCATGTGTTCACTGGTTGCTGGCCTGCATCTGGAAGAAAGTCTACATGAACCTCTGAGACCAAACAATTCCCAAATCGGAGTCTACAGGCCCAACACTGTCCACGCTGTACACACGGCTCACATTCACACAGGCTGAGCCATGTGGCTGAGCTATAAGTTTACACACCCCCTCCTGCTCTACACATTAGTGCAGCTGAGAGAGAGCTGAGATTTACTTCTAAAAACCTTCAGAGAAACCATCCAGGATCCTGGTTTTTGGAGCCGGTGTCATAATGTTACCACATGTTAGCAAATGATGTCTTGTAGTTACTCAGCCCTGAAATAAGGTCATTACACCAGCAAAGCAAGAAAACTACTGAGGTTTAGATAAGGTCACATGTATTTAAATGAAGCAAGTAGAGCAAAGCTTTTCACAGGTCAATAAAAACAGCGGATAAAGCAGCACACACACGTCAATAAGAGCATGTCTGCACAAACACAGGGCGTCCATTCTGCTGACTGACCAGATCAAGGCCAATGTGGGCTGTAAGTAAACAGTAAAGAGGTTTGTGGCTGCACAGAATGTGATAGAGCAAAATGTACAAGGTATAAAAGAAATACTTGATAAAGTACAGAGCTAAATACTGTATCAGCACATGTACATGAAACGAGTGACCACTAAACTTCCTCCTGAATGTTTAGCTTCCTCAGTCTGTGGCTTCTGCCCTAAATAAAACTTAAATGCAGCATCACTGATTGGACAGCTTCAGGCAAACCAAACCATACTAATGACACAGAAAGCATCTTATTATTCGTTGTTATGGCAGCGTTAAAAACATGGATGTCCTCTGTGACATTTACCTGCCAGTCCTCCAGCGAGCCAGATAGAACACGGATGAGGGCTTGATGTGGCATCTGGCTTCAGCAGGTTGCAGAAGATGGTGTACGGGATGAAGTAGAGCGTGTATCCAGGTACGTCCCTCAGGATCATGGCCCCAGCCCCCCTGTAGAGGCCCTGAAGGCCCTCGGTCTGCAGGATGCTGCTGATACAGTGGATAGGTCCTCGGTAGAGTCTCTGGCTGGGGATGTTGACGGAGTGCAGAGGGATGTCGGTGCCATTTGATACGTTGCCAGCAAGGTGTAAGTTTTCTGTGGAAAAGGAATTAACACAATGGGCGGGGGGGCAGTGAATATGTCATACTGTATTAAACCTAATCTTGCCTAGACTGTGCTTCTGTGGGTGAAGAAGCTGGTTTCTGTCAGATGCATCAGTCAGTTAAAAGCTTCCTCAAAAACTTTCTGGCACTTTGCACCATCATAAAAAAATCAATCCAGATCAACTAGAAGTCAAGGACAAAGAGTCTTTGAGAAGGTGGATGAAACACATGTGAGTCATCACATCACGGCAGATGTGAAGGGTGTGAGCCTGACAGACACCATAAAGAAATAAAAGACAAATAAAGGTTCCACATGCCACTTCACTGTGTCATTAAACTTCTGACCTCAGGTTTATTGGTTTACTGTCTGATGGAGAGACGCAGCTTAACTGACACATCTCCACCAGAAATATACAAATCAATGAATCTATCAGACGCTGTGCAGGTTTGACAGGGATCCATACGACCCATCAAACCTACAGGATAACTGACCTCAGCACTGACTGAACAAAGGCTGAAACTAACAACTGTTTTCAGGCTCTATAACTTTGATTCATTGATTAATAAAGTAAAGACACAACAGCTAACCCTGATTTACCTGATAAAACCGTCTGCGTCTGCATTTGCAATCTGATCTTGACCAGATCCACCGGGGCTCCCAGGCCCACTGACATCAGTCCAGTCAGCATGCTGGCCACGGTCAGGTCCAGCATGCCACAGGGATGCCACCCATCACCATAGCGATACTTGCTTATAAGTCTCTGGGTGTTACTGAAGAAGCCAAATACCGCTGAGTTGTAGACAGTGATGCTGGCCAGCGGGAAAGACATGCCCTTAAAAAACCCCATGACCTGAGAAACAGAGGGAGAGAAAGTTTGAGTCATTACTGATCCAAAATACACAAAGGCCTTCCCTCATGGTAAAAGTATTTTACAGTACACGTTTTAAAGAGAATATCTGAGGTATGTTAGCCTGAGCCAAAAATGCACAAAATGAAAGATGTGGTGAAACTGCTGCCAAATACTTTGAGCGTTCCCTCCTAACGGGGGGGAGACATGTTTAAACTTAAACACAGATGTCCACTGCCTTAAGAAACCATGTGAGAAGAGCAGAGCTGTGGTTTCTGGAGGAATGTAAAGCTGAAACTGGTAAATGTTTGGATGTTTACCTCCTTTTATGTTTTGGCCTGTGGATGACAGCCTTGTGAAAATGTGATTTTTTTAAAAACTGTTTTTAAGACTCAGATGAACATGAAAACTCAAGTCAGACATCACACTGACTTTTCACAGAAAGATCTGAAGAAGATTCACTTTAGGAAGGAGGCTTAAAATCCTCCATTTTTCAGGACAAGACAGTAAGTGGAGACATGTAATTAAGTCTACATGTTTGTCTGAATGTACCGTTTCCTTCCTGTAGATGGAAAGGACACAGTGCAGAGTGTTCTTGTAGCCTTTTCCCGCCTGGAGCCGTGTCTGGATGAGATGAGAGAAACCAACCACAGTAAAATAGAACATAAAGCCTACGTTCAACGAGCCTCACTCCAGATTTCCTTATTGATTCCATCAGTCTCTCTCAAAAGACTGAAACATGTTCCCAAGATTTTTACGTCCAAACTTTAGACATAAATATCTACTCTTCATCATTAATTACCTGGGACTGAGTCTTCAGCTCTTTATAGATAAAAAAAAAATCATGACGCCTAAAAAATTACCTTCACTGTGTCCAATGGATGACCCACGACCACACTGGAGGCTCCTGCAGCAAAAAGAAAAAGAAAAACAGCCACAGAAGAAATAAAAACATGAAAACACAAAAAAACAGAGGAGGAAAAAAGATAATGTTACAGTGAAAGTGTGGGTTAAGTGAAAAAGACTGTGACTGTGTTTTTATGGTTTTTTTTCTAAATTAACTTCTGAGGTTTTCTGTAGATAAAAGCAACATGTTGAAACTCGAGCATTAACTGACCACAGGTCTGTCACTCAGCACTGAGGGTGCTGACTTTACCCACCTGCTCTGCCTGGTTGGTAAGAATTAAAAGACGAAAATGAAACACAAACACGTTTCATCTTTTCCGCTCAGACAAACTCAGTTTGTCCTCGTGACATGTTAAGAAATGTTCAACTTTCAAATCAAATTTATTTAAATTCAGCAGCAAAACAATAAAACAGGGGAACTGAAGCACTAACTAAAGCTTGAATGCCTGTGACTTGGAGTTGACCCTCAGTCAAACCAGGGTCCCCGAGCCCAGCCTTGACCTTTGACCGCGGGGTCAGCAGCTGAATGAAAGAAGCTTTAACTCATTCACTGAAAAGTCAGTGAGTGAGTTCACATGAATCCATGAGACCGTTTGCTCAGATGGATTTTAGGCATTTTGATGAAAACAGCACCAGCGTAAGTTAAAGGTTGGTTTCAGGAAACAGAGGAAACAAACAGGAAGTTACAAGTCCTGAATTTTACATTTGTTTTTACCTGGGTTCAGTTTTCACAGACTGAGGTTTATGTGCGGTTTTACAGTAAATCTAATTTTAGTTTGGTGACTACAAATATTTGTTTTAAATTTTAACTCATGACAAAGCACCTGCTCTTTATGTTTAATCAACATTTATAACTAACGCAGTAAACGTTTTCTTGGTGATCTTTTAGTTTTGGTTCACATGGATCTTAAATTTGGCCAGAGATCACTCATCTCTTCCAAATGACTTTTCATTCATCACTTTAGAATTTCATTTTAAAGAGCCGCTGCTTCTTTTTTATCCGGGTTTTATTAATTTATTATTATAAGACAACGGTGTTGGAATAAACAGGAAAACAACTCGACCTCAGCGTGAGGGTGCAGGAGCCCTACTTTCTTGTTTATGCAACTACAAATGATCAGCCCCCTAGCGGTCACATCCATCACTGCACGTTTTCTACTTCAAAATAAATTTCTCATTACAATCAAAAGTTCCACATCATCAATCCTGCAGAACCCGTCTCTGCATGAACGACTACCAGGGTGAACGCATTCAGCAGCTGGCTTTAACACTGGAGGACAGTGTTTATTTATCGGAGTGGGGAATGGGAGGGGGGCTCACTCTGCACACCCTCCACTGTACACACTGGATGTGGATGCATGTGCAGAAATCTTCCTGCGAACCTGTTTTCACTGTGCTAAAGCCGCAGATTCAATCCAAACAAAATGCAGTTATAGGAGGCCATTAGGTGGACGGATCCCCCTCCACCACCACCAGCCCCCATATTTCTCCCCTGATCACTGAGTAAAGGAGGGAGCCTCTCCTGCAACAAAAGCCTGGAAACAACTCGGTGCCACTCACCGCCGATCCATCCTGCGATAAAATCATCCAACTGAAAACTCTTCGAGGTCTGCATCTTCAACTCAGAGCTGCTCTGCGTCCAAACTTCAGCCGACTGCCTCTCATCAGGCAGCCCGAGAAAACTCTCGAATATTCTCAGTCAGGATGGTGAGAAGACCAACTGCGCTTTGCCTTTTGATGATAAAGCAGCGGTCTGCAGCGTTTGTGGGGGAAACAGAAAACGACTTTAAAGAGCGTGAGCTTGTGATAAGAAAGTTGCACAGCATGGTGTCACAAGCAGCCAATCAGAGCAAAGATTGACTCTGCGGGACAGCTGCGCTGGCCAATCAGGGGTCAGCTCCCCAAAGCCCTGCAGCCTATAGAGACTGCGCCATGGAAATGAGCCATGAGGAGGAGAGGTGAGCAGAAATACAGTCTGCTGTAAACTTTAACCCACTGACAAACAGAGGCTGTCTGCTCACTAACGTTATTATATCATATAACATTAATGTTCTTATAGGTGGAGGCTCCATTCTGTCTGTGGAAGTCAGTACAAATGTGTGTAGAAGCAAGTTACTAAGGTGTCACACTGGTAATCCATCTGCTGATGAAGATTAAAACAAGATCAAAAGTTCAGGAAAGCCACTAAATGGACCTTGAGATGAGACTGTTGTCATATCCTGGATAATTTTGCTCCTTCATGTCTTCATTCTTTTCAAATGAAACTGTGAGACAGGATCAGTCTTTGGCTGAACTGCTCACATTACTCAGCCTGTGACAAAGGATCAGGAGGAGACAAACTGTCTTTGCCTCATGAGATAAAAAAGTTTGGGACTCGATGTTCGAGGACACGTGAACAAAACAGCAACAAGAAGAATAAAATTTCAATAAAATCTCATTTGAAACATGAGAATCGTAGAGGATAAGGAAAAGGAAATGGTTTTCCAATCAGGCCTCTCTTTTTTATAATGTGTCTTAAAGTTATTTAAAGCTTTATTATTAATCCCTGTGGGGACATTTGTCCTCTGAGGTCAGTGTCTTTGTCAAGGACAGCAGCACAGGGTTCCTGATAGTCCACATAATGCTTAACATTTAATGTCTAAACCAGAAAACCTGGAGGAAAGACATACAAACATGAGGAGAACAAACAAACACAAAAGCCTGTGAGCTAGACTGAGGTTCAAACACGGGACGTGCTCACGGTGATGAGACTGAAGCCGCTGGACGGATGAAAGAAGATTCTTTGATATCTGAAGGACTTTCAACAGAACATGGACATGCAAGATCTGTCACCAAAATGTTAGTGGAGCAAAAAATATAAAAAGTTTTCATGTGATGTTGACGCCTGTGAACCTCAGAAACCGCCGGATGGATGAACCACATCAGACTCTGTGCAGCCAAACACGTTCAAACCCATTGAAGGTTTCCAGAGATCTCAGACATGTCAGGATAAATTTGGGGGGAAATTTGCAGAAAATGATGCGCAAGACAAAACTGTGCAGCTGCAGTGAGGAGCTGGAAGGAGCAGATACAGAAGAGGTCACACTGCACAGTGTGGAGTAACATGACTTTAACAACCATCATACAACACAAGGGGAAATAAAAGGGACTCATCTCTGTAAACACTTTGTCTCCATAAAATCATAGACGTTAATGTTTCTCAGTTGTTGTGGAGGAAACTCAGCTCCACCCTGTGATAAGAAGAAGCAACATTTTCACACTTGGAAAATTACTAGAGAAATGCAAAAGTGGCCGAGCTTAATCTACAACAAGCCACAAGAAAGACACTCCCAGCAAACAGCTGCTTCTCCTTGGCTTTTCTTTTATTCCCAGCACTTTTCAGCTTTTCTTCTTCATAACAAAACAAATAAAAATCCATATTTTTTCATTTCAGGCATTTAACTGGAAACTTCTTTACTGAATTCTTTCTGTGTTTTCGTTGTCATCCTAAATGCAGAGTTTGGCCGTGTTCCCCAGAGCATTCCTCGTCTTCTCCTTTGTGATCTACGAAGCTGTTTTAATTCACCTCTTGTGTCCAGACTGAAGGTTGTCTGAATGTACATTTGATACCTCACAAATGAGTGTCCACATCATGTAAAACCAGATGTTTTTACATGTAAGAATTTTTCCATTCACAGAAGAAAAATGCAAAGCTTCAAATCTCTCCACTGACTCCGGTTTAGTACTTTGTTTCAATTTGAGATACAAAGAAAGAGAAGAAACAGATGAAGAAATGACCTTTCTTTATCTGTAATGGACACAGACTCGGGAAAACAACTGTCCCAGTTCTGTTCTTCGTCCTCCAGCGTCTCGTAACTGTTTTCCTTTCTTCCTTTCCTCACTTTGTCCAAACACCTTGCGGGAAACACAGTGGTGGGAAGGACGGAGCGGACATGAACAGGAGGAAAGTGGAGTGCGGTGCAACACGTGTGATATTAAAAATAGCTTCAGACAATTTAATCACTTTAAGTTCATTTTAACAGCTGTTTTACTCAGTGAAGCCGGTGTCTGTTCCTGAGTGATGGTGTTGACCGGTGGACATACGTTTTTAGCAGAAGTTGATTTTTGACTTTTTTTTGGTATAAGTCTTAACTGGTTTTGGGGTTTTTAACCTGACGGAAGGTTAATCGACGCCCCTCTTGGCACATGACGTCAGGTACGTCAACCCGGAAAGAATTGTCTCCAGTAAAGATTATGTCATTATCTGCCGCTTATCTGGGTCCAGGCCCAGCCCAGGTCACGGGGGCAGGGCTAGGGCATCTCCCACAGGTGGGGGGCTTAAAAGTACTGCATTAACGCTGCAAACAGCGTAAAACAGTGTTGATTTGTTGACTGTCTTATTAATCAAAAGGTATAACTTCCGGCCATAATTTCCGGGTTGTCTCACGAAAGAGCGCGGGTGCCGAATTCCACAGAAGAATATATATGTGATCCCCGGGGCACTAAAATCCGTTTTATGTTGTTTTTTTAATTGAACGGATTTCATCAACAGTTACAGAAACATTTCAACAGCTCACAACGTAACGAATATATACAATGACAAGCACGACACTTGGTTTGGTCTGTGTCCATAGCAACCGCATAACAACGGCAGGAAACGGAACGCTAACGATTTTATGCCGAGACGTGAAATATTCATCGTAATAACAAACAAACAAGATCATTTAAAACTGAACGAATGTTGTGAAATTTTAACGTAGATTTCTCTCTAGAACGATCATCAAATTCTTTTTTACGTCCAAACTATCTTGAAATAATGCATTTTCCACTGAGAATGAAAGGAATGGCCGCCATGTTTTTATTTTGAGAAGACCGCTGCACGCAGTCACATGACCCGTCGGCAGACCAATAGAAAAGAACGGGACAAAAAAACGTGAACGTCTCACAATTTTCAGGCCCTAACTGTGAGACTGATTCATCACACATGCATTTAATGAGTTCTATAACAAAAAAAGCTTTTACCTCATAATTTTCTACAAATGGGACACTGGCAAAAACTGTCATCCCCTGCCACGAGAGTAAAAAGATGAATTAATATACCAGCATATAAAGTATGTATGGATAGGTTAGACTCTGCAGTCACTTGTAAAGTAATGTGGTAAAAATGATCCAGGTACAAAGAGTGTGTGGTTTAAACTTCAGGGGGTTGAGTGTTAAAGGGTTATTTCCAGAGGAGGTTGGTATTTGTAGTTCTGTAACAGCACTGAGAAAAAAATACACTTGCTGAAATCCTAAATGTCACATTTGATGAGGTTTCCTTTTCACAGAGATTCAATTTACACCACAGATGGTTTGTTATGCTATACATATCTCAGTCTGGTGTCCATGATCCTCCTCTGTACTGGAATCACAGATGAAACTGATATTCATCCTCTCATCTGACACTGATGAAGAAGGCAATCGACTGATTCACCATCAAAGCTCTGAGAGTTTCTCTTTCTGAGATAATTTGACCTCCATATCTATACATAGATGGTATGTCATGCTTGATGTGTGTGTGTTTGCTGCATCTCATATTTTTCTGTATCACATTTCGGTGACTAAAGCGTAAATCCCGGTGTGTTATTACTGATGCCTATTACTAAGTCTGAGTCAGACAGGCACTTTACATGTTACAGCCTGAGATTCTTTGTTTAATCTTTCCCTCCATGTCCGTTTTTTCTTTTCCGTTTTTACATTAAATAAGCTACTTTTTTTGAGAAGACCGCTGCACGCAGTCACATGACCCGTCGGCAGACCAATAGAAAAGAACGGGACAAAAAAACCTGTGTGTGTCTGACATGTGTCTGTGGTGTGTCCTGCGTCGGGCTTCTTATTGGTCCGTTGGGACAGGTGTGGTTGACATGGATAGTGCACATGAGGTTGAGTTCACCCTCTCCAGTGACAAACAGTGGCCTGTGAAAAGGCACAACAACCTCAGTCTCACTGAGACGAGAGACGAGTGTTGGTGGAGTTAAAATGAATGAAAGAATTTTCCATCTTGTCTTTTTAGGTCTTTACGAAAATATCTGAACACAAAAGCAGAACAAGTTTTGTTTACAGAAACAAACATTTAAGAAGAGAGACGGAAAACTGGAATTAAATACAATAAATAAATAAACTTAGAAATTCATATTCTGTATGTATGTAGCATCTAAATCTGGTTGCAAACACGTTCAGGAATAATTACAATCTCTGACAAACATATTCCTAACAATGTGCAATGAAGCAGAGGAAACTGGCCAGAGATATATTCTCTGAAGAATCTTCACAGAAGTGTGAAAGAAAACGTAACACTGGCAGAAAGAGCTGTGCCCCTGAGCATAAATGAACGCTGACTGGAGAAGAGGAAAATAAGATTTTATTTTGTTGTAACTGAAAATGTAAAGTGCTTTATCAGTGACCACATGCTGGTGCTATGCACACCACATACTGACTGGTATCTCCTCATCTGTGGCTGAACAGCTTTCCACCAAACTTCAGTGAAATTTCCTGGAAGTCTGTTGATAAATTTGTGACACATTCTGCCAACTAACAAACACGAAACACAAACAAACCTAAACTGAGAATTTTTTTTTTCAAATCGTTGATTAAGTAAATGCAGATAATAACATCATGGCAGCCAGCTCATAGGTCGCGGTCTTATCTCTTGAGCTGTGATTTCCTCCAGTAGATAATTAGTCGTTACAGTAATCAGTATTATGATCTGTTTATGTGAAAACATCCAGCATTTCCAATGCTTTTTACAGGACAGCGCGGAAATTCAGATGCTGTCTCTCAGAAGTAATAATAATAAAAAAAGACTTAATCTGCACAAGTTTGACTCTACTTCCAGATTTTGTGGTTAGAAAAGAATCTGTGAAGCAGATCTGGGACGTTTTCTGTTTGTAGAAAGGGTTTTGTTGCAGCTGAAACGGCCTGCTGTGCTCCTGAATCATTTTAAAGTCTGATGGTCTAAAATACATACTTAATGATCTGGGAATGTTTCTGGGCTTGTGTTCGCTCTGTGGACAGCTGGCTGTTGTGACACATTTATTACACATCCTTGAACTCACTGGCTGCTTTTCTTACCGTCAGGCTCACTGTTGTTTTTATGTTTGAAATTTATGTTTGAAATTCGACGTTAAAATTTGTTTCTAGATGTGCCCCATTGATTAGACTTCATTTTGTCCTGTTTTTTATGGCCTGTGTAAACTGAGCTGACCCGTAGAACAAACGCATGGATCTGTTTGCCAAGGAACAGTGACCGGTAATAGCACACAAACTGTCTGTATTTAAACAGTAACAAAGAGTCTGCTTCTACATAATAACACCATGTGATTGTGAGTGTTGGGAGATATTTCTGTATAATGAGTACAATTCTTCTTCTTCTTCTTCTTCTTCTTCTTCTTCGTTTGATTGATTTGATTCCAACCTGGGGTCACTCACTCATAATAGTGCGTGATTAAGACACCAAAGGGTCCATGTGGATCAAAAGACATTTCATCTGAAAACAAAGAAAGAAAGAAACACTAATACATTAATGCAACTTATTTACTGAAGACATTTTAATATTAGCATGACTTTTGTTGGGCATACTTTTCGTATGTGTGCTCATTCTCTTAACCAGTCAGGTGCTGGGTCACTGGGAGTTAGAGGAACATCCCATTAAAACTGTGACTGAAATCCATTCTCCCGTTCAGAGTCTGCAAAGATCTGGAGGTGGTGACCTGATACTGAACCTCCACAGGAATTTAGAGTGAGTGGTTTTAACAGCTTTCTGAAATCTACTCTTTAAATTTCAAATAGAATATAAAAAGCTGATTTTCACATTCACATTCACTTCTCACATTAAATTCAAACTTCCAAGTCCTCAGTATTTCAAGTAACCAACAGTAGGGAGGTTCAGGGTCAAAGCTATTCTTGTTAGTGAGCATGTTAGATGAGTTGTTTGAGTATTTAAGAGCTGATGAGAAAAGACAGAAACATTTTTTAAAAGCTTTAGCGTCACAGGAAGAATGAATGAATCATGAAAATAATACCAAACAGGCTGAAAAAACCCAAAAAGGAGACCATAACTGGTCTCGACACTAGGGGGCAGGATTAGTTCATCTTTGAATTCCAGGTTGGCCCATTAATTCCACCTCTGTTCTGCCTTTTCAATGTCACAATTTCAATTAAGGGCGACCTTTTTGCCGTGCGTGGCAGCATTCATGTCACGGAACATGCGATTAAAGCAGCCCACTAAATATATCTGACCTCAGTTCAGACACACGCAACGAGTAAATACACTGAGGCTGGAGTCCGTGAATTCAAAAGGCCTTTACTGCCTGTGTGTTTGTGATTTCGTGCTTACTGCCCGTAAACAGGTCATGAATAGAATACGTAACATGCAGACTGTATAGAAATGACTCTGTGTGTTCGCAGAAGAGGCTTTGTTACACATGTATTTGCATTTATTCATGCACATGTACATTTGGAATTAAAAGCATTTGATATTAACCGTTGCAGCATGTGTAATTAAATTAACAGAAATGTTTGTGTTACTTCTGCACAGTATTGAATGTTTTAGCTTCAGGTTCAGTGGATTTCATCAATCGTGGGCAAGTCGTGTTGTTTTTTGTGTGAGGAAACAGACTCAAACCACGAGGGAAAAGCAGCTGGATGCAAAACAGAAGACTGACGTTGATGTTTATGTTCATCTCCAAACCAGCAGCGATGTTATTCGTGAAACATATACTGCATGTTGACAGATATGACAAAATACAGAAACTCACATAATGAAGAAAAAACACGAGGTAACTCAGAAAGTGTTTTGTTTGCACTGTTTGTTCAGTGGAACTCACAGCAATTTTCCCTGGATTGAACAAAAATAAATGTTTTTCGTGAGATACGAACGAAATCAGACCAAGTGACTATCTGATCCCCACAGATATTTATAATACTGTTGCTGTTTGATTTGATTTACATGAAATCATATTTAGTCTTTCAACCTGCTGTGGCTAAGACGAAGTGTTGTGTATTTTTTAAATCTGAAAACACGGAAACCATTTAGAACAAACTGGAAGAACGTTCAGTGAATTTTCTGCATAGAAATACTGCGTCTTACATCTGCATAAGTGTGGGGTTGTATCAACATTATTCCATTAAGTCCTTAATCCTGGTGTTTTGTTTTGTTTTTGATATATGTGTATTTTCAACATATTGCTCTTGTATGTTTGGGAGCCAATCATGTCTGTGCTGTAAAGTCACCAGCTTTCAGTGTAGACCTTACATGGAACTGTTTGATGCTCAAATTCAAGGATAATATTTATTAACATGTGATTAATAACAGTTTTCTACATTACATCAGACTCAAAGTGGTAAATCAGACTCTCCAGGAGCTTTATTCTGTTGATTTCTGGGCTTTCAGCTGTTGAACTGTCACAGTATCAAAGCGTCATCTGACTCCTCACTGTTGTCAAACATGGCTGCCAGGGTCTTATTTATTATTTGTCCTTCAATGTGTGGACAACTTAAATACGTTCATAAATGTCAGTAACATCGAGGCCTTTTCATGAGCAGGTGTGTAGGTTAATTCACTGACACTAGACTCGCTGGCTTGGTACAACAATGTAAAATTTATGGCAACAGTCCAGGACCAAATTTAATTTCACTCCGCTAAATAAATTCAGCACGGCCTCTTCTGTGGACGTCCTCTCCAACTAAACTGTCCAGCTGAAAGAGGAAACGGTTCTTTTCATGAATTCTATTGACATCTAGCTTAGACTCTGCAGACCGGGACCTAAAATGAGGTGCAGGCTCATTGCTGCGAGGCCCCTGCATGACAAGGATACAAATATGTTTTAATGAGCCAGAGTCCCAAGGCGACAGGGTACATTTTTTATTTGATGCTGAGGCTGAGACTTTAAGAATGAATGGAGATGAAGTAACAGTGTTCTGAAAACAGAGGGAGGAAACACAGATTGTGCAGGTGAGAAAAAACAAAACAAAATCTTCCTCTTGAGACCATGAAATCCAAAGAAAGAGCAATTTATTACCCTGTAAAATATCTTGTGCACAAATTAGACATTTTGTCCTGAGGGTGGCGCTAGAGAAAAGCTAATGAGGTGTCCAATCAGAAATGAGTTTCTCCTCTGGGGACCAAGAATGTGTTCTGTCAGTTTCATATATATGTGTTTGTTAACTTCGGGGATTTCTTGAGCTCAGGAGGAGGAAAGTTTGTTCGTTTTTGAGAGACCTTAACGTGGACTGAAAAGTAAAATTGACTCTAAACCATAAAACCCCTTTTTTTTTTTTAAGATAATAAAGCATGTTTTGATCCCCACTGTATCTTTGTCCGGTCAGAATAATTAGACCAGGTCATCCCCTGATTTCTGCTGTAAATATACAAATCCTATTTCACAGTCCAGCAAAGTTGATGTTATTTAATAAGACATATCCTTTAATATTTCAGCACAATTATTCCAATATTCACTGAAGGCTTCATTCAGCTCGCAGAGAGCTTTGCCCCGTTTTTGGCATCTTTTCATACAATTTTTTATTCAACAGCAGATTTCAGAATCAGAACAGGTCACACACACAGAACCAGTGCTGCTGCTACAAACTCATTGCTCAAAGGCACAGTGTTTTATGAATTTAAATTTGTTTTACCCATGATTTGATCGTGTTTGGGCTTTCAGTTTTCAAAACCCAGTCGGCTTCAGATGACCTTGCTCTTACTGACTCCACTCACCAAAGAATCTGAAATGCTGAAATCCATCCCAGTCAGATCAGCCTCTTTATTGTTATGACGGTGCAGCCACAGCACGGCTTCACGTTAGTGGTGTTTTTATTTAGTTTAAAGCCTCATAACAGTGACTTTTTTTTCCTCCCGAGGCAAAGTAAGTATGAAAACAAAATCAGGAGCAAACACACATCTTTGCTCATATTAAGGAATATAAATGTCCTACGTAATATGCATAATATTCTACAAAACAGGGCGTTTGTTCTTGTAAGACTGGTCAAAACTTTGACTTCCTTTTCTCTGCCTGTAATTCATTGTTTACTGCAAACACTGAAAGCTATGTGTAATTAAATATTAAGAAAAAAATGTTGTCATGTTGATAATAACAAACCTGCCTAGATTTTTTTGAATCAACAAATGATTCCTCTTCGTTGTCCTTGAAAATACAATGAAATGTCATGAGCTGCTGAAAAGAGCCTCTGTCAAGACTCATTGACAGTTTTGACTTCTGGACAACTTAAACCTCAGCAATGCAGCAAATGATGCTGCTTTCGTTCTGCTCTCTGAAGTCACAGGATGCAGCTCCAGCATCTGAACTGTTTGAGTCACCAAACATCAGATCAGTTGCATAACAGACCCTGAAAAGGAAGCAAGCGACCAGTCAAACTAATGGACCATCATAAGGAGAGCCCTGACCCCTCTGACCTGTAACTGAAGCTGTGCGGAGGGGAGACTGTGAAATTCTGCAGGGCTGAGCCGGGTCACCCAAGGGCTCTCAGAGAAAGGTCAAAGGTCAGTGAGGGAGGAGAAGATCTACACCTATGAGAACTGCTTATTTCTGCTCTGTCACCTCTTCATGACGTGCTCAAAAAAATAAACTCAAACTTCGAGTCAACAAGAAAACTTTTCCAATATTTTAAATAAATCATATCCTAAGTGTTAATTCACTAAAAATGTCCATAATTCTGTAGCTGCCACAAGTGGATGAGGTACTGTAAGAGTGCATTTAGAAGGGAAAACAAATTAAAAGTGTTGCCAGTGAACATTTAACAGATACATTAACATTTTACAACTCCGCAGATAAAAATAAAAATGTTTTTATGGGCAGCGTTATGTTTCCTTCAAAGCATATAAAAGATATATGAATATAATTTCTAGGAGACAGGAGCGGGATATATGAGGACTCTTCTGTGGAGGTTTTTAATGATGCTACAGTGAGGCCAGCTTTTTAAGCCTCGAAGACCCAGACTGACCAGGTGAACTAGACCAGCTGATGAGCCGCCTCTGCACTGGTCTGGACAGGAGGGACGTCGCAATTGAAACTCAGGACTTAAAGATGATGTTTACGCTTCCTTTTTTAATTTTCCTTTTTTGTCTTGTGCTCAACGTGTCCACAATGTATTAGGATTTTCAAGTCAGGGGAACGGAGCGCGTTGCCCTCCTTTCCCAGACTTTCCAAATTTAGCACACAGTCTTTACTGAATTCTTTCATTATCTTCTATTCAAATGAAATTAGCAGAAATTGAGGCAGTTATGCTACGAGGCATCTCTTTCAGCTCATCACATAAAGGACAACAGAACATGAAATGAGACTCATTTTCAATTTCCTTCGACTCACAGAGCAGACAGAGACCGTCCTCATCACTCATCCGTCCTGCAACTGATTCCTTTAGTTCAGCTGAGTGATTGTTCTCAGTCTGTCTGGAGAACAAATTCTACATTGACAAACATTTTTTTAAATGGCTTTGACCTTTGACATCAACCAAATGCTTCAAGAGTGATGCGACTGACTGAGGTGTCCATTCTGTTTTCAAATCGAACGGCAACCAACAGATCAGACAGATCACACTGTGCATCATTAGGCTCAGGTACAACGTCAAAGACTCAGACTCATGTGGCCGTAAACAAATGAAAGAGAAGCCGCTTGGACTGATGTCTGTGTTTTACCTTGAACTACAGCAGATGGTCAAGGAAACACCATTTACTGACATCTGTAACGGGACTGTCAGTACTGACTACACAAGAACAGCTCTGCATCGTGACACACGTTTTATCAGAGTCTTGTGATAGTCAAAGAAAATATTATTGTTGTGGTTTTGTGCGTAAATAAATGAGATGAAGAAAGAAAGTACACACACTTTGCACTTTACCGTCACATACTTTTGGTCGAGGGAGAAAACTCTTAATGCAACATGCAGTGATATTTCAGACAGGAATGTTCCTCCAGCTTCATGACAACAGTTTGTTTGACTCGTTTCATCAGGGCAGTGACCCCGAGTGCAGAGCCGGGTCTATAAAGAAATCATTTTCCAGCTCAGTCGGGCCACGGGTCAAGGTTTTAACCATTTATTGAAAGAACGTGCGTTTTATTTGGCAGGACAGCCTCTGCCTGCATGAAGCTCTGGAACAAATCCGAGGGAACGCGAGCCTCCACACGAGTGGAGGCTGTTAGACTATCACACATGGGTGTAATGTTCAGGTGCCCACATGTTAACGGCCATGAAGTTTATCAGATTTAGTTTATTAGATTTATCACATTTGTAAGTGGTCCAAATCAGAATTTCAGATTTAGTATGAAAAGGTTTTTTGTTCAGACAAAAGAAAGCAAAACAAAAATCTGTGGGACAATTAATCAGATGCAGTGGTGAAGTGAAGCAGTCAGATCTTTAACTTAAGTAAAGGTAATAATAAGAGTAGAAATACTCTGACGTCTGTCTGGAGTTAAAATAATGAAACTAGTTGTTAAACTTTGGTAAATTTTAAAGAGCAGCAGTCTCCTGACTCCTGAGCTCACTGACTGATGTGTTGTGATATTGTGCGGCACACAGTAACCCTTACATGTTCACTGTTTATATGAGATCTGGCTCTCAGGTAGTGCATTACATTTTACGGCTGTGCTTGTCTATGCTCCAAAGGCCAGAGTTGATTATCTGCCGGGCCACCGCACACTGATGAACACCGGAAGGTGTCCCCGCTCTGTGATATACACAAATACATCTAAATGTGTAGTGATCCTCGGCCATGTGTGTGATAGCTTAATAATGATATATGTGGAGTGCTCTGCTGCTGGAGCTGACGGAAATCCCACAACTGCCGGCCTCCAAATATTTATTATCAGCCACATAGACTTCCTCACATCCACAGAGTGTCTGCACATTTCAGCATAACTCAGAACTACTGACGGACGCTGTGCTTCGTTGTTCAGCTGCTGAACTTGCATCTGACCCCCCACATGATTACGTTTCGAATTTGTATTAATTAGATTCATTATTAATCATCCCCGTGCAGAAACCTTATCAATATTTCGTCATTTTCATGTCACTGCTACAGTGCAGCTGTGAAACTTATTTTATTTTTGTCCCTTAAATAACAACTGGGACACAAATGCAACATGAATGCTAATACTGCCCCCTGTGGGCCACCACTGGTCATTCGCATTAAATTAAAAACCACTCTGGGTGTGAATGGATCAACATGTCAACAATCTGACATGGCTCCGGTTGGAAAGGTGAACATAAGCTTCTCCATCTCCAAATTAACAAAAGTCGCCACATGGATGAATGAGTGCATGTTTCACTGTTCATCCTGTTCCACTGGTTTTTCTAACATAAAACCTGATAAATGTTTTTTCTCAGTTATTAATTTCTCTAACTCAGTCAGCAGCAGCATCAGAGCTGCAGAGGAGCTCAGGAGTTTATCATCTTCCATAAGCACAGTAAAAAGAGCTGATAAAATCTTTCTGCTCCAGTAAATGATCAATACCAGTCAGTGAATTTAAGTGTTCGCCAACTGATCATTAGCTCAACAGACAGGATATATTAGAGGTTGTTAAATGCACGTAATCAAAGACATAAAATAAGTGTGTAAAAGCTCCTGTCCTTCTAAACCAAACTCGTAGTGATAAGTACATGAACATGAATCTTTTTTTTATAACTATTTAAAGTTTATATAATAAATATAAACTATAACTAAATATAAATATTTAAAGTTTTTTCAGTTTATATCTTCTAAATTTGGCTAATTAAACAGAAGAGAAACAGCACAAGTCCTTCTTCAGATAAAAATAATCAGTACGAGCCACAGTAGCCACTGAGCAGCGAGCAGCACAGGACAGAGTGAAGCATCCTCTCAGGATCAAGGTTCAAAACGTCGTCCACAGGGAGTCCAGCATGTTCAGCCAGGACAGACCTCGACTGTGAAGAGTCAGTGAGGACGTGAGGACACGTGTTAGTGAGGACTTCACTCAAAGCAGCTGTTAATCCCCTTAGAAAAGAAAAGAGAAGCGGAGTAGATCAGAGCGACAGCGCTGCCTCGGAGCAAAGTCACAGCAGATGACCGAAGGTGTGATCACACCTCCAGATGGTGGAGGAGGAGGAGGAGGAGTGTTTTTGAGATGCATTTCAGGTTTTTTCTCCACATCGTTTCTTCAGGAGCTCAGTAAACATGCAGGAAAGTGTGTGATTGTTTCCTGCGCTGCGTGGATAATCCCTCATTAATTTCATGTAGGATTAGAACTGAAGCAAAGTGTGGCTGTGAAGACATTTGTCACGTCTGACAAAACAACGAGAAGAGGAAGCAGTTTCCTCTGAAAAGCCTCAAAAGCTGAGACGTGTTTATGAAAAGTGTGAGTGCAGACACGATGACACAGTGTAATCCAAACTGCATGAACACAAACACACTGAAATCAGACAGGAGAGGTTTGCTGACAGATCAGTGTATTACACAACTGAAGCTGTCACTGCAGTGCGTTTTGCTTTTTGCTCTTTGTTTCCTTGCGTTTCTCGGCTGGTGACTATAAAAAGAAGAACGCCCCCTTCATCCTGAAGGCCAGAGAATAAAACCTGATGTTTACTGTTGATGCTTTAAATTATTGAAAACGTCTTTACGATTAAATACTTTACGCATCGTTTTTTGGTGCAGAAGCTGCTGAACTGGAAGTTTTCACTTAAAGAACAGAGATATATGATGAAACGCAGTTCAGCTCAAAAACATGAGTCTGAAAGGTTAAAGCTGTCACTGACTTCAGGCCTGATGCTCTGAAGAGGAATGAGTCACAGAAGAGCTGTGTGTGTGTGTGTGTGTGTACAGTAAACTGTATGTGCACACATTAGTGTGGTTATTTGTATGTATATGTTGTGTATTTACGTCGTCATTGAAGCTGCAAAGTGAGGACATTTTTCAAAAATCATACGTTTTGGAAAATTTGGTTTATACTTTGAGGACATTTTCGTAAAGTTGGATGATTTTTGGAAACAGGACATTTGTGTAAAGTTGTGTTTTCATTTTTTGGAAAGTCTAATTTTGACATTTCTCGGAAGGCGGGAGCATTGGACATTTGGAAATGTGGAAATTGAGGAGGTTTTTGGACTCAGGGGTTAAGGCGTCAGAATTGAGCTCAGGTTTAAGGATTTAGGCAAAAAAAAAAAAAAAAAAAGTCTATCAGTGTCCTCGGAAGTACAGATGTACTGATGTTTGTGTGTGTGTGGGTGTGGGTGAGGTGCTTATGTAACACAAGGTTGCTGCAGCAGCCTCCAGCAGGTCGGTGGAGGGTGAGCATCCTTAATGTGGAGTGACAGTGGTTAAAGAGAATAGACTGGGCCTGTCCTGTGGCATGTGTGGACAAAGTTTAGTTTTTGCCACTCGAGTGGTTCGTGTGAGCCGTTTGTGCAGAAAGGTTAAATGTGAGAAAGCGTTCGGTCTCGTTTCTGTGCCGAAAGCTCAACGTTAATGACGATTTATTTTGTCGTCTCATCTAACAAACTGAATATACATGAGTCAGCAGAGGGACGCTCCTTTTTTCAGCCTGTATCACATTGTAGTTGCTGCTCTCAGCAACTGGGTTGACATGTCCCTCTTTCCACAAGACAGAGCTTATTTATCTATAATGAGTGTAGTTTGATAAGAATGGTGTCTTCCTACTTTGCCTTAACCGATCCTGAGAATCCACCAGGACTCTTCCTGACAGCTCGTTTGAATATTGTACCAGAGGAGTTGGGGTTTATGGAGGGACACAAACCAACCACAGCCGCGGGTTAGAAGGTTAACTTAACCAATAACTACTGGAAAACACTGATTACTGAAGCTTTAGGTTCCAACCTATGAATGTGATCACTAATAATAAAACATGTTTTGGGTGCAGTTACTCTTTAAACAGCAGATAACTCAGCCACACTTTAAGCAGCAGTGCAAAGTTTTTCTTCTCATTTTCTTCAGATACAATCAATAAGAAAACTTGGAGATTTCTCCTTTTCTCCCCTTTAGCAAGATTTACTGCGTCTGACAGAATCTGAGCTCCGTTTCTCTCCAGTGACTCCACTTTACCTTCTACTCCCTCCTTTCCCCTTTCTCTCTTTCTTTCCTCCTCTACTCCCCAAAGCCTCCTTCCTTTAGCCTTTCCCCCTCTCCTCCCTCTCTCCTTCTCCATCCATCACTTTCTCTCTCGTCACTTCACCTTGCCCCGAGTATCAGAAGGATGAAAAATAAACAGAATAAGTTAGCTCAGCTCCTGTGGGTTGTGTTGTTTTTCTTTTTTAGCCGTCTTCAGATCTCCCTCCTCAGTGACACCGAGCCCGTCGGCGCAAAGAGTCTGACCTTGGATCTGAATAGCGATCAAGTGACGTACCTGAGCGCTCCGACACAAAGCGTGGTCATGCCTAGCTTGTCTAAACCTGTGATATCATGACTCGGTGGGAAAAAGAAAGAGCTGCCTGCAGTCACACAGCACTGTAAACCACACAGCTTTTATTTAAGAAATCACAGGTGAGTCGCCCCAGCCTGATACTGCAGGTGCGACTCTCTACTTTAATGGTAAATGCACTCAGGGCTGAAAAGCTTTGCTCGATGGCAGTGTTCAGCCTGTTTCCCCTCTGACTGCATCCGGCTTCGCTGACAGGTGTGGTCACAAGTCGTGCACCTGTAACTCCTCCGACAGTGACACCACAAGGTTTTTCTAAAACGAATCCACAGTTATATTTATTAAATCAGACAACATTCTCATACACATTATCACCTACACATCAGTGAATCAAAGCTACTATAATGATATAGTAGAAACTGCCGTGTTACCAAACTGTATTTATGGAGATCGATCACTAATTTCCAATATTCTGGATGTGCACACTTAATTAGCTTTGACTCAGAGAAATATTTTACCTTTTCAATGTAACTGCCATTTATTACAGTATTCTTAACAAAAGTGCATCTTAACAATAAAACACTTCAATTTAAACGTCAGCGACCTGCCTGCAAGTCAAAGCAGAGGGTGAAATAGACAAACCGAACAGCTCCGGACCTGTCGCCTCGGCTCGGCTCGGGCGGGATTCAGATCTTAAATTCAAACAAACTCCATTCACGCGTCCTTCGAACAACTGCTCACATGAAGCTACGCTCTGACAAACGGACACTGGCACATTTAACCAAGTACTGACCTGTAAAATACCGAAGAAAGGTGAGCAGCAGTAAGGAGACGGACTCGTCTCTGCCTCGTCCAGGTTGCTTCCGGAGTGTGGGCGGAAGTTCCCCCCTTAGATGAACCTGGGCGCAACAGCTCTCCTGCCAAAGGTTCCGCCTGGCTGCTGCTCGTGTTTAATGTCTCTTTTCACAAATTAAAACAGTGTACTTAACGCCATGTTATTAAAGATTAACATCAGACAATGAAAACAAAAGTCTGTCTGTTCAGTTAATTAAATGAAATAACACAAAAGTGGTTGCACAATTTTGCGGTGTACCACACTGAGTTAACTGCTCCGAACAGCCTGATAGAATAAACATTATTAATAGTAGTTGTTTACAGTAACTGAGTTCTGTTGAAACACGTCCGTCCTAATTATCTGAGTGATTATCATTTTTAATAAAGTGAAAATTTGGGGTTAAATGAGAAACTTTACCTTTTTATGAAGTGGCCCTGGTGTGAACATAATAATCCACACTGAGACGTTCAAATATAGAAAATAATGAGCCCAGTAGAGGCTTTATTTTCATCTATCAGGATATCTGTCCGCATATCATCGTCGTCATATTATGTGTGACGTGATTTCTCAGACTGTGAATCCTAATGAACTGAGAAGCTGTGATGCAAACACGGCTGAAACAAAGGGACTCGTTCACCTCATGGCCCCGACCTGCCTGTCTGCGGCAGTTTGTCCAAAAATAACCGATGTTCCTTTCGTTTGCTGCCAGGAAGCTGAAAGAGTGAGGAAGAGTGGGACGAGGAAAGGAAAAAGACAAGCACAGCTTCATAGTGAGGTGATCACACAGTTAACCAGCCTGCTGTCTTTTCACCAATGAAAGTCATAGAAGTGATAATTTTTCTTCTCCTGGCAGCCTTTCCTCTCCCTTTCATGCCTGATGTTCACTTGGATGGTGCTGAGAGATCCTGACGTGGTGACAGAAATCCGTATGACAAAAATCCATATGTACGAGTCAGTGACGTTCATGCACTGTGACATTTCTCCAGCTGAAAATCTATAGTTTCTGTCAAGAAACGTGACAAAACAACAGGAGCGTGCAGCCTTCGAGTATAAATTAAGCCTGAGGCTGTTTTCACACTGCAGTTCAAAGTTTCCCACTTCTGACCTTTATGGCCCTGACACACCAACACACAAAGCCACCGGGCACCAACCTTTGTCTGCATTTTTTGTGGTGCATCTGCCGCGCTCGGCTCCAGTCGACTCCTCTTAACAGCTGTTTGGCTGATTAAACACGTTGACTGAACCACAGATTTATGCATTTAGTGCAGCTTTTCATTATTTTACAATTGCCCCCTTTCCTTCTTTGAAAAGCAAAAGCTCCCCGAGCAAAGTACCAAAAAAGAAGCTGCAACTTTTTTAAACAAATACCACCCCAGCATAATTTTGTACGTACATGATGAAAACATTTCAACAAAGTCAGAGTGGAGTAAAAACTGATGCATTTGGCTTTAGGATTACAAAACAGACCTTTACTTAGGTGGAAAATTACTCAAATTACCAAAAAAAAAAACCAAAAAAACATTTCTTTACTAATTGCTCAAAAGTATATAATTATACGGCTTGATATTTTCTGACTTAAAGAGCAGCTAGCTGACAGATGCATTATCAACAGCTAACATGAGCTCAGTCCTGACTGACCACGTGCAGCTCTCCAGAGAACTGGAGGCTTCCCAGCGGAGTGTCAGCACATAAATCTCAGCCTCGAAGACGTAAAATGTAAATGACAAGTTTTGAGTTTCAGAGAAGCTCATTTCTACAAAGCCCCCTGAAGGTCATGGAGGGAACATTTTGTTTTCTGACCTACTTTTGTGATCCCCTGCAACACTTTTGTGTTAGCTTGCAGTAAATGTTGCTTTCCCGTGCAATATTTTTGCTTTAACTCATTCCCTCTGACTCACAGAAGGTGGTCAGGCTTTGACAGCAGCACACAGCACGGATGTAAACCTACCTTCACCTCCGGCCCCCGACGCTAAGCTGATGTGTTCTGAAGCAGTCTGTCCTCTAAATGAACAGACACACAACTGACATCAGACAGCTGGTGAGACAGCAACACCCCCCAAACTGTCAAATGAACAATTCACCAGGATGAGGAGATGATTTTAAAGTGAGATCTTTCAAACTTACACCTCCTTCGTGAAAAAAGTGATCACATCACTACACAACAGTGGCTGTTTTCTCGTGCATGTCCGTACATCAGCTTCGCTTCGTGTTCAAGTGCAACTTTTAGGAGAAGACATAATGTGAAGCATTGATCAATCATCTTTCGTCAGCGTAGTCTGACCGAGGGCAGTGAACGCACCACAAGATAAATGGAGATGACAGAGCAGGACTGATAGTGAACTTGAGACTATTTACTCAAGAGTTCGCATCTGTTTGGTTTTGAGACCGTGTTCATCAATATCACGCATCAGTCGCATGGTTTAGCTGATCATTTTTGACAGATGCACATTGTGTTATCTTTGCTTGATGTGACTGAACTGTGTGTGTGAGCAGGTTGTACAATAAAGCCACACACACACACACTCGGGGGGGCCGCTCTGCCGGGATTCTGCACTCATGCGGATGATGGGGATGTGTGACTGACAGCTTCTGTGAGGTTTGGAGATCAGCAGTGTCTGTCTCTGTGCTTCAGAGTTCCTCTGTTTCTCTGTCTTTTAGGCTTTCGTGTTCACTCATGACCGATCTGACATTTAGATATTCGCTGTAAATATGAGGCGACAGTGATGTAAAGAAACGTGAGTGGAGTGAAGGTGTCAGTGTGCTTGAACCGTTTGAAACCCCCTCACCTTACACCTGACCGACACTGGAGTCAGGGCTGTCTGCCGAACAGGGTGCGCTGCTGAAGAGTTGTTGAAGAGTCCCGAGCTTGTCTGCTCTGCAGAGACGTTATTTCTTTGTTTTCTTTTCTTAACATTATCTTCATTGAGTTATTTAGGTTGCAGTTATTTGTTTTTGTTTGTATTCATTAACGCTAATTGTTAGTAACAGTTGTTGTCTTTTGTCTTTTGTTATTTGGATTTATGGCCTGTTTTTAAGGTTCTCTTTTTATCAAACAGGTGCTGAGGGTTTTATTTGCAGTTTTATTTTTTAATAATTATATTTTACACACACAAACACACGCATTAGTTCTTCTGGTTAAGTCTGATCAGCAAACACAACATCTATGTAATAAAAGAAAGTGTAGCTCAGGTGAATCGCCAACGATTTCAGCAGCAAACAGGAGCCAGCTTCATCCACTTGTCAGGGAATACAGCACACTCCAGGGACGGTGGGGTGGGGGTCTGAGGGTTCAGGGGGCGTGAGTCAGGGCGATTTGAAGCCTCCCAGAGCATCTGCTGAATCACAGCCCATATATTCCTGAGCAGCTGAAGACAGAGAGGAGAGCAGGGCACTAACACTGGTTAGACACTTCCTGTCCACTGAGGTCAGGCTTGCTAAAAAATGTCTGCCATCGTGGTCTTGTGAGGCACCAAAGGGCTTCTGTTACTGCAAACCACATATTTCCATTTTGGACAGGACTCAAGCAGATTGTAGCTTTTGTTAAAGAAATATTTCTCAGAGCTGCTCAGGGGGTAAAAATAAAACAGCACAAAAAACTTTTGTTTTGATAACTTGAATTTTCTCAGCATTTCAACCCTGGAGTCTCCAGTTTCCTGCTTTTATGTAACGGCTTTTCTTTTTTCTAACACATATTTTTACATATTTTATTGAGAAGCAGCCAGTTGCAAATTCAAAATTCATAGTTTATGTATGATTAACCCAGAATCCTGAAGTGAAGTTATTTAACCTGCTGTTTCTATGAAGAATAAGTTTAAGCTTCAGCTCAGAGTTCGTGTCATACACACCACACACAATCTTAAGCTCCATGATTGGATGTTTCTTACTGAAATTCATCTTGGTCGCTGGTCTCAAATCATCCACAGGTTTGTACCCTTTACTTTTCATTATAGAAAAGAATTAGATTTTTTTTTTTAATAATATTTTTTACTTTTTATTTTGAAATGCTCCAACTGTCCTGGGCGGTGGACAGCTTTGGTGTAGTGGTCACAGCTGGTATTGCAGGATCACGTTACATGAGATACATTTCTTCTGAATGTCACACACACACGTTGAAATGAACAGAATTTGACCCTGGAAAATCCTTAAAGCCCAGTAATGTTACGCTGAGCCATTCATGCATGTAACTGAAAATAAATAGGGCGCCATTTTGGAAAATGGTATCCAGTTCTCTGAAAACACCCACGCTGGATCCCTTGGTGCCTGAGGTAAGTCCTCCCACACTCCTTCTACTGAGATGACCCCCCCCCCCCAAAGAAAAACTCTTTGTGGACAGCTGTTGACCACTCGTCCTGAGAAGCCATTAGTCCAGGGAGAAGCGAGACCTCATCACTGAAGCCTTTCTACTTGTATGAGTGAAACATGGTAACACACTAAGCCCACACACACTCACACTCTCTCTCCTGTCAGACTGTTGAAGCGTCAGAATCGTTTTCTCTGACAGTTTTTCAGACTTTAGTCTTTCTGAGCTCATCGTCTGTGACAGCTGTAATTTTTTGGCTGTTTGACAGATTTTCTCTCTGGTTCATTTCTGCGGTGAAGATTTGTTTTCACTCGTCATGAATTTATTTGCTCTGTGGCGATAACACATGTCACAGCAGCCTTCAGAAACTCCTGCAGGTTAAAGTGGACTAACCAAACACTGTCAGGGCTGACGGACTCTGAAAGACTCATTATAAATGGACAGAAGGCTACAGACAACCCATAATTCAACACTCTCTGTGTGACACTGATACTCTCTCCATTCAAAAAGAATACCTGGTCTCGTTAACATGCACTTGTCTCATCCTCAGGAATAATACCACCCCACTTCTTCAAACCTAAAAAAAAAAAGTTTTATATTTGGGCCGATATGATTTTTCAGCCGTTACCTTAGTTGGATCTTTGACATTCAAACCGGCTGTATTAAACTGTAGATATAAAGGTTTACGTATAAAGTGGAGGTGGCTGTTCCTCTGACATATTTGGCATAATTTCTGTCCAGATTTTAAAACATTATATTTGAACATTTCTGTTTTGGCTGGATTAGCCTTAGACTGATAACATGTAGCCTCTCATTCAGTTCAGTGAGAGCATAATCATCAATACAATCAATACATAATCATCCAGCAAGAAAACGTTCAGTCTGGCTGAACCTCTTCAGCAGGATTGTCCAACATGATCAGATGATGCAGTGTTAGTCACTTCATGCCAGCACACACGTATGATATCTTTTGTAGGATTAATGTGGGATAATCCCACTCTTTGCCTTACAAGTGATGTGATGAAGAAGAAAAGCTCTGCTTCAAGGAAGTTCAGCGTATTTCACTTCTTATTGGTGAACAGATGACTGTGTCCGGTCAGTGTAACTGAACCAGTGAGATACTTTCTGCTCCCGTCAAGTTGCACGAACGATTTCCTGACCGAAGCATTAAAAGACAAAAAAAAAAACAAACTTCCAAATCTTTTACACAGACAGAATATTCATTCTTTCATTTCAAGGTTGATATCATCTTTGGATCGATACACTCTTAAGCCACACAGAAGCAAGTGTGTCACAGTGGACTCTGATAATAATCAGAGTTGATCTTCCTTCGTCCCAGGAGAGGGCACGCTTGTTTGTCTAATGTGTACAAGTGTGTGTTTGTACACTGTGTGTTTGAGCTTGTGCAACACAAAACACGTGCGTGATGATTTGCATTGTTCCAAGTACGTGTTTGTGTACATCTCAGCAAAACATTTACACTTTTACATTTACATCCTCATTTGAGTGTTCATGACATAACATGTACCGGATCTAAAGGAGAGCAGGGGAAATTAGGAGGAGAGTTGGTGTTTGTGTGTGTGTGTGTGTGTATGTGTGTGTGTGTGTGTGTGTGTGTGTGTGTGTGTGTGTGTGTGTGTGTGTGTGTGT
>JBBMJY010000002.1:22925621-22959641 GCA_037833715.1 Toxotes lorentzi | reverse complement strand
ATCTATCTATCTATCTATCTATCTATCTATCTATCTATCTATCTATCTATCTATCTATCTATCTATCTATCTAGATAGATAGATAGATTGGTTGGGATGTTGATATTGTGAGGATATAAAAAACTGGCTAGCAGAGCCAAATAACCAAACCCGAACCTGGCCCATTCAGAATCAGGTTTAAGGACCAGGGAATGTTTTGTATCAGTGAGGGCCTTCACAAATATACGTGTGGGCAATAGGAGGCTGCACAGACTACTGGCAGCCTCTCATACACATACACATATGAATGAAACCTGGGCATTAGCATACAAACAGCAGTTGTTCAGCAGCCGCCCAGTAAATGGAAAGGAATTGTTATTCTGGTCCTGTTTGTCATCTGGCAGAAGGAGGCAGGGATGGAGGAACATTTTATTAAAAACACAACAAGTAGCTACAGAGCTGCAGGAGGGAGACGGGCTAAACGCAACACCATCTCCATACACAGGACCCAGACTCTCAGATATTAGAATTTATGTTTTGGGCATGAATAAAACACATGTACTGACAGGTTCGAGTTTTTAAAGTAAAAAAACAAAAAAACAACAAAAAAAATTCAGTCCATCTGATAGAGTGTTGGATTTTGACTCACCAGCTACTTTTCTTAGGAATGCATCAAAACATTTTGATGAATAGACACATTTACATAGTTTTTGATCAGTGGCGGTGAATCTGCCCCATAAGCTGATAAACTATGAATGACTGTGTATTTATATCGCTGCTTCTGGACTCTGCACATCAAGGTTTTATCACCACGATTTAAATTCAAACTCTGCTCCTCCCTCTGACCCTTTTCTTGCAGGGGAAACATATTTCTCTGTTTTCATACACACAGCTCTGCATTACAACACACTGAGCTCCTTTGCCAGTGTTTCAAGAAACATTTCATGCCCTCACTTGCTCTTTCCCACCTTTATCTCTCTCTCTCCATCACTCCATCCCTCTCTCACCTCTTGAGTTCTTCCATTATTCAGCAGTTCACCATTAGCACCTCACCTCTCCTGCTGCCTCTCGCACTAAATCCACTTTGAGACTTTATTGTCCTTGAAATTAGGTTTGCAGGAAAATGTGCCACACAGTACATATGATAAACAAAATCTACCGGATCATATGAGACACACACACACACACACACACACACACACACACACACACACACACACACACACACACACACACACACACACACATTAAAATGAACTGTGGAGCAACTGGAAGACTGACTGACCAGAGAAACTGAAAGCCTTCGCCTTCCTCTTCTCTTTATCTTCTTTCACTTCTTTCCTTCATCTCTCCTCCCTTTATATCGCGTCTGTTCTGAAAGGGTTTGTTCAATTTTAAACGAAGCGTTTCGTTTGCATGTTCACACCCGTGTGGATGTGTGAGTGTGTATGTTTTACATCCAAACATAAAAAAATAAAAATCACCAGATTAGTAAGAAATTCAAAAAATAAATAAACTTTATTTATTTTTTTATTCCTGATCCTCCCGTGATGTAAATATTGGACGTCAGACCTAACTCTGTGTGACCCGACCCTGTCCTTGCCGTGGCGTGATGCTGACATCAGCGATGAGCCAGGCACCTCAGCTGCTCCACAGGGACTGAAATCCTGCTTTACACAGACTTTTTTTCCATGTGAATGTTTTTGATGTGGACAGGGTCTGTCCATAAGAAGTCTATGTAAAATGTAATTCAATAAAAATGACAAACTATACATTCTGTTGTGATCATCATGGTTATGTAGCATTTAATACCCAGTGAATCATTTAACGAACGCCCCCTAATTCAGTGACGACCTTTGACTTCTCACTGCTACTTCTTCTTCAGTTTCCACCTCTGGTCTCCACCAAAGCTCCACCTTCACCACTCTCTCACTTCCCAGTTTGAATTAAGAAAGGTCCATTAGATCATGGAGTGTGATTCCTCAAAATCACACCCACCCACTCACACACCTACACATACACACACCTGATGTGAACCATAAATCATTGTCTCCATTATAGTTCTGCCAATAGTGCCTCCATGCTCGCTGCGCAGCGTCTTTATAGTGCAGCTTTGATGTATATGTGGGGTTGGGCCAGGCGGGCGGGGCGAGTGACAGAATGAGGTTGGGAAACGAGGGGGGTCCACAGCAGAGGAGGAATGAGGAGAAACGCTGGACCGACACCAAACACTGGAGAGAAGAGATGCAAACACAGCACACTGATGCTCCCGAGCAGCCTCAGTGTTATCACAGTCTCTCCCTGGATTCAGATTTCTGATTACGTCTCCGGTTTGTACAGCACCTGGTGTATTCTTAGGTAGTGAAATGATAACACTGCTACATGACATGGTTCTTGTGCGTTTTGCCCTTAATAAGAGAGAACGGAGGAGTAAAGGAGAATGAACAGTATGAGCTGTGTCCCAGTTCAGGAGCTGGATTTATAAAAGGACGAGGTCCTCACATGTGCGTCCTTCAGACGAGCTGAGGGCTGAACCTGCTCCTCCTGAAACAGCATAGAGTTTGGACCCTAATGCAGACAGCACAGGCAGAGATAGATAAATTATCTTTGCTTGGTCAAGTTCCCACGAGCTGGGAGACACGTGGGAACCCTCCTCCACCTCTCAGTCGGACCTTTGTTGTCATGCTTCCAATAATAAACACAGAACCTACCAGGTTAAAATTTTGTTTGTTTGCCAAACATGTTTTTTTTTTTATGTTTTAGATGAGTTGTTTTTTAAAAACGTATCTTTGCTGATCTGAGGTTTGGGATCTCCAACGGAGCACCTCAGTTAGGTGCTCCGTTCTCCCTCCGGCCTGCCTGAGAGAGTGTGTGTGTGAGTGTGTGTGTGTGTGTGTGTGTGTGTGTGTGGCTGCTGCAGTACTGTCAATAAGTGCTTGATGGCCGAGCCGGTGACTGCCTCTCTCTCTCTCTCTCTCTCTCTCTGCAGCAGCACAGAGGAGATGGATGGTAAACGAGTCGACCCCTCAGCGACTTTTATCTTCCCCTCTCCTCTCCTCTATCACTCTGTCCTGAATCTTCTGTCATCTTTTTCTTTCAGATCTTCCTCCCATTCTCTCCCTCTCTCCCCGTTAATGTCTCCATCTGTTGCCCACCCTCTCTGTCTTGCTTTTCCTTTTTGTGTGAATGAATGTTTCTCATTTCCTTTCCCTGCAGACAGTCTTCCATTCATCCTTCACGCCTCTGTCTTGTCTCCTCCCTTCCTCCCTTCTCTTGAGCTTTTAAAAAAATATGTTGGCTGTAAAACTACAAATCTCTCTATCAGCCTGTCTCTCTTGTTTCTCACTCTCTTTGGGCTTATTGCTGTGCACTGTGTGTTTAACTGTTAACTCACTGACAGACTCTATATGATGTGAAAACAAAGTCGTTTTACTTTTGTAAAGTATTTCACATCGTCAGAGTCGGATATTTCTACTTTTCAACACACTGATTTCAGTTCCTCATCTTTTTCTTTCCTCTCTCTTATTAATTTATGAAAAAAAGTCTTTCTCTCCATCTCCCATTCCTTTCCTCCGTTGATTCAGCTAATTAAATTTTTAAGAGTGTATAGACGATAGCTCTGTGCGCAGCTACTGAAGACAACTACAGGGGAACCAGCCTTAGAAGATACAGATATATACAGACCAATTAATTCAGTCTTCAGGTTCAGACATCCAATAGAGAGGATGACCACAACACCTTTCAGGGCTCATCACTAACCCCCCCACCCCACCCGCTGTGTCCGCTGTACTGGCTCTAATGTGGTGTCCGTTGAAGACCCGGTCCAGCCTGGTCGATTGCAGCTAATGTGAGGTTCTTCTCTATGCTCCTCTGTCTTTGCTTGATCTAATGTTTTGCCAGAGCAGGACCGTGAAACATGAAAACGCCTCTATTTACGGATTATTGACTTGAGATTAATATTTAATCATTTGTTAGAAAGTTTTCATCTTCTGCAGTTGGTCCAAAATGCAGCATCTGGAGCCATGAGGAGGAAACACATTACTCCAATTTAACCCAGTGTTGGCCTCACATTGCATTAAATTAGTAGTTTTTCTTTATATACATTCACCAAAAATAATGTTTGCTTGTTTCTATACGTCACTTTTATTCTGAAGCCTGAATTTCCCACTCTACTTTTTAATGGAAGCAATCTTTAATGCAAACAAATAAAAGAAGCATATCAGCCAACACTCTTTGCTTTTATTGTTGTGTTTTCCAGATGAATATTACAGTGGGGCAGAGACCTCGAACTGAGTCAGTTGTGTAGTTAGCGAGCGTGCAGCCTGCAAAAGAGTAATGGAAAACAAAAACCAGCCATTTGAATGGAATTACAATGAAAGTGAGGGCCATTTCATGGTTCTTCTGATTGCCAGGCTTTCACCGGTGATGTACAGTGCAATTATACAGCCTTGCACCAAGTTAGACATAAAGGGTGGGTGGATTGTGGGTCGGGTGGGACTTTGAATACTAAAAGTACTGATAGTCTAATAGCTCCTAGCTAGTTTTGGCTCCAGTTCAGAAAATGTAAAGTTGGAGCTAATCAAAGCCAGCAGCCTCCTGTGGGGTCTGAAGACAGTTCATAATCTGCTGTTAGAGCAGGCTCCCTCAGAATCTAAATATTAAATTATTATTACTTGCTGTGCAGCAGAGCTGTTGGCTACAGCTCCCACAGATCTCTCCAAATGTTTCTCTTCTCTCTTAATCCTATAAACCATCTTTATCTCCACTCTTTCTTTCAGTAGCTTTGGGTTAAACACAGACTCCTGAAATTTAGTAAAAGTGAAAAAATGCCCCAAAAGGCAGCTTATGAGCTGTGGGTGTAAATAACGATCACATCCTCCCCGATGAAATGACAATGACGATGTGAAACTACTGGGACACACAGTCTTCCTGTGCTTGTGACATGAGGAGGTTAACCACCGGTGAAGTTCAGGTAACGACATTTCAGCTGAAGCAGGTGAAAATGCACACAATAACAAATAAAATGAAAAAAAACGTAAATATTCACACAACAGAAAACAACACCACAAAGACAATTATTAAATCGTTGAATTATGAATTATTTTTCTTCCCAGAAGAACCCTGACTGCTAGAGTTTCAGGAAGCTCTGAGGTGATATGACATGAAAACATACATTACATTAAACTGCTCATATGTGCACTCCTAACCCTAACCCCTAACACTAACCAAGTAACCACATGTTTACCACGATGACCTTTGGTTGGTGTACCGGTCGTATCGGAGGGTAGGGACATCTGTACTTTATCTATACTTCTATTTTCTGATTTTCTTGTCCTCTTTTTCCTGTGCCTTTTCATTCCCTGCTATCTCATGCCTCTTTCAGCGTCTCTCTCTTTCTCAGATCCTCCAGCTCCATCACCGTCTCTGTAGCCGGGGCTACCGACTGTACCTCATGCTGTTATTACCAGGGGATTTGGCTTTGGTGACCACTTATGAGTCAGCAGAGAGAGGAAGAGGGATGGGGGACGAGAGCAAAACCAAAGGAGGTCATCGAACTACCTGAGTCTCCAGATGGAAGTTTCCCTGCTGCTTTGATCAGCCATTTGTCTGTGGAGCGATTCATCTACAGTGTGGGTGTGAAAGCAGTGTCAGCACTGAGTGATTAATGCTACGAAATGTTTTACTAATGTGGCGAGGGCCGGAGCTGGTGGGTGTTTTAAAATATGTTTTCAGAATGGAAACAAGGCTGGTTACATCCCAGAGCAAAAACAACAGTCGTTTACTGTACAAAAGGTAGGAGCAGTAAAGTTACTGATAGGAACAGGGACAGTCATGGCAAATGTAATAATCGACAAAGTGATACCTACGTTGTTAATAGTGACAGTGACATTACGGGGCAAATAGGATGAGTACAAATATTAACAGCACAGGTGAGAACCAGCTTCGTCTCCTTTCAGTTGAACTAGTATGAATGGATTTTGTTCCAGTTCAGGAGATCGTACATCACAATTCAAAGCTGTGACTCAAACATCGAATGCAAAAGGTTCACTTCCCACCTTGTGCTATTTTCTAAACGTAACAGTAACGTCACGCTTTAGTTTCCAGGGACAGATGTTGAACACACTACACATGAATAATGTAATAATGAATAATAAGAAAAGGCAGCTCTATGCTTTCTGCAAAATGTTTGTCAGTGCAAGTGCTTCAAACATTTATGGACACACTTAATGACTTTATGTCAGAGCTGTCCAGAGCTGAAACAGAAAATGGCTAATGAAACACTAACCTTTAGTCTGGCTTTAAATTGTGTTCACATTCATATAAGCTATGAAATTAGAACAGAGAAGCTAAATTGTTGTTTCCAAAGTTCAGTGAGGAGTGTAGCTGCAGACCTCTGAACTAACAGCAACAGAAATAGTTTAACAGACTTTAACAGGACACTCACAGAGGACAGAACACAGAAAACATACATGTGGACCCAACTGGTGCCAAGAGAGCTAAAAAAAAAAAAAAAAAAGCTGAGACGAACAGAGAGCTGTGAGTGGAAAGTCGTGTATGTTCAGCAGATCGATGTCTGTACAAACACAGCAGACTGTGGGCTGAATTTGTGTGACAGGACTCTGAGACTTTGAGCTGAGCTCAGTCAGGACAGTCCCAGTCCCAGAGGTGTGGACAACATAACATGAACATTTCATGAAAGTGTTTAAATTTTGCATAACCTGATAGTGGTTTGAAATGCTGCTACGAATGTGACTCGTGCTATGTTTGATACCAGTTAGCTTGAAAATGAGTCTTGAGAGTTACCAAGTTAGTTTTCAAAGCAACATAATCGGTCAAGCAAGGCCAAAGTATCTTCGATCAAACTGCAGCTGCATCATTAAAAATACAATAAATATGTTCAACTGTCAAATGATCATGGAGACTCTTGATGAAGATGAAACTGACAGCATATAGCAGAAGCTAATATGAGATGATTTTGCTCCTGTATGTTTTGTGTCTTGTGCACATTCAGATAGAGAATCAACGGTTCACTCTTTTCAAACTTAAAGCTATTTTTCTTCAACATATGATGTTTTGGATTGTGCTGTAAAAAGTAGAGACATTCATCAGAACATACTGTATATTTTAAAAAATAGAAAAGCTAAATTTTCTTAACAAACATCTTACATTTCTTATAACTTTTAACCTCAACACTAACCAAAAGCAAAATGTTTTATTTTCATTTACAACAGTAAATCCACCTCACTGCAAAACAGATTAAAGTTTCTAAACTCACTTATCCACATTCCTGTTTGTCACTCATTTACAATCCAGATGCTGAAAATATATGGCCCTCTGTGAACCAGTGTAGTGCCCATGAGCAAAGCAGTTAGATGCTTTACAGACAGGCTGTTGTTGTACTGAGCAGGTCACAGAGAGAAGTGAAGACACAGAACTGACTGAATTCGACTCAGTCTGCTGAATGGATGCATCGTTTACCTGTACAAATAAAATGAGATAAACGAAATTAAAGAGAAATAAACTATTAAAGTACAAAAAAAGTTATTTGAAGCCGTCTTCCTTGAAACATGCTCTGCTAGTGTAATCCTGTGAAGCAGTGTTGATATAACAGATAGAGCCTGCAGTCATTTGTTTCTCAGACTGAGTTTCTATGATTAAAGTGATTTTTGCACAATTTGCCTGTTATTTTTCTTTTATATAACAAAAGCCACTAATAATAATAATAATTATAATAATAATAATAATAATAATAATAATAATAATCTCATTATACTGTGCACATTTTATCCCGTTGTCTAATCCCTGCCAGCTGCAGTGTTGTCTGTCTCTGTCCCATCAAACTGTTCCCTGTTCATCAGGGTTTTGTTTCTGTCCTGAGGGAGAGAGGCTGCCTCCATGTCTCCGTGCATACAGAAGGCGTCCTCTCCTCACAGCACCGCTTTGGCCCGATCGATTGCATCACTTAACTCCTCCCCAAGGTGCTGTGAACCGGTGTCACCAGCCCGCCTGTGCTGCAAACTACATTAACTAATTAACCGCCTTCTTCTGCGGGACACATCTCCAATATGTCGGTGAAACACGACCTATGCAAAGGCGTCGTAGCTCATGTAAACGCATCGGTTTGGAGGAGTGCACCGGTAAATACTGCATAGCCATGGCAACAGGACAGAGCCGAGCCCACACCCTGAAGAAAGACAGATCCTCAAAGGGTATTTGGTTTGGACAGTGGACGGAAATCCGTCTCTGCAGGGTGATTAATGAAGACCACTGTCCCCCCAATGCAACGCACAACTGTTCACAAAGGAAAAACAAGAATGATGACTAATAATTTCATGTTTCTGATGAGGATGTGAGATTTACATTTTCCTGACAGGTGAACCTGTTTGTGGTTGTGTAAATAATCACAGTTCTCCGTAGAAAAACTGGTGGTTGTTTCGTTTGAACAATATATATCGACATTGAGTTGATATATGTTTAGGCTCCTCCTCCCGGACTGTAACCAGAGAAGAACCACTCTCTGGTACCTTACAGGACTGTTAATGTTGAGAGTGAAGGAGGACATAAAAAAAAAAGACGAGTCACTGATGTCACCGGAGTTGCTGCCAGGATATGGTGACGTCCCCACAATGGACAGAATGATTAGTCACTTAATGCAAAAAGAAGCGAAGAAGAAGGAAAAACAAGTCAAGCAGTTTGTTCGGAGGTTTTCCCAAATGGGTCAGACCGTGAAGCGGCGTCCTGTGACACTGTCGACTCGCAGGAGGAGGGAGCAGTGACTCTCGGTGGTAAAAGGTGATTTATACGCTGCGTAGGATGCAGATGCCGGCAGGATAACAGAGGCAAGGGCAGTGGAGGAGGTGAAGGAGGAGAGATGAGAATGAAGAGAAGGACTAGTGAGGAAAAGAGGATAAGAGGGAAAGAAGATGATACAGACATTACTGAAAAATAGATTCAGAGAAAACTTGGTTGGTTGGTTGGTTGGTTGGTTGGAGTCAGAGGACAAGAATATGAGAGATGAAGAGAGGAAAGAGGATAGAGGGATTTACAAAGGAGAGCAAAAAGCTGGCTGGAAAGGAGAGAAAATGGAAAGAGAGAGGAGAGGAGAAGAGAGGGTGAGAAAAGAAAAAGGTGAGGATACAGATGGTAGAAGAGGACAAGGAAGGAAGAATGAGTACAATAGTTATAGGTGGAGGTGAAGAGAGGATACACGGTGAGGTCAACAGAGGAAGGAAAAGAAAAAAATGTAAATGAAAAGAGAGATGACAGAGGAGGGAAAAGAAGAAATAGAGAGAGGCAGGAACAGCATCGAGGACCTCAGGAGGAGAAAGCATTGGAGATAGGGGAAGACTGGAGGGGAGGAAAAACATGCTGGAAAGAGCAGGGAGAAGAGGAGACATGGGAGGAGAGGGAAGGAGGGAGAGATGTGTTGTGTAGAGCACAGAGAGGACAGATGCTGCTGTCAAATGCATGTGTTAGTAAAGCAGGGCTGACAGGATTCGTCAGGGCGTTTTTCTCCAGAGGTGAATCACCTGAGCGGAGAACCACAGCAGCTTCAGCAGCGTCCACAGCCTCTCCTCTGTATCCCAACAGAGACCAAACATAAAGTCTGAGCACTGCAGCACAGCCACATGTAGTATGTCACAATTCAATCATATGAGTAAAAATAGAGCCTCTAAAAAAGAGCTATAAACCAAAATCTCTGTCTGGCAAAACAGCAAATGGTGAATGTTCCTGTTTCTGGAAAGTAGGTGTGTGAGATCCTGAACTTGTTTGTCAGTCACATCAAAATCCAGCAAAAGTTTCACTAACTTTGTTCTGGCACATGTGCAAAAGTGTGAATTGTGTTACACATCAAAAAGATCTCAGTCAGAACAAACCCTTAAGCTGCGAACACTACCGACAATGTGTTATCCATATTTATGGATAAACCCTGTCTGCTGTGATATCTGCTGCTGTGTGAACCGGAGGCGGTGTTTGTTCTGTTATTTTCTACATCGGGACATCTCAGTGTGTTTTATTGTTATTACTGCAAACATGATCTCTTAACCCCTGCAATAACTGACACTGTGTTCAAATGTGCATCTATTTTTAAACTAGTTGGTTGTCAGTTTAACCTCTGGTTATAGTTTTATAGCTAAAGTATTTCTTCTATATGTTGAATCTATATTCACCGAATGGCCAATAACTGTAAAACCTGTTCTAACACGAGCACAGGAAACCGTCCCACTGAAGCTTCAACACCAACATTATGACAAATGACAGATATCTGGTGGCTTGGTTTCAGTATCCAGTGCTGTTTGGTGGATAGTCTACTTTTTACAATAAGTGGACCAAAGTACAACATTACAAAAGAGACGTGAACACGTTTAACACCACGTGAAAACGAGGAGGAAGTGTTAACAATGCTGAAGGGAATTGATTGGAGAATCACAAAAGCCGACTTCTGGACAGACAAAATCTTTCATCTTTGTCTGGTTTCTTAAAGACATTCCCTTTTTCTTTCTTGCTGGCGCCAAGAATCAATATCAAATGATTTATAACGTTCACCACTATAACACAAGGGGACGCCTTTCCAGATACCGTCTGTCTACTTTGCATTATCGCTAGTTCCAGTAATAGTTCAGAAAACTATTACTGGGATGTGACATTAATTATCTTCCTGTGTCTGCTTTCTCCTGCAAAGCTACATCAGTGCAACATAAGGTAAACCCTGTGTTCTCTTTCCCAAAGAGACCATTAAGACTTCACACACTCGAGCAAACCCACACCGCTCACATATTAGGTGACAAGTGGACGCCCCAGCAACGGCAATCAATGGGCTCCTAAACTTCGGATTCAGTGCAGCATACCAAATGAGAAAAATAAATTTCTCCGCTGTGCACAGGCCGGACTGCTGCAGTAAGCTCACTCTGACCTATCCACATAAAGTCCAGAGACAGATATAAATAACGGGCTGGCGTGTTGGAGAGGACGGCTATTGATTACTGAGGGAGGCAGGATGACACCGGAGCCCGGCTCTGCTTGGGCCTCTTCTGAACAGAACAGAGTTTATTTACACTTTAACAGAAACACAGCAAAATTCATCCAATAGGTATGTGTGTGTTTTTAGTGTCATCGTATCTCCAAATATATTTAATCACGTCACAGCAAAAATCATCAGTTCACTTTGAAGTGATTTTTCTGTAATAATTCTTTTTTTTTTTTTTTTTGGCTAATGGCTAACATTATGCTAGATAAAGTACCTATTAGAGGCTGGTGTCAGTGGACAGGTTAAAGGCACCCTGGCTATTGTTTATATACCACTGTAGCTCAACACTCGATAACTGTTCATTGAGTATATTTCACTTGTGCGTAACAGTTTCAGTCGCCAGCTCAGCGGGATGGTTGACGATGTGATGTAGTTGATCTTGATCATCTGTTGACGTCCCATGCTTATGACGTTGAAGTCATAAGTCACTGCTACCTTCCACCCTTATGACGTGAATGTGGCATCAGTTAAAGACACTTGTCCGTGTCCACTGCACGCATGCACGAGGACACCACAGCTAACTTCTTCTCTACTCAGACATAAGTTACACACATCTAATTCCGTTAAACCGCCTTCATGATGGAAGTAGATTTGGTTGTTGGGTGCAGGAGATTTAAGAAGCAACTGTGAAGGATATTATCACTGTTCTCCACACTCAGATGGTATTATTTTATGTCACTGCTGCCCAGAATCCCCCAGGAGAACAATTAATGACCTTATATTGTTCCAGGAAACTGCGAATGGATTCAAGCTGGCACAGAGCATTTAATGAACCTATGGATGTGCAGTATATGCACACAAACACACACAGCTATAGTCTGCATTTCCCCAGTCACATAGAAACACAACTGTACATTCACATGGTCGCTACTCTGCACACTCCCTCCCTGGGGATAAAGGCATGTTTGAAGCCCCAGAGAGTTCAGTGTCAGCACAAGGGGTGACAAGGTTATTTCTGGCCTGTTCTAGATACAGTTTGACATCACATGTAATATTCAGCGATCTGCTATACACATGCTGTAGCTACATTCTCCGCTGTGTGAAGTCTATGGACAACCCAGGAGGATCCTGTTTCTGACCCAGGAAAAGAAACAGGAGTGTGACACAATCATGACAGACACCGTGGAAAAAGTGGCAAATCAGAAAGAACTACACATCTGCAAAGGCAATGAATAAACAGCCATCTTTTCAACTACATCATATTGTGTTACAAAGTGATTTTAATGGTTCATGTTCATGTTCCACCTGGGTGCAGGTGCATGAAGTAATACTGAGGTGCATAGCAAATGCTTCCCGTCCCTTTCAGTTTTTGGGTTTTATGTGATCATGGAACGTAAGAATTAGTGATAAATAAAAGAAAAAAAACATAAATATATGAGGTCCTGCTAGACTAGATCCAGGTCAGAGTAAACTCTGTAACACTGAGACTCCTTTGAGTTCCAGCACCAATGATTTATAGTCTTTTAAATTTTACATCTTTTTGCCAAAGGCTGCAAGTATAGGAAACCAAATGCAAGAAAGCTGTAGGTGTGAGCCCTGTGAGAGACTGTTAAAAGAAATAAGTCCTGGGCATAAATAACATACTGATTCACAAATTTTAAATGTATGAGACTGTGTCTACATAAATAAGGTGTCAGTAACGCAAGCAAGGTTGTGATGGGTGGTGCCTTTTTTGTGACTAATCTCTTGTGCTCCTGTGCTTTATAATGATAATCCCTATCCAAAGCTTGTAGGCAATGAGGAGATGCATGATCCACACTGAGGGAGTGACAACAAAACAAAACACTGAAGCATTAGCACCTCTTCCTCTGCATATCCTGCTGCTGGAGAGGGAACACAATCATTTAATAAAGTACTATGACAAAGGACTGCAAACAAACATTTGTCACGGAGCTTGGTAAACGTGAGGAGCCGTGATCGAATCAGACCAGAGATGCTGTTACACTGTAGTTTTCCCCGGCCGGAGGTTAGAGAGGTGGAACCTGCAATATGCAATATGTTGAACTCGATGGATGGTTGGTCCGAATCTCCAGCTGGCTGCCAGGGTGGAGCACAGCTGCAGAGAGGTTGTTTAGCCCCAACAAAACCATTTCTGACAGGTTAAATTGTGAGAGGGTTTGTCTGCCTGGCCGCACAAGCATTTATTGAGTGTGGAATGAGTTCTCGCACAGGGTTTGTGTGTGTGTGTGTGTGTGTGTGGGTGTGTGTAAGCCAGAGGAGTGAGTGTGTGCCGGCATGTTGGTGTGTGTTTTCAGTGCGTGTGTGTGTGTGTGTGTGAGTGACCTCTGGTCATAGATTAAGGTCACAGTCTCTCTGTCAGGAGGCACAACATGAGTAATGTTTTAATGTGAACTTATTAGGCCCTGTGTGCGTTTATGGACAGTCTGAGGCTGCAGATGGAGAGCTCGTTTTTCACCCACAATGACTTGACCCTAGACTTGAACTCGCTTTTCTGCCTGGTCAGTCCTTAATTCCACAGGTGACAAAATCACTACAAGAATCATTGGAATTACAAGAAAATGCTCAAAATAATAACTTAAACCACGCCTCTCAATGTCACACACATCTGCGCTTTTTATGTTGATCAATATTAAATATTTAGGCATGTGATTTGGTTAATTTCATGTTTTAATTATCAACTGTAAGATAAAGCCTGGACAAACTAAAATACATGCATGTTCATGTTGCTTGCGAATGCATTGCATGCTAGCTTGCTATAAAATAAGCAAATAGCAAAAACCTAAAATTGTGAGGTGGATCCACCCGGGGGGTGTAGAGGCATTTAAGGGGGGCGTGCATGTCCAGGAGCAAAATGTTGTGTTGCTCTTAAGTCACATGAATGTGATTAATGTGTGGACAGTAAATAAAATAAATGTGCTCTTACGGGTGAAACAGCTTATCAAGATTCAGGTTAGCACGATATGTTCAAGGTCATGTCCCACTAGAGTCATTTTTGTGTCCTGAACTTCTCATTTTATATATTAATGATGTTTGTGTGAAATGTACTACGGTTTCTAGAGTTTGCAGATGACACATTAGTTTCTCTGAAGATTACCTGATAATAATGACAACTAAAAGTTAAATTTATGGGACAATGAAGCTGTAATATGTAGAGGCACATTTTAAAGTATTTTTCAAACCTACACAGAACAGTACATTAGTTTATTTTGCAGTTGGATTGAGCTCAGTTTCTGTCTTATCTGTTTGTTACTGATGTTGCTTGACGCTGCTTCAGGCCTGATGATGAACAGTTTGCCTGAGGAACAGCACCCGGCACAGTGACTATGCACTTTCATGTGATGGTTCTCAAGATGCTGTAGGTCGCCCGAAGCTGCTCCATTTGTCTTTTTTAAGCTTTTCAGTTGGGAACCAAATGAGAAATCTGGTTTTTACCCCAAGACCGAGACCAAGCACAAGACATTTAGCTGCGCCCAAGGCCACAGCTTCATATTATTACTTTTATCATCTGGAGAGCCATCACAGACAGTCCATTTCTTCTCTCAGCTTTGTTTTTTTACAGATTCGGCATGGTAAAAGTTTCTCCGTAGTCCTGCTGCAGCACTGTGACAATCTGTCTCTAACCTCAGAAGAAATTTGGAAGATTGGAAAAGGTTTGACTTTCCTTAAACACAGTGAAGAACAAAAAAATAGAACTTTGTCTGCAGGACTAATCCATTACCCTGTTTAAAAAGAGGATAAAATACATCTTATGAATTTGTTTTTAACTTGTCTGTGTTTTCCTGTGTGGTGCCATACAGCTGGGCCACATATCGTTATCTTATCGGGGATGGCTTTCACTCACCCTCTAACTCCAGAGGGTGAGTGTGGTGAGAAGTAGTCAGCCTGACATGGTTGTACAGCCGATGTTGCTCCACTTGTGTCTGGCGGCTCTGCGACTTCACTTTGGTGGCAAGGTCTCAGATTTGTTGTCATCGAGGAGTAAAGCAGTGTGTTTTACAACATCATCTCTCTGTTGGTTATTTTGACTACTACAGCAAATAAGTGTTTGTCTTCCGAATAAAACAGTGACAGTTCTATGGTCAAGGCACAGTAACCAGGATGTGTTGATCCAAGGAGTGAGTGTGATACAGTTCTTTTAGGATCTTCCGGGTCACCCAGGCAGCCATTTTCACCATGACAGCTCTGATGAACCACTGTGAAACCAGCTGGTGAACATAGTGGAGCAGATCTTTTTCTTAGAAGCTGGTGGACGTCAAAACAAATTCCTCAGGAAGTAAATTAATCAGGTGGACTCAGCACAAAGCTATAATGTCAAACTCCTACAAGTTCTGCTGCCTGGACAAGAAAATAACCCTAACACACCGTATCACTGTCCTCTGACCTGATTCTTCATTTAAGCATCTGAATGTTCTTGGTTCAGGTTAAGGAAAGAGACCGACATCGACTGTTCACAGGAGGCAACATGTGCACAGAAGTACCACCGTCCTGTCCAAGCTTGTCCTCTCTGAGATTTTTGTTGCAGTATTAACAACGTCACGCTGCATCCGTCATTATTAGCAAAACCACCAGGGGTCGATTGTCAGGAAAATGTAAAATAGATTATTTTAATGGTGGAGACAGCTCCTTTTTTTCCTTCATGTAGCTCATTCAGTACCTGTCTCGAAACACCATATACTGCTTATTCATTAATACTTATCACAAACTGATAACTGCTCAGAGCCGGAGGGTAACCTCCCTCCTACTCTACCTTCCTTTGACAGAACCTATTTGAGAAGCTGTTTGTTGTGTTTATGATTCTCAGCTTGTGTTTCTTTCTGATTCACTCACACTCACGCGCACATCCTGACACACACACACACACTCACACACACACACACTCGGGAGAGATGACAGGGAGAGATCAGGCCAAATTACCGTTTTACGTTTCTTCCCCTTCTGGGTTTCCAGTCGTTTTGTTAGTGCAGAATGCTTTTTTCCTCAACATTGCTGCAGCTCATTCTTTTCAACAGACTCTCTGTGAACTTCCTCACCTCAGGCCTTCAACACCTACTAACTAAAGTTCCACACACATATCGCTGAGTAAATAGGGATCAGATGCCCTCTCCTCCCTCCTCCTCCTCCCGACCGGAGCTCATCTCTGCCCCAGACTGCCAAAACTATACATCAGAAAGAAAGAGAGAGTGAAAAAAATACCTTGACATTTTGGACAGTTAGCTCAGTGGATTCTCATCTGTGTCCTGCACAGGTCAGAGAGTCAGCAGGTTTTTTTTTTATCCAGACCAATTTCAGCAGCAGCTGATTTGACTGATTTCCTGCTCAGTGATTGAAGGTGTGCTGACTGACGAAGTGCAGCTACACCTCTGTTGTCAAATAATTAAAACACTACAACACCCTTTACACCTCCACTTCCATCCATTTCTAATGACTTCAGCTGGAGAGAAGCTTGACAGTTTAAATAATTGTGTTCCTCTAGCCTTCATCCAATTTGTACATATATTTATTTATATATATTTTTTGGCTGCTTGGACATGCTGCATGTTGTTTACAGTTCAACAAATACTAGAAATTCTCAGATTAATTTTATGAGATTGTAAATAAAAAACAAACAAACTGGGCTTAACTTCTCCATGAGGAAATGGGGAGATGACAAATTATCGATCTTCTTTTCTACCTCTAAATTCACTTGTTTCTCCAGTGTGGACGAAATGTGAGAGCAGTACTTAGTTGTGTATTACTGAAACGCCCTTGTCGACAAAATCTAATGGAGTCGGCTGAGTAGTTTAAATGCACACGCATACATCAAACAATAATTCTCCCATCGCTGATGACCTCAGGTTTTTAAGGGCTTCAGATAAGTGAGTCGAAAAACAGAACTGAGTGGAATTAGAGAAGATTAATACCAAAACAGCTCTGTTCTCTTTTGTTTTCCTCTGATCGAAGCCGCTCTCCCCTCCCAGCCTGACGAACATGCAGGGCAGCTCAGCCAGCAAACTGCTCTTGTAGCCTCGGCCAAGCGGGAACCTTGTGCCTGCATTGCAGAGGCTGTCCGGGCGCAGATTGATTTGTAGCTATCGAGACAACACTGATACGTTACTGAGAGCACAGACGTCAGCAGTCGCCTTCCGATTTTTAAGTGGGAGGCTGGACTGTTGAGGAAGAGATTTACAGAGGAAGAGAGGGAAGAAGACACGAGGTGAGGAGTTTTCATACAGGGATACCTTTACCTCGCTGTCTTCTTTGCTATTTTCTGTCCAGCATACTAACGCAGACCGTGCATCACATCTGTTATCGCAGCGCCATTCTTCTTGGCATTTGAGAAATGACTCTGCGAACAAGGAGCACTCTGTGTGAATTTTAACCAGGAAGCATCTCAGAAAAAAAACTGTCATGTGTTTTGGTCTTGCATTATTCTTCTATCAAAGCTTACCTTTATGTGTCTCATTGTAAACAGAACAAGGACGAACCAAACTGATTCTGAAGGCTGCTGTTTGGCCGTAGGAGCTGTGTAAGGGTACCGAATGCAATCAGCGGTAAAAGCTTTATTTTCAAGGTAATGAACCCTCCTCAGGGTGTGTGTGATTTATGCTCCCTATTCAAACCACTTTGAATCACCCAGAACTGCCTCTGATTCAGTACTGACCTTAAAATACCTTTCTGCTCCTCCTCCTGCTACCAACACAAAGATTTTCTTTAGTTGTAGCTGTTGCCTCCAGCTGGACTTTTTTTTTTCTGACAAAACATTTTGGTTGTTTCACACTTGTGCTTTTCACATTGATGCAACCTGTTTTATCAGAAAAGGGAAAAAAAAGTGAATCACTGAAAAATGTGAAAGGAAAATGAAAAACTATTCCTGAGGAGATGTCTTACCATTTTTTCTGTCCTTGACTGTCTCTGTTTCCATGTGTGGAGCTTTAAGCTATGAAATACAATTACAGAGGATCAACAGCCATAACCCCCAGCTCTCATACCAGCGCTGGAAAAGAAAAGAAAACATGGTTTCACATTAAATGTAACAGCTTTCCTATCTACATTATCACTCAGCTGAACAGGTAAGCGAAATGCATTGCCACGGTTAAAATTCAAATCAGTTTAGTGACACTCGACGATTGCAGGGATTTACCTCCCGTGACAGATAATATGCATGGATACAGATGATTGGAAAATGAGGCTCAGGTGGTAGAATTATAACATCATCTCTGCTGGTTTCACTGGTTTCACTGGTTCCATGTGTCAGTGTTGATGGAAGGATGAAAAATTAGATAAGAGTATCATGTTTCTGTTTCTCCATAATGTCAGTGTAATGCTTCTGGTCGATCGGCTGAAGAAGACATTAATATCCACTGTTTAAATCAGTTACTTGCCTCTGTGTTTTCTTTCCAGAGTTTTAAAGTCAGAGTATCATAAACTGCTTTGGAGTATGTTTAATAATAAAACCTTTAAACTTCAGGATCCATCACTCAGACTGGTGATCTGTATCATCATACCACCGAGGCAATACTCTGCGGTCTGAATGCAACCTCTGATTCAAAGTGAAATATCCCTCCACCTACAGATTAGATTGCTGCTGCGCTTGTTACGGACACTCATGCATGTTTCTGCTCCTCAGAGGTTGAACCCTTGCCACTGTCGTCACACCATGAGTTTTATTCTTAACAAGCTCGGGGCAAAATGATGATCTTCCCAAATAAAGTTTAAGAATCTTTATGTTCTAATAGGTAGGTTGCCATAAAATTTGTTGAACTCAGTCATGCTCCCCAAAGGATGAACCTTTTGTTCTTAATAACACGTTCCCTGCTCTGGCTTCACCTTCAGAAACTGGTAAAGCTGTGACAGTAATTGAGTTTACTGGAAGCTGAGCTGAACAGTTGAGTTGAATTTTTTGGGTGTGTGATGATCTTCATGACCTTTTGAAACAGCTTGTTTCTACATTACTTTAACACTCACACTGATATCATTTAGGTTTTGTTTACACACTGATCATTCAGTTTGCCTTTCAGTTCACTTCTAGATTTTAACTAGATGGAGGAAACTGAAGAAGGAACTAAAATCCTATTTTTTAGGTGATGTTTGAGCAAGGTGAAACAAGTTAAAGCAGGTTAAGGCTGATGTTATACCGTAAGACAAGGCAAGGTTAGGAGCAGGGAGCAAGACTGATCAAATCACCAGTCACTTGAACACATGCAGCAAGTTCACAACTAAACACCAACAAGTTCTCCCTGCCTTATCCCTGTTTATGTTCCCTCCTCAGGCGTTCTGCTGAAAAAAAGAGTCTGAATGTTATTCCGGGCCTCGGCTGGCTCCAGATTTGACACAAACTCGGAAGACATTGCGGAGCTGCACTCAGAGCTGCTCTCAGACTCCAGCCACAGCTCTGTCAGCAGATGAGAGAAGGAAAAAAAAAGAAAATCAGCAAAAGTCAGTCACCAATTACTAGATTCTGACTCAGAGCTGAGCCATTAATCAAAACTCTGAGCTCTGTCAAGGCCCTGCATCACGATCCACTACAACATGCTGCTCCATGGATAGAAAGATTCTGTATCGAGAGATGGATGGATAGATAGATGGATGTTTCCTGGAGTTTTGCAGCTGATGAGCAGCCGTGACAGATTCAGGGAAACTGTCCTCTTCCTCCTAATTAATGTCAGATCTCCAGCTCGGTTCCACCTGCAGCCGCTGGCAGCCGCACAGCTCGCAGAAAAGCTCCCAGCCTCCAGCCGATGTAGGTCAAATCCTCCATTTGGCGATCTTCCTTCCACTGACAGTGTTTTTCACACCATCCCTGTGTGCCAGTTAGCTTCTTATTTAGTATGTTTGAGGCTTTGTGCCTCAGCAAACTGTAAAACAAAAGACAAGATGTGTCACAACATGTCCTGGTCACCTGAATTGGCGGAGACCGTGTTCAGCTGGTGGCCTCTGGGCAGACCCGATGGAAGATCTGCAGCCCCCGGATATAAGTCTGCGGATATACATGAGGAAATGATGATGACTGATGCACATGCTTCACTGCTGAAGCTACTCCTAAAGAGTAGGTGGCTTCATCACCACCTAAATACGTATCAGTAAGTAATTACAACATCAGGTTGAAGCAGCCAAAACTAGGCCTGTGTGAGCACTGTACTACACAGTAATGGAACTGATGATTGTGGAAAATGTTTTCACGTGTTGTCATCACACAAGTACAGTACATCGTCCATTCGTGCAGTTGTGTTCGAATGACCAATTTTCCACAACCTGAAAGAGTAAGATGATTTATGTCTGTTCAACCACTGTATTTTGTTATGCCTTCCCAGGTGAACAGCTTTGCTCACCAACAGACAAAACCTGTATATTACTTGTTATCTCTTTACAGTAAACCAGAGGCATAACTCAATGTCCCTCCAACATGTGGGGGTTTAAAACCGCTACAAAAACTATCTGAACATCATAAGAAGAGGCTCTGACCTCCATTTTCCCTGAGTAGCAGACTGCACATAACAACAGCACACAACCAGAGCTCACACACAGAGTTCTGTTTTAGCCCTTGGAGCCATATTGTCGTCCTGGAAGCTTCCTGTAGTCAAACTGAACACGAGGTGAGGTTGCTGTCCCCTTGTTCATTGAGCTGATTTATCTGTGAGCTGTCCTCAGGACCCCCTCCTTCCCTGCTCTGTAAATTACCTCTGAGGCAAGATTAAAACCTTTATTGTTACCCAGCAGGTATAGGAGCTCCTGCAACAACCTCTCCCAAAGTCAAAACCTGGACATAATGCCCTGACCTATAGGGATTCTGCATCTGCTGGTGAAATATATGAGATTGTTAATTATGTAGCTGTGAACAGTCAAGGGTAATTAAGCATGTGGTAAGGTGAGGCACTCCTTCTAAATAACGAGGAGGATTTTAAGATGCAGGACGTAAGGTGCTCCCCCTCATCCTTTCTCTCCTTATCTCATTTTCTTTCTGCTCTCTCATTCTCTTTTTCTGAAACAGTGAGTGCTTTCACACACTTAAATGGCTCCATCCCACTTACCAGAGTAATTAAAGCCGCTGAATTATAATTTCAGCTCATACTCTGATTCTGAGAATGCCAATTAAGAGGCCCAGTGCGCCCCCCACAGTAGGTCACACATAATTCTGGGGTTAATCCATCAAACCTCCATAACATGACAGTGAATCCCAGTGAATCCGTCATTACAAACTCATGCTATGCAGACAAACGTTGTTCAAACCAACACAACTTTAAAAAAAAAATTCTAGTAAAAGATACCACCACGATAAATATTAAATAAATAAGAAAATATTCCATACGTACTGTGGGTTTACAGGAGCTTCTCTGAAAACATCCGGTGAAAATGGGACTGATGATGCAGAATTTACAAGCTGGAAAAACAAAGCGATGAGCTAAAGTCGTTGTTTATATAAAAATTTAGATTAAAGCAGCTGTGAAGTGACATATTGGAAAAATAAACTGGGAAGACTGTAAATTCAGAGGTTAAGTGTCGTAACTGTTTTGTCACTTGTGTACGCAGTAGCTGTGTTTCTATCTAATAATCAGCCCAATCAGAACTAAAGAGCCTCATATAAACACATGGTTCAGTACAAACTGGTCCAGTGGGAGAGAACTGTATGTTAAAAGGGGAGTTGGAAGCCTTTTACATTGTATACTTGACACATAAATGAAAATGCACCAGCTGACATTGTCCACTCTGTCATTTACGAGTGCTGTTGAACCCAGTGGCCAGTTTCTGAGTATCTCTGCGTCTTTCCCAGGGGAACCATCTTTGGTAGATTTATGTTTACTAGATTCAGGGAGATACTGAATCATCTGCTGGTGGTTATCTTCTCCTGTTTAATGTCTGCAGCAGGATCCTGATCAAACTCTAGCATAAAATGCAGAAAAAAACAGTAATGGTAAGCTGATCAATCTCTTTCAAAACTTTGGATTTGGTGGGTAATTACTTTATGTGGAGTTTACAAACAGAACACAAACAATCACAAACTCATGAGCATGATCCATCTCACTAATTACACACAGAGAGGAAAACAAAAATGAACACACACACACACTTTATTTTGACTCACACACACTCCATCCTGCTTCACAGTAGCACCAAATGCGGATTATTCCGCCGCTGAAATTAGTCCCCAACAAATGCATTGTTTCCTTTTCATTACTGTTAAATGAATGTTTGCTGAAGCCTATAATGCCTCGTATGTCTACAGCAAAAACCAATGGGCTTGAGAACCACAGAGAGGGTACGGACATGAAAGAATATAAAGAGAAAAACTAAACACCGGGTTCGATCCAATTCCGGTGAAGTGAAATGAATGCCTCCAAGAACTGTCTCATTTTTAATTCAGTGAAAAAAAAAGTATGACACTAGAATAATTTGAAATGATCTATTATACCATATAAAAACTACACATGGGGCTTTAAAAGCCACCGACTATCAGCAGGGCAGGTTTGGTCATTATTTCTATTCCAAACAGCTGACCAGAGAAGCCATTCCACCGTGCTGCTGGGGCATTTTACTCCACAGTGTTGGAAACCTGCAGTGAGAACTGCCTCAGTCTGCTATAAAGAGCTGCTCCTAACCCCATGAAAGAAAGGCTGAGCCTCAAGATGATGTAAATGTTTCAGTGGCTTTCCACCCTGACAAGAATATGACTGTAGGAATGAGAAACTCTGCGCGATGGAAATGGCATTCTGGGGTCATGAAAATGATCAAATATTGAAATTTGGCAAAAAAAAAAAAAAAATTCTAACCTTCAAATCTGATCTTATAGCTTCTCTCTTACGTCTTGATTAGGATTTATTTCTTTATTATTATTATTATTATTATTTTATTTATTTATCTAAGTTTCATTTCCATTATCTCTCTCTGAAGGGCATTAGGTGATTCCAGTGCTGTTCTGATCAACATCTGGTCCTGCACACAATTTCTGACTCATAAATTCAACATCTGGATTGCAACGGCCATATAACCTGAGCTGGGGCAAACGTGCATCGATTGGATGAGACTTTATTGGTCCCCAGCGGCCAAGCAGGTGTTTGCTGCCGCAGAAACAACAAGATTGTGCTGGTGGAAAAAGATAAACATAGAAATTGAGTATTAAAGAGAGTATTTCAATAAGAAGCATCAAAGGTGCACTGAAGTACAGACTTTTGTTTACGTACTGAAACTGGTGATAGGGTCACTTAAAGTTTGGACTTTTGCTTGATACTGTGGGCGAAGTTGTTTCAGGTATCATTACCAGTGTGTATGGGTAAAACCAAATGACCATCCTGCCCTGGTAATGCCATCCAGACCGAGCTTTCCTTCCCCTCTTTCTTCTCTTCTCTGTAGTGGCCATGTTTTACATTTATCACAGAAGGGGGTCAGAGGAAAATGACGGCTATTTGTTGCAATGACTCGCACAAACAGGAGGAGGCCCAGGAAGATGAACACCTTCAACACGCACGGTGGCAAAACAGGTCACACAAGCAAAGCAAAGAACATTGGACCTGCAGGAAAACAATGAACAATGGGAAGGCGACAAATTCAGCATTACCACCGTGATTGATGAAGTTAATTAAAGTATCAACGGCTTAATGGGGGAGGGTTGTGGGGTGGTGGGGGATCCAGATTCATAAATAAAAAGCTTCTCTGGCCCTAATGAGCCTGTTTGTTGCAGACTCGTCTTTGTATTCTCTCTCCACAGTCGGACAAAGAAAAGTCTGGAGCCATTCCGTCAGGAGAGAAGCCCACGTTTTAATGTGTTGTCTGAGTTTGAAGCAGTCGGCGGCAGGGCATTTCTCATCTCCTTCTTCAACACTTAACCAAATAAAGTGGCTCGTGTGGCTGTGAACGCGAGCAGCCCCCTCCGACGGGGAGAAGGAGTCGCTGGTAATCAAGCAGCTTTAATGTGGGTTTGCAGCAGGGGAACACCGGCAATCAGCTCAGAGACGAACACGCTGTCCAGCCTCGAACAGGACATAATCAGGTTTCAAATCCCAAACCTTTTGGTCTGTTTGTCAGTATAGAAATAATAATGACTGTTGTTTAAATGTAATGTCTCCAGAGATATAATGTAGATGAATGAAAATTAAAGGAAAACAAAATGCAGATGCTCTGTACAGGACACAAGGGCTCTCTGAACGGTTTAATGACTTTGAAAGTGATTTGAATCTGCTGTGGCACCTTTGTATTCACCAGCTCTCAAACTACATGGACGCCGAAGGGAGGTTTTGAAGCAACGTTTTAGACATAGTTCTTCACTAACATCATCAAACGTACCACATGAGGGAATATCTTTTGAAAGCTTAATGTTCCAGAGACTTGTAGAGTCTATGACAAGGAGCACTAAAGCTGTTCTGGAGGCTTGTCCTGAAAACACAGCTTACTTAGACACTTCATGTTGGTTTTCCCTTTTATTTTTCATCCATCTCTATCATGAGCAGAGTTGGCAGTTTAGCCTGAGAGAGAAGAAGTATTGAGATGGAACAGGCCCGATCCTGTGGATTATTATCAGCCAAAGAAGGTTTAATGGAAATTGAGCAATTAGGCTCTCAAATATCTGGTCATTTAATAAAGTGTGTCAAGTGTATATTTTCACTGGATGGTGGTGCCAGAGGAAAGTTCACAAGGTCATCAGCCTCATTCAGAATTGCCCTCGGACCAAAGTGTCCTCCTCTCCTCCATTCCCAGCTGTCCTGTCTTCCTCCTCTTCCTCCTTTCACCCAGCCCGTCCATCAGCAGGAGGGTCCCCCATATGAACCAGGTTCTGATCAAGGTTTCGTCCTATTCAAAGGGAGCTGTTTCTTACCACTGTCCACCAAGTACCAAGTACTGATCTGGGGTCAGACTCTGGGTCTCTTTAAAGCGCTGTGGGACAATTTTGATTTAGAATGCGCTAAATGAAACTGAGTTGAAAATTGAACTGAATTGAATATTAGTATGTGTTCAGTATGCTGTTGTGGCCTGACCCCTGACCTCTGCACTGGATCTTACTTTTGGATTACAAAGTAAATGAATGGTCTTCGTTTAAGTCCCGCTGTACTAGTCCACCAGAGCTCAGCCTTCTTAAAAGGATTCCCCATGGAGTCCAGTTCAAACCAGTTTACCCTCCACTTGATGAATTCTCAGAGGCCCCCGCAGAGAATTGGACAGACAGGATTTATCTCCCATAGGGGACCTCTCTGAAGGTGCAAAAAAATGACCTGCTCCTGCATGAATTAGTAAACACTATATTCTATACAGAGGACATTAACATACTGAGCCCCCGAGTCCTTCTCTTCACCAAGCTAAATCTCGAGGCAGCATAAGTCAGCATCAGTCGGTTCATTTATTCAAGCTGGAGCCTGTGGTCTGATGTGGACTGGAGGAGGTTTATCAACAGCAGCGGTCTGTCTGCGGTGCACTGGGGCAGTTAAACCACATGCTGCATTAAAGACTCGACATCCTGTCATCCTTCACTAGTTAGGATTACGAGCTGCTGTGGCCTAAACACTGTATTTTTATTTTCATGACTGTAACAGGATCCTCACATGAGGAGTCAAAGTCTACACTGTGTATACTGTATACTATTGTAATATAACAGTTAACGAGTACTAAAGAGTCATAAAGTCAACAAAATGATCCAGTAATGTCAATAGCTACCGGTCATACCAGACCAAACAAGACTACAATGGCAAAACCCCTGGGACAGTGTGGCCACAGTTCTCCGGGCTCAATGTTACGGACGTGGTGAGGAGCTTGGAGGCGAACTGCAGCTGAACTGAACAGCATTTAATCAGAATTCCCTCTGGACGCAGTCCTGTAAAGGTATTCTGGACACATCCAACTGGGAGCAGACCCCAGTGCAGACACAGAACATGGAGGATTACATAGCCCGTCTACCCGGAGAATGCCTCGAGCTTTCCCAGGAAGAAGTGGAGGATGTAGCTGGACCCGGCTGCCACCATGACCTGGCCCTGGATAGCTGCTGAAAATGGAAGGGTTGGATGACAAACAGGTGTGGTGATGAATCTGGAGGAAGACTGTTAATGGAGTGTTGGTGGAATGAGCTTTAACATTACTAACCGTAATGTGAAGTCATTAGATTAGTCTGATGAATGTAAAACAGGACTGACTGCTGTTGACCACCAGAAAGAAGAACAGAGAAATGTTAAACAAAACTACATGATCCCAATTCAGCACATCACTCATCAAGAATAATTCCTCGGACAGAAAGAACGACCGTGTCAGACAGAGAAGTGGGAGGAAAGGAAATCCAATCTGAGAGGAAGAAGATAGAGGAGATTTTTCTTCAAGACAAGAGTTTATTAGAATTGGATGAGATATGAGAGAGGACGGAGGTGAAGTATTTCATAAAGATGTGATTTTTCTGTTTGTGAGGGAAGATCAGAATTGAATCCAGACCGGGAAGGAAATGTGATTTCACTGACTCTTTGGGCGACAGGACAGAGCCTCTGGGTGAGTTCGTCTGGAGCTTTCCAAACCAGCCATCATACATATTCATATTGTCAGAACACATCTGCATGGAGATGAGCCGAGCGTCCTGTAATGACCGCGGCCATTAGCAACACCAGCAGTGCAACAGATTCTTCGTCAACATTAGCGCCTGTCCTCGGGCAGAGTCATCTTGTTTCTATTCAGATTTATTGTCATTCGTAACACACTTTGTGTTCCAGCAATACGTTTGGTATTATGGACACGTAGCTGAGAGGGGAGAGCATAAACATCAGCAGACACATCAGCCACATGTGATTTATGAGCAGCCTTCTGCAGCTATTGCTATGTCACCTTATACAGCATCACACAATGTACATTTCCAAGGTGACCAATGAGATCGCCTGATCTACAGGGAAAAACTGCGACACATATAAAGCTGGGAATGTACTCGTAAAAAAAAAAAAGTCCCAGGACATCACTTTGACAGAGGGTGTGAGGACAATGGTCTCATTAAAGCAAAATAGTAAAAATATAGAAATCTAATTCTGGAAGAAAAGGCATGAGTGAGCAAAAGCAGCAGGAGGAAGAGGAGGAGGAGGGGGAGGAGGAGGATGATGATGAGAAACTATTTAGCTGTTTACCCTTCACAGTAATGAGACAGGGTTGGAGTGAATCACTCTATTAGGACGCTGGCATAGATGCAGGTTTATCAAGTCGTGAGCCGACTGTGCTTCTTTAAATACACAAAGGCTGACGTTAATTAGATCAGAGGGATTCGGACCTAAATGACACGATTAATAATCCGTTTCCAATGCGGAGGACGCAAACAGGAGACTCCCTCTGTGGCTTCTGTTACAGCAGCAGGAGGAAGGAGGAGGAGGACTGGATGTCTGCAGAGCGGCTGGACACACTACTGCATGAAAGTCTGACAGGTCTCACACACAAATGCTCTTCTTTTTCTGTGATTTCCTTTACACATTAAAGTAAAAATATAAACCAAACCTAAAGCGGTGTGTTTGTCGTGTCTTATCCTGCCTGTCACCTTTGATAAAAAACTAAAGGAATCAACATTTTCTAATTCTTTACAACACAAAGAGACAATCACTGCACACCAGAGATGTCGATAAGTCTTCCTGCTTTTTGCTGGTGAACTGCAGCCAGATGCTGCTGTGTGGAAGAAGATGGTTGTCTACAAATATTTACCTGAATGACTTTGTGCTCTGAGGGCGTTTGGAAACTGCTCGCATGTTTGGAAACTAATGGCAGTGAAGCTAATGGGCGTATTGATTGCTTTTCAATTGAGGAGCCAGAAGTGTCACAAATTAGATGTTCTCAGCAGCTCTATTTATCATCCACGAGGCGTTCATTGTCAGGCTGAAGAAGTTTGAACAACACATCACACCGGTTTGATTCAGTTTAAATCAACTGCAAATGCTGTGAAGGCCTGGAGGTAAAAGCAGGACGGATTTGGGTTTTTGACTTTTTTGGGGTTTTTTTTATCCTGAATATTAAAATATTCCTTTAAATTTCATGTTCATATCAAACCGATGTTTGAATTCATTTATTTCTGACTTCTGTAAAGTCACGATGAGAATTCTACACACTTTAAATTATGGTAAAACAAAGCTAATCATGGTAACACAAAAGAAAGAAAAGAAACAACACTTTGACACACACAGCTGTGATGCAGTAAGATGAGAATGTAATCTGAACTACAGGACACAGCTCTGAAAGTCTGTGTTAGAGCCTTAAAATGGCTCAAAATAAACTGTAAAGTAAACTTTTAATTTTCTGTGGGAGCTCACAGAATGATACTGAAATATTCTGAGCCATCTTCTCTTTCTGTGTCACTTATCATCCACAGAACACACTGGGATCAGATTTTACCAGTGAGACAACTTTCATAGGAATTTGTATAAATAGTTTGGACTGTGTGGAGAAAAACGAACCCACTCTGAAAAGCAGCCTGATTGATCCATAGATGGAGCTGTGTCGCTAACAGACTGCAGCACGGAGAGCCTCTCAAGATTAATGTTTTAATTATATTTTGATTAATTTTTACATGGAATTTGGTAATTGGAGTTTGATGAATCTTGAATAAAGCACATGGGCCGGCTCCTCCACCATGCATGTTTCTGATGATTAATCTGAGGGAGAGACGTTGTTTCGCCGCCTCACGCAGTCAATCATTCAGTGATTCTGGGAGCAGGTACAGACAGGATGGCTTCATTTAACCCTCCAGGAGCCAAACACAGAGTTATGTACATCCCACACACTCTGTAACACCCTGAGGGGAACCTCTCTGCACACCTCCTTACAGAGAGGACAGAGGTCAAAGGTTGGAGCTTGGTAACTAAAGGACAGTTTTTGAACTGGAAAGGATTCAGATTTTTGCTTAAGGGCACTTCAGCAGACACTCTGCTGTGTTTGACACTTGAATCTAAACTCATGCTTTTTAATGTCTCCCTGCATTCTGAGCACAAATGTCTCATTTAGTTTGAAAACAGATATTTTTCCTACTAACATCTGAATATATGAAGACATTCAACAAAGACAGACAAAAAATAGCTTTCTATTCATATTTTGTACATACATGCATTCACATGCTCCTGTCCTGCTAAGCAGCCACGAGAATAATCTATAAACTGACTGCCTCTCTCTTACTGTTACTTTGCCTCAACAGGTCTGTTGACTTTTTTTTCCAAGGTTCACGTTATTTTGTGTCCTATATGTCAAGGTCCTGTTCTTATCTGTATGCCTCCTGAAAATGGTTTGTCATCAGCTCAGCAACAAGTCACATTAGGGAGAGAAAGCGGGGGGTTATGTAAAGGTGGTGTAACATCCCGTGTGACATTTACTGAACCAGCGAGAGGCAGCAGGAGCAGCTCTACGCCACTAAAAAGCTCTGAGGATCAGTTCTTTAGGTCAACATGAATGTATGAATACCTCCCCAAAGCGGCGGCCATGTTTTCTATATTTGAAAGTTTACCACAGAAGTAAAAAGATGTAACATCAACGTGAGACAGAAAACTACAACATCAACAGCAGATCTGATTCTGCTTTGGTCAAAAGAATAATTACTTATCTTAGCAAATTAAAATTGAAACTAAATTAAACTAATGAACTAAAGTCACAGCAGTAACTGTTACTCTCCATGTGTGGAGGCTGAAGTGGAGAAAATATCTCTTGAGCATGGAAACTGTCACAAACACTCAGGAAAATAAAAACATCAGCTCTTTAGGAAATCCTGTGAGAAGCACTGTCACAGAATTAGAGAGATGATATTTTCCTGACAGAGTGAGGTTTGGGTTTGTCGGACTTTTGCTTTAAAGCGTTAAATAGTGGCAGCTTAAGTCAAACTGGTGGTCAAAGGTCAGAGCCTGTGAACTGAGGGACTAGTTTGGAGCTGGAAGGAATTCAGATTTTTGCTCGAGGGCACTTCAGCAGACGCCCTGCTGTCTTTGAGACTTGATTCTAAACTGCTGCTCTTTAGTGTCCTCACCCAGTCTGGCATCATTGCAGCCATAGTGTTTCCTCTGTCAGTAGCTGCCATATGTGGGCCAACCTGAGTGACAAAATAAACAGCACAGCCTTCCGACTTCAAAGCTCCACTTGTGTGCAAAAAAATAAAAATCAGAAAGCAACATCTTCCCAAACATGACAGCTGAGCGAGATTTGTGTTGGAAGTCTGAAGAGTCTGGGGGAAAGGGAAAAAAAAAAATCATGACAAGGGTAGAAATGATTTTGTTGGTTGATTGGTGTGTCGTGAGAAACATCTGCATTTGATTTCTGAGCGCCGGGGAAAACGTGCTTTCGAGGACGAGAAGTGTCTGATTTTTTGACACGAGAAGCAGCAGTTTGACGAGCCGGGCGCTCCCTCGTGGAAACGCTTCGCTCAGCTGCAGCGTCTCACTGTGAGTCAGTGTGAGTCAGACAGACCCAACACGACGGCTTTGCCTGCTGGAAACACAAAAGGCTGCAAGGCAACCGTTCATCACCCAGATCTTAATCTTCCCGCACAAGTACAACACATTTCTACAATTTCAGAGGTACCGGTAGTTTGAAGATTTTACTTTCTCTTCTTAAGACATTAGAGGAAAATGCATTTTTTACTGCACTGCTTGTTTTCTTTTTCTTTCTCTCTTTTTCCTTTCTGCTTTCTTTATTTTTGCTCTCCTTTGTTTCTTGTGCCCTAAATAGCCAGTGATACAGGCTTTTCTTCAGAACGAGACATTTACTAGAGCAAATTTTACTGTAAATTCTGAAATTTTTTTGTGTGAACACAGGACTTTTACATGTACTGGGACATTCTTTGAAAGCGGGAGGTACAAATACTTGCTGCTGTTTGGATTGTAAATGTCCCCAGTTTGAATCAGATGTATGTTACCTGGATCAATCCATCTGTGTAAAACCTATTCAAAATTCATTTTCCATCAGTCAGTGTTCCATATTTGAGGGAATTCAAGGTTTTACCCAGAGAAATGATGGAGGTAAGTCAGTAGCCAAACCTGCAGGAGAAACAGGTCCCTGGTGGCCAAAATGGGAACTGACTCGACAACAAAACCAAATGAAAGCTCAACACATTTGAACAATGATGGCTCAGAGGTTTGTGTCGTCCCAGGAGATGATCTCTGCTTTCCCCTGAAAGACGTGAGCAAGCTCTCAGTGTGAAGGCCAGAACACAGAGCTGCTTTACAGCGTACTTTAATACAAGATACATGAATTCTCTGCAGGACTTTGGCTGCTGTGCAGCTCGTGATTCACAAACACTAAGTGCCTTTTGAACAACCAGGCCTTAATGCTGCATTCAGGAAAGATGCTCTCATGTTTATGAAATGCAGCCATTCACATCGTCAGACAACTCCAGACTGAATGACGCATGAGGGTTAAGAATACTGTGTACTCACATTCTGGCATTATGTGTCTTACATTAGCTTTAATTACACTGAACAATAGAGGCAGGAAGGAGAGAGGGAGGCAGCTTGTGAAAGTGTCCTCGACGTGTTAACTCTCAAAGGCATTTGTGACTATTCAAATTTCTTGTAACTGTCGTGAGCAAGTTTTTATTTGCTCCCGTTGTTGTTATGGCGGCAGATGTCTCAGAGGCAATTTTAAAACCTCTGACATAAAAACTTTCAAACTTAATGTTTTGTTTTTTGCTTTCTGTGATTTGGGTGAACTCCCCCTTTATGACCCAACATATGGAGCATCAAAAGGAGAGCGCGAGGCAGTTATTCCCTCATTACGTCTGTAACGTGGAGCTTCACAGACAGATTAAAGAACGTCATCACAGACACGGTGCCTCTCTCTCCAGTTTACTGACAGAAACCTGAGTCTGTAGTGTGTTAGGGAAGGAAACTATTGACACAAACAGCACACACTGAGAACAGGTTCACAATAAACATACCTGCCTGTACTTAAACACACACCTTTTTCTATATGAACATACAGACAGAAATAATAGATTCAGTGGGAGATCTGTGTGCTGCTGGCTTTAACATAAGGATGAAGGCGTCTTCTTTATTCAAGACATGCACTGCAAACAAAAGCAAACGTCTCAACGTGCTGAGGGGGAACATATTAAGGTTACTGATGCAGGAAATGTGCCATGAGTGAACTCTAAAGAACAAACAGATCACACACGGGAGACAGAGAAGCAGATGAAGGTGAACAAGGTGGACTCCTGCTTTAACTGGAACATGTGAACCTGTGTGGTGTGAAGAGAAGGATGAGGTGTTTTTAATGGATGGATGGAAACGTGACTGACATGAAGCAGAATGAAACACTGGGTAATAAATGTGTGTGAGTCTGTGTATTGGGCAGATGGAGAGTAAAGAAGTGGATTAAGCTGCACATTTTCAGATTGGATTTTTTTAAAAAAAATTTTAATTGTCAATAGTAAAATTCATTGTAACAGACAATGATTTGGGACAACCATAGCTGCTGTTCTGTGTGATTTTATTTCTATGGGATTTCCTGATAGTGACAAAAAGAAAGACAAGAAAAAAAAAATCACCAACCTTAACCTTCAAAGGCTGCAAACCAAATGTGCACAGCTTCCTGCCTTGGATGCAAACACGGTTTGAAGGTTCTGTAATGTGATGCAGGCTGATGTATAAAACCAGCCTCAGGTTGCTGCACAACAGGAGGAGCAGGTGAGATTCAAACAGAGGACAAGGCAAAATAAAAGCTGTCAGTCTGAGAGAGTCTCTGCAGATGTGCTGGAAGTGAGACAGTGAGTGAGACATATATATACATGTATATTTATACTGTTGATAAAGGTTTTGACAACACAAAACATGAACAACAATGAACAACCTGAACTAATAAAAAGTAGAAATATGACTTTCAAATATGTGTCTGTTGTTTGATGTTTGGTATCAAAGCACACTGCATGCTCTCTGAAACCTTTCTGAAGTGGAAAGTCCCATGTTTGTCCACTGGGTGCTTCTCTGTATGCTTTCCCCTTTATTTCCTGCAAAGTGGATCCACTGCTGCCTGATCTGAATGGAGCTGAGAGCAGGGCATATTTACAGAGCAGAGAATTACAAACTCATATCAAACTTTTACTAAAGCAGCTTCTGTCTTATTTAGGACTTATTTAGGCCTGTAGTCTCTCCAGCCACGATCAGAGCTGCTCTCATGCATCCGTCTGCTGCTGCAGCCTAAGAGCTAAAATGTGAGGATATTTTTCAGTGCCACACAGAATACAGCTGTATCCGGTTGGTAGACCTCCTCCAGGTTGCACACAAATACCCATATTAAGTGCATTACACAGGTATCTAATACGACCTCTGGGGATGGAGGGTGTGTGTACTGACCGAAGCATTCATCCAGAGGAAATCGACCTCATCTGAGAGCAAAAATGATCCATAAACCTCTTATCTGCCCCTGACATACCTGTTCATGGTTCAGAGCAGACAGTCGTACAGTCCGGGTGGCTTGAACCTCCTGAACTGTGACTTTCACTGTTCTGATCTTTACTCATCAATGAATTTTAATTTTCATAGTTTAATAACCCTGACCAAATGACAGCACGGTGAGGAAGATAAGTCACCTCTGTCGTCTCATGAGTGTCACTGTCGCTGCCCAATTAAGACTCCATTTCCCATGAGCCTCATCAGCTCCTGTCCCTCCACACTGAGAACGATACATAGGGTGGAGGTAACAGATGTTTAATGTTTAAAATAAATCCCAACAAACTCAAATGTTTTACTTTGAAAAAAAAAAATACTACAGAGCCTGAAATGTCATGTCCTACATTTATGTCATTTGTGTGTATGTGCAAAACAGCATAGTGAACAATTATCTCTCCTCAAAGTCAAAGCAAGTCTTATTTTGAAGGTCTCTGTTCCTCTCTTCCTCTGCAGCTGTCCAGTGTGGCCCAGTGATTTAAGTGGACATGAGACTGTGATTAATGGTGGTGGTAATGGTTTAGTCAGTGCAGCATATGAGCTCAGCTAACAGCTCGGCTCGCTGCTGTGATTGAAGTCGACAACAGAGTCACCTACACGACCTGTGACACTGTGTTCCTACCTCTCTCCACCCCTCTCTCTCTCCCTGACACACACACACACACACACACACACACACACACACACACACACACACACACACACACACACACACAAACACACACA
>JBBMJY010000002.1:22881760-22916203 GCA_037833715.1 Toxotes lorentzi | reverse complement strand
GGCGGGGGAGGTCGTTCCTCTGTACCGTCTGCTTTTTATGCGCATGAACACAGGTAGATAGGGCAGGAGAATCGCAGACACACACACACACACACACACACACACACACACACACACACACACACACACACACACACACACACAAATTAATACTGGAACAGCAAACACAGCCCAAATATACAGTATGTTCCACTATTTTGTGCAAAACATTGAAACATTTAGAATTTCACAAAATATAAATGTTTAACATTTGAGAATAAAGTTCATGTTTATGCTCAGGGAGTGAACACAAACACACACACACACCTGCACAGAGATTTCCTGCCTTACATCATATTTACCACATTATCATTAGTTCAGATGTTGCTATTCTGGTCACAAGGTCGCAACAGTAATGTTAATGAATGTGCTAAAGAAACAATATTTGTGCATATTTAACTCCACTCAAATCATTTTAATATAAAATATAAACTTTGTTTTAATTTCATGTGTGAAAGGTAAAACTTTGGCACTAACATATCTTTTGTTTTTAGTTTAGTTATTCATTCTCGGTCACCAGGAGATGAATCCTGATGACTTTAATAATCACAACTTTCCCTCTCGTGCCATCATGATTTTGAACCTTTGCACATAAATTGATTGTTCTTGTGAACTTCGGAGGTTCCCTGACTTTCATCCATCATCAAGTCAAAATTGTCTCATACTTCAGTTTGGTTTCCTTTACAATGCGCATTACAGCCTCACATAGCTGCTACTGTGGCTGTAGGGTTTAGTCCCTTTTTGCAGTTATTTATGTTATTTTGTGTGTTTCACGTCTACATTTTATGTCTGATTATTTCAGTCTGTATCATGTGTTTGTACGATGAGCTCATCAAAGTCCCCACATCTGTTTGTTGAAATGGAAATAAACTCAGATCAGTTTACTGTGTTTCATCATGTGTGTACTGTTGTTTTTCTGTTTAACCTTTGCTAATTAAGTTAAGTGCAGTCTGACACCGTTCAAAGCTGAATTTGATTGCAGTGAAATTATCTGTTTAACAGTGAAAGCAGCACAGATATTAAGCCTTTCTGCATTTCTGTCTCCGTTCTGCTGAAATGAAAATGTCACACCGCCACAAACAGCTGATGACCCACAACATGGCTGCCCCAGGGTGGATTACATCACCTGAAAGCTCTCTGCATCCTCACTTCCCTGCAGACTAAACACATGCCCTTTCAAGTGCTGTCTGAACATTTTCACATTTTAGCACAATTAAAGCCCCTCACATCCCAGAGTGATGGCTTCACGCTGGGCAAAGGCCCATTTCAGAGCTTGTTGCCAGTGAATCAGTGGGTGTGTGTTCTGTACGTGAACACCTCAGCAGCAGTGACAACAATTAGCTATCAGAGCAGCAGATAAGACACTGTCTAGACTGACACTTTTAGTCTTGTTTCCAGGTCCTTGGACATCAGAGAATGAATTGACCTGAGGAAATGCATACATGTTGGCTGAATGGATGAACGGATGAATGGATGAATGAATGCATAAGATGTATATATGATGAATGGTTCAGAGATTTTTTTTTATGTACAGAAGCACATTTCACACATGAGGTTACTCCACAAGTTTAGTTTAGTGTAACACTGTGGGCCTAAAGAGCACTGTAATTTCAAAATCCTGTGTATGACCTGCACGTATGGTTTTCTGACAATAAAGCGGACTAAAGTGAACCACAGTAAACTGCTTGAACAGGAACTGAATGAACAAGATGATTTTTGAGGAAAAATTGGCAAAGAAGTTGATTGGAGAAGAAAATATATGAAGACTTCTAATACCGCCACTGACAGAATCTGGGTTTTACTTTTACTTTATTGTAAAATCTTAGAAATTAATCCTTATTCCTTACATAAATACTAGGCCGTCCTCCTGTAAAAAATAAACTTACAGGTCGTCTGTGCAAGAAGCTTATTACCATCTATAGTTCATAAGGTATTTATTCAGTGGGCATAGTAATTATGACGGGAGCAAAGGAACCTGACAAAGTCCACGTTAGGACGAAGCTGTGGTCGGTGGATGGATGGGTCGATAAAACACAGGACTTTCACACAGGAAACCGCTGTCCATTTCCTGTAGGTACCTAGTGGTTCAGAGTTGTTTATGTTATTGCTGTTTATCCGTTCCACATGCTTAATTGCTTGTTTATTATGGTAACCATGGCAACAAAGGTCCAATTCACTGTGATCACACCTCTGTCCCATTCCTGTGAATGTAATTTCATTTCACAAACCTCAATTTGGTACTCAAAGGTCAAAGGTCAAGGTCACTATGACCTCACAAAGCAAGTATTTGGCTGTAACTCAAAAATTCATATGTAACTTATGACAACATTTCACATAAATAGGATAATGATGAAGTGATGACATTTTATATCCAAAAGGTCACAGGTCAACTTGACTGTGATGTCATAATGTTCTGCACCTTTCTGTCCATTATTCAGCACCAAAGAGCAAAGAGCTTAAAATATTTATTATACAGGACAGGATTATGTTGTTGTATTTCATTTATTCATGCATTTGTTCATTCACTCCTTCATCCATTTCATTACCTTTTCAGTTAAATTTCCATCTGCTGCCCTTTAAGCACCATTTTGGTTTGTTTGTTTTATAGAGGGTCAGATGTTTGGATGATAGGTGGGTGGACAGGTGTGGGGTGTGGTCTTTGTGCATTTACAGTCGTATTCAGGATATCATGTTTACATGTGACATTTAATAACCTGGTTATCCAAACCCCTTATACACATAATAATAATATTGTTTCCAGGTGTCTTTTGTCTTTGTCTTTTTCCAACTTATCCCAACAACTGAGGACAAATGATTTCGTTTAAATAGGGTATGAATGTGACTGTAGCTCCCCTGGGTGGCAAATACGCAAATGTTAGCATCTGCCAGGTGCATTTATGTGGAGGAAAAAAAAAAAAAAAACATGGAAAGCACTGCTTGGATGGGGAAGAGATGTTTAATCAACTGCACAAACATATCCAGGAAAAATTCAGGCAGAAAACTACAAGGGAAGAAAATGGACCACAGCAACGCAGCAACACAGCCTGGATCCTGTTGACCCGCTCTGCATGTAGCTGCCATATTATGTGAAGCGAGTTGCATTTTTTAAGTAACGGCCTATATAAAGATTCATTTTGGATTTCTCTCAGCCAAAGAAGATACAGCAATGGCTCTCACAACATTCATACAATTCATACATATTTTCAGGAGGATAATTCCAAGCATACATATAAAATTAGTTCTTGCCTTCATTGATTTTTTAACACTGATAATGTGTTTCAGGCTGCACAGGCTGACACACCAACCTCCACCAAGAGGTTATGTTGCCTGAGGGGCAAAACCCAGGAGAAGAAATGCTGTAAAGCAGTCATGGCTGAGCTGTTGTTAATAAACTGAATGTGAGTCAGAGCCAGTGTCAACATTTTGATCAGCTCCCTCCTCTCTCTCCTGGATTTTGATAGTTGGCCGAAAGTTAACACAGACAGCGTGTCAGTGATTAAATCAAACTGTGAGGGGAACATGTGCCTCCATCCCCGGTGGAACCATAATGAGTCTAGAATGTGATCCAAAACAGCATAATACCAATAACTAGGTTCCATGTGGAAAAATGGAAAGTTTCTATCATCTTGATGGTCACCTTCACAAATCTCTCCTCACAAACAAGCCCCTCTGAGGTTACATGCTGCTCTCCAAAACAGTGGTTGTTTGTACTGTAGAAAACTTTTCACGAATCAGCTTTAGAGGGAAAAAGGAGCATTAAGTAAAGCTGAAATAAAAAAATAGTCATTAATATTTTAATGCTCTATTCATTCTCTATCAGAGTCAAACACAGGGATGACAAAATTGCCAATTTCACTTAAAAGGTTGCATGAAATAGCCATCAAATCACAGAAGCCATAGCACTGTCACTTTGCATCCCCTGTGACAGCTAAAAATATTTCACTAAAATTCAGTTTTTCAGTGTTTCTGTGACTTCAGTGTAAACGTTCTCCTCTCTGATGTGATACGATAAGTGTAAATTCCACACAGATACTTTAAATAAAAACTAAAACTAAAAGTTGGGTGGGGAAGGTTGTGGCTTTATGGAGGCACAGAAGAGGAAGATTTGGATAAATCAGATGGGACATGACTGTCTCTGAAGATTTCGGGGGTCACAGTAATTGGCTGTTGTTTTTATCTCTTCTCCCTCAGCTCAGCAGGAGTTTGTGGACTCGTGCTGAGAGCGAGCGAGGGGAAAAAGAGAAGGTTCCATGTGTTTTGGCCTCGACAAAAAGTGAAATTTTACACTTGAGTAAGTTGATTAATGCGACCTTTTATCAACAAATGTGTTCAGACAGCAAAGCATCTTCCCAGTCTTTCCTGTCGGACTTTGCAAATCACGACAGCACTTCAGTTCTTCTTGGTCTTGTCTTGGTCCCTAGAAGCTGAAGGTTTCTGTTAAAACATAAATTAATAAATAAATAAAAGTCTCCAAACTTTACCGCATTTAGACCTTCAGTTCGGTATCAGTCTTTTGTTTTATAGCACCTTATTCATGCTGTTTTCCATCCATTTTGTACTTCAGTGCTCGTGTTGACACTGTCGGTTTGTGCAGGTCCTTTTCTTTGTTGTGCTCTGACTGTCAGTGTTGTGAATGTGGTTTTCAGGTGAACATATTCCTCTGCTGTTTGTCTGAAGCGAATGTTGGGTAAGTTCTAATGCTTCTAATGGTTTTCTAATCTGCTTCCAATGCAAGACAATTAGTCTTAAAGGGAATTTACTCTGAATCGACTTCATCGTTGTTTATTTTCCTGGGTTGTTTTCTATTGATGCCAAAATGATTTTCGGTCTGTTTTGATTAATGTGACCTGCTTTTTATGTAATGTGCTGCTTGTGAATGAGTCCCTGATGTCACCTGATTGTGTTGGTTGCTTTGCTCTTCGCTGTTTGTCGTATTGATTGTTTCTGTGTCGCAAACTGTACTGAAACCCAAACATCAATGTGGTGCATTGTATCACAGTGTGTTGTCCTGAGACTAAAGTCACTGAGGCTCCATTTAGCTGTACTGATCACTCTTTAGGCTCAACATAGTAACTTATAGTAAGTTTTTGAACATATTCTGTTTGTGTAATCATACAGTAACAGTTAAATGGAGTTTCAAACCTTTTGTATATTTGCAAGAACCTCAAACTAGACGAGGAATATGAGCTTCTGAAAAAGCTAAAACAGCTACAGAGCAGATATCTTTCTAAGATCGATGGTATTTTTCATTCATCTCATATCGTCTTCTTTCTTTATCATGGTGATAATTATCTCTCTTTCTCCCACTTTCCCAGCTGCACAGTTCATATTTGTTTTATAAACTTTCTGTTTTTAGCCTTTGTTTTTAATAATTTGTTGAAATCAACTGAACCTAAAATGACAAGTAGATTTTCACCGCATTCGTGACCTCAAACCACAAAAACAATCAGGGAACAAGTGAGACTCCTGCAGCTTCCTGCTCCTTCAGTTATAAAACCAAATTATTCAACGTCATATGCTCACAAATCACACATACATGTATATGCTCTGTGTACATGCACGGAAACACACTGATATGACACAGCACAAATGGACATGGACACTAAACATTCACACTGACAAACTACACAGCAGACTGATATCACTCAAACATACACATATGTTAACCCCACCAGTGGATGGAGTCAGATACATACAACAGAAACACAAGAGAATAAACATCTCAGTTTCAGAGGCTTCAGAACAAACACTCAACCTCGTGTGGGTGTGTGTGAGAGGCAGACATCGTAGCCTCTGGCAACTACTGGCCACGCTAAGCATCCCGATGCTCTATTCCTGTGTGTGTGTGTGTGTGTGTGCGTGTGTGTGCAGGTGTATGGTGTATGACTTGTGAGAGACTAGTCAGTTTTTCCAGTGATCTGATTGGTCAGTTCTCAGACTGTTGGCAGGTTTTGATCTGATCCTCTGCAGCACAAGTTACTACCATGGTGTAAGAAGCAAACCACTGTCCACCACCCGGGGTTTAACCTGACGTTACCTCACTAATCACCAACCCTGCTTTGTAGTACAGGCCTCTGCTGCGAGGAGAAAACAGAAATCCAGAGAAACAAAACGTCTGCAGGATCTGAGTCAACCTTAAAGGAAACCTTAGATCTTCTTCCACCGTCGCCATGTTGAGCTCAGTCCAGAAGATAATTTGTTATAAACTTACTTTTCTCTCTTTACTTTCTGCATCATCTGCTGATTTCCTAAACTTTTCAGATTGCTTTTGAAAGACCCAGGGACAGCGGTTAACTTCACGTATTGGTGCTTTCATTTAGTTGTCTAGACCAGTTAAGTCTGTTATTCCGTGAGACTCCACTGGAGCTGCCGGAAAAACCTGGATTCAACTTTCATTACCTGTTTTCATTCAGTCATAAAAAACAACCCAGCCTACTCATTAAAGGTTTAAGCTCACTCTTAACTCTCGTTAATACATGTAGCCTTGATTAAAAAACAAAAAACAAAAAACCAAATAGACCTGCCAGCTACAAAATACCATTTGGCATTGTTCACCCTTAGGCTGAGCATTTCTCACCGTTTGTCAATTCAGTGCAATTATTCAGCGTAATAATGCTTATTATCAGCCATTAGAGTAAAGAACAATCTTGCCAAAGCTTCAAGGCTGAAGATTTTTATTTGAAATCACTTTCCTCCCTTGTAATTCTGAGTGTGTTTGTGTGTTTGCTGTGTAATCAGTTTCTCGCACCAATATGAGTTGTGTACGTGGAGGTTAATGGAGTTATTGTAGAGATATGGCTATAAAATGAATTTACTCTGCTTTTATGTCTCCCAGATGCCACACACACACTTCTACCTCCATATTTGTGAGGAGCCTTATTCACTCACGGCGTGCTCTTACCCTAATCCTGATCTTAACAGCAAGTCTAAACAATCAAACAGCCAACAATCTGTTCTCACTCAAGACAAAAATATTTTACTTTCCAAAATATTTCATTCCATCAATTTTCTCTCTCTCCAAAAATGTTCCAAAAAGCTTCTTTTAAAACGTCTCCCCACTTTTCCGATCTTCTGTTCACACTATGTGTAGATCCACAGTTGTGTAGCAAGTCAATGGAATGACATGATTAGATGCTAATTCCCCTGCAGAGGTGTGACTTATCCTGAGGCTTCATGAATCTACTTCATAAACATACAGAGGTGAGAAGAGACAGAAGGGACACAACAGACAGAGCTGGAGTTTATGATGAGTTCAGAGGATGAACAGAACACAAACACAGACACGCTCCCTCATACACACTCAGGGCATCCACTTCTAGCCGCAGCTAACATCTGTACAAGATACAGTGGCTGTTTGGGGTGAATCACATGGCCAGCTTCATAATACTCATCATAATACTATCATTATACTGTGAGGCTAATTTTTATTGTACAGGAAATTTAGAAACAGTGCTCAACAGTGATTGGCTGCAACTTCCTAACACTAAGGTACACACACTACTTCCTGCTAACATTCGCACAATGCAGCACGCGCAGTGAATGAATGAACAAAGTGGTGATTTCGGACACAATCTAAATCTCCCAACTTTTCTAAAATGTCCTCACTTTCCATCCTTGATTTCAAAGAAGACCTCACTTCCCAAAAATGTCACTTGAAAGTAACTTTTCACGTCTCTCATCTTTTCCAAAAAGTCTCACTTTTAAATGTCCTCTTTTTCCTAAAAGTCCTTCACTTTCCTGAAATACCCTTTCTAAAAGTGTTCTCCTTCTCATTCAAGTCTCCTGTACTTGTACTCATGTATTTGTGTACTTGTACTCTTGTAGTTGTGTGTGTGTGTCCTCTGAAGTACACACGCTGACAAGTATAATCTCACCTTCATTTGTAATGGATGCGATGTATTTTCTCTGAACCCGCGCACATACAGATACACTTTCCTCTCCACCTCCTCTGCTCTGGACATGTGGCTCATCTCTGTCCCCTCAGCCTTCTTCCACCTCTACATATTCAACTGCAATTCATTTCTAGACAGCCTCAGACATATTCGGCAGATAAGTGAAGAAAGGAAGCACACTATCTCTGCTATCTGGGCTGGAACAGAGGCAGATTGTTAACAAAACAAAGCAATTTCCCAGCACAAAGGCAGAGAGAGAGCAATCTATCATCGGCCCATGAGAGTCGGGCAGGCAGGCAGAGAGGCAGGCTGCTCCTGGCCTTGAAAATGGGCAGAAAGCCCTTGTTTGTGGCTTCAATCTGCTGCAGCAAGGAGGTAAAAAAGTGTGCGGGCAGATTTAAACACTGCCAGTCTCTATGAAGACTTCTTGGCAGGCAGCAGCTTTCTGACGTCTTGTGGAAAAGTTAGAGGCGGAGACTAGAAGAGAGATTAATGACAAAAGAAAAGAGCGAATAAAAAGGAGCTGTATTTGTTTCAGTTGTGTTTGTGCATCGCGGCTCCTGCTTGAAGAAGCTGGCTGGGATCATTCGTAGCAGCACAACACGCTCCAACATCACATTAAATTGATGTTTCAAACACCTCAGAGAATATTTAAAGAGGCATTAGGTAATATTTTTCTGCCCTGGTCTACAAAATGACCACAGTGTATTCTAGCTGCAGGGGCTGATGGGTTTGTTGATCAGTACCAGTGACTCAGCAGTCACTTTGCCAGCTGCTGAGGAATCTGCCTTTTAACTTCTCTTCTCTCTCTAATTTTAAGACATTTCCAATCAGACCTGGTTCCAGTGTTAGAGGACTGACTGAGAGGGGACTGTTAGAGACTGAGGCTGGAAACTAAATGGAAACAAGGCCTTCGTGTTAATTCAATATCGCCTCATGAAACCATAGTTTCATCTCTTCATAACTACAGGTCATTGTTCTACTATATTACATAAACCTTTTAATGGCATGTACCTGAAGCAACATTCATATTTATACACTTACCTTCGATAATAGTGGAATAACCCTGAGAAATCAGAGTTACATCTCAGAGAAATATAACTGATGCTCCAGCAGTATCAGTATGAAATATGAAAAACAAATTAAAGCAAGAAAACGAACACCCTGAATGATCACTGGTTCTACGATTTTTTTTCTTTACACAGATCCAAGGTGAGTATTTTTTTTCCCATGCGAGGGTTTCATAGATTATGAATGGAAAATAGTGCGCTGGCTTGCTGTTATGTGCAGTCTGTACGTTTGAGACTATGGAAGGAATGGTCGGCCCGCGGGCCCTTTGTGCGTCCCTGTCCGGCCCACGTGAGGGGACGTTCATGCTTTGCACGCGGGTCATAGTTTGCCCAGGTCTGCTCTGCAGTCATCAAAGTAAACTGATAGTTCCATTTATTCTATTTTGTAGTTTTTTTTTATTTCATTAACAGACTACTGCACCCAACATCCACACACACACACGCGCGCGCGCACACGCACACGCACACGCACGCACACGCACACGCACGCACACGCACACGCACACACGCACACACACACACACACACACACACACACACACCATCAATTTCCCTCACTTTTTTCCAGTTTAGTTTTATTTCCAATTACTTTACTGTCAGGACTGTTAAATAGAAACAGCTGCTGAGGTTTACAAAATGCAAAACTGCATGAAACTTTCAATCCAGAGAGAGAGATTTCCATATTTAGTCTGTAACCATTCTGGAGACAGTTGCACATGGTAACTTAAAAATAATTGGAGATATATATCAATATCTGTGGCAGCATATTTTTCCTAAATCTAAACTTCTTTCTCTCCTTCCTCTTTAACTGTCGACGGGAGCAGTCCCTGTCTGCATTCCGCACTTATCAGCGTTACTCAGAGGCCCCAGCAAACACAGATAAACTCAACGTTTTTGATCCTCGAAGAAGAATTTGGGTCATTATGGCAGTGAAGAATAGAGGAGGATGATGGAAAGCATGAGTAAAAAAGATACTAAGTGATGTGAAAAAAATAAATTAAAGATGGTGAATATGTGAGGGAGATAAAACAGTTTCTCCACAATGGCTGAGATTGAATTTGCACTGTGACGGCCATTCGCGTACAAACCTTTTATGGATGCCTGCAGTTTATGGAGTTACAAATTCTGAGACGTCTCCGGTGATTCAGTGATGTTTAAGTGCACTCAGAGGTCCGTTATACCGAGCCGCAGTGTGTGAAGGCTTCATTTCCTGCTTTACCTTCACCAGAAAATACAATTGATGTGAGTTGTTGAGGCAGCGCAGAGGGAAACAATGGCTCATAGGAAAACTGGTTATACTCCGATGCAAGGTCTAATTTCTCTCCGTCACTCTCTCTCTCTCTCTCCCTCTCTCTCTATCTCTATGCTTTTCTGTGTACTTATCTTTGTTCCTCCGTTTCATGCATTTTCCTTTTCATCTCCTTCTCCCCCTCCTTGCTGCACATACACAATAAACGCCCTCTCGTCTGCACCGCACATGTACAGAAACATTCCCCACTGGCCCATTCATATAGAACATGAGTTAGATATTGAGCCACAGAGAGAGAAGAGGAGGAGGAGGAGGGAGTAGAGGAGCACAGGGACACCAGCCAAGTGTGACAGTGGAGTCGTATTTCTTTCCCTGGCCGTCCGCTGTGGACTCTGAGCTGAATACTGAGCGTGCCCACTGCAGAGCCCGAGGACAGGCTCAGCCTCCAGACTAGGAAGAGCTACAGAGCCAGCCAGAGGACCAGATCAACTGCAGAGGCAGCCTGAAGGCCCCTGATCAGCTCCAGATCAAGTATATACACTGCCTGAAGACCAGTTCAGATCAGTATTCATCACAGTTATCAAACATTAGCTGAGGCGGTTCGTAACACTTCTAATTCAGTACGCAGACCACGACACTGGTGACCTCCCCCTGCATCACTCCATTGCAGTCCCTGTCATAACTACCTGGTTCCAACACGCCTTCACTCCACATCCACAGAAAACCACGATCAGAGCTGCGACCACCAGAGGCCTCGAGTCCAGACCACTCCTGTTCAGTGATGCCGCATCAACCTGGCAATGCAGTTATTTAAATTAGAATAATAAATATCAAGATCAGTGTGACGATGACAGAAACAACATCCGACCATGGAGGAAAACAGCAACATGTAACATGACACTGTGATATGATCACACGTTTGTTGTTCAAAGTGAGACCCAACTTCATTTTCATTTCCAGTGTCAGTCTGACTTTAACAACCTCCATTCAACAGCTGCATCCTTTTATCTTAATTAGACCATAAAAAAAAGAAATATTGATGAACTGTAATGGAGCTTTAGTAAGATAAACTTGTTGGGCAAGACAGGGATGTGCAGGCAATTCATGGACATGTCCCTGACCCTTTAAATGTTACCTTACATTATAGTGCATCACAAGATGTGACATATTCTGCTGATTGTAAAAATCTGTAAGTTCTCATCATGTATTGCTGCAAATCTGAATATACAATTAAAAAATGTGATTCAGGCAAAGTGCAGCACTTTTATGCCCCAGGCTACTGAAAGGAGTTATCTGTGGTCCAAATCGTCCAGATGAAAATTATTTATAAAATAAATAACAATGTTCATTTGGTCAGAGGGGAAACTGGAAGACAATTTTCTGCTTCAGTCCAGAAAATCTTCCCCTCACTTCTAGATAATCACTACAGTTGGCAACAGCAGCCCCCAAAACAGTGATGCCCACACTCACAGATGCTCCCTAATGGAACTGGCAAAGTATGCTTACTGGACATCAACCCTACGGCAAACACCCTGGTCCAAAAGTACTGTTTTCCAAAAACACAAAGCTGTACTATTTCAGGAACGTGCACACTTTAGGTGACAGAGATTACAGGTCTGTATGCATGGCATGTAGGTGTACAAGGACACTTTAGCAGCCAGACAGGGACTTAAACAGGGTCTGTCCAACTGTCCTGGAACCTCAAAGTGAAAGCACGGTCTCACTTGGTTAGTAAGTAGCAACACTGCAATACAGGCCAGTGAAACCTGCTAAAGGGTTGAAGGGAATGGCAGTGTCGAGTCCAGTCTGAAGTATCTCAACAAACCAGACAACCATAATCTGCACCTTAGTAAATGTACTCAATTACTATTCACCACTGTGGGTCAAACTGAAGGAGGATTTCATTTATCTGACGCTTGTTGATGCATTTTCTATATTCATTGCACTTAGAAGCAATTTCCAAACTCTAAATTAAAAATTAAAAAATAAGAATCTAAACCAGAACAGAAAGACTGGTACAGCTGCAAAGAAGTAAAAGTGTATCTGAATGTCTCTCAATAATGAGGAGAGTTCAGTACATTAATACACTCAGCAGAAACATCTCTTCCATTTTCCGGAGTGTTGACTGGGTAAATACCATCAGGACTGCTAAAGTTCACTGGATTAGAGGCTTTTTCATTCATGAACCACACTGCTTCTATCGCTGAGAGGGATCAAGACTTGCTGCCAGCTTAATTGCAGACGGAGGAGTGTTATCAGCATAAAAACAATCTCCCATGATTATATACAAAGTTAATTAAAAACTATCCCTCCTCTTCGCTCAGCCGTGGAAATCTTAATCTCTACATATGAACAAAATAAATAAACACTGCCAGAACAACGGCTGAATCTGCACCATGTAAGCCTCTTGGCCCTCCGATAATGATGTAGGATCCAATATCTTGAGCTGCTAATTGCAGGGCTGGTGCCCCGCCCACACTTTGTGATGCGTAACTTTCTGCATAATTGATTGGAGGGTTTTAACAGTAACAGAATAACCAGCAGGCTCAGACGTCAGTCCTGATACACACCATTAAAATGCAAATCGAGCTCAGTGATAAAAAAAGACTGAGATCTAACTCAGTGTGGAGACTGAGGGAGATGAACACTGAATCACACCAAGCTGCCCCCCCCCCCCCTCTCTCTCTTATCCCCAGGATGGAGCTCCAGCCGGGCTGCTGTCCTCTCCGCTGTGCTCAGGGCAGAGCTATCTATCTCAGAGAGTTATATCAATGAAATCAGCAAAGGAGCCATAAGTCTCAGTGTTTCACCACAGTCTGTTCAATAAGTTGATGTTGCCATGCAACAAAACCAAGTCAGTCAGTGAGGAGAGCGGTAGCAAGGAGGATGATGGGAAATGTTGCACCAGGGGCCAAAAGCAGCACTAGCTGATGCTAAAACCTAATTTGTTTTTACTTTCTAAGACGTAGCTGAAATATACAGATTAGATCCCATCCTGGGTTTCATTGTTCTAAATAACTGGAAGTCTTTTTAATTGAGCAGTATATCATTTTCCTCTGGCTTTGTGTGCTCTACATATTTTATATATATATATACATATATATAAAATATGTAAATACATAAAGAGGTAAGGCAAGTTCATCTGCATATTACATTTTATACATGACTGCAATTTCAGGTGCTATTTGAGTCCTGAATCATAATCTGTGGGCATTTATTCAAGTCAGTTTTCCACACTTTTCCTTTGGGATGAATAAAAATACTCTGTTTTTAATATATTTACATTTGTTGTTATTATTGTCCCTCAACAGTAAATGTGCAAGTTCACCATACATATTTCCTAATAATAAAACATGCTGTGTTATCAAAGTCAAAACAGCATCTTTCTCTGCTGTTTACACCTGAAAGCTACACAGAACAACTGTAGTCTAACTGATTAGCCTCTCTTCAGGTAAACTGCAGCTGCAGGAGTTGAGAGCCTTGCTCAAGGGCACCACAATGTTGGTAATGAGCGAGGGGCAAGTGCTGCCCACACAGATTTATCCTTAGGTTTGGTCCTAAACTACTGAGAGATTTATCAAGACGCAGAAAGTATTTCAAACTCAGTGGACTCATCTGAGAATTGGTACGATATGTCCAGATTTCTTTGTCTTTGTTAGGGCTTAGCAGCAGCATCCTGAATGAGCTGAGGCTACCTGAGAGCTTCCTGAACTGTTAAAATAATTCAGCCCCCTGGAAGCCATGACTGGACATAAATCCTCGAATGTTTTAAAGCTACGCTAACCAAAACGTTTTATGCAAAACAAATACAAATAACATCAAACCACTCATTCGTATGAACATAATTTGTACATATACACATGCAGTCATTTGTTTTAGTAACTGGATGGTTCATTTTACCTGCATGCACTTCATATGATGTTTTTGAAATATAAAATGAACAGTAAGAAGCTCATGAAGCATTCTCACCAGACACACATGACAAACCTTCACAACAGAGACAAAAGCAGCTCATGTAGTCGTGACTGCAGATCCAGAGAGATATTAGTGGGAAGACTGTACAGCACAGCGGGAGGTGATTCATAAGTCAGTTTGGGTTTGTTTCTAAAAACTAGTTTGCGAGGGAGTGCATTAGCCTGACTAACGGAAAGAGTGCGTCACGCCGCGTGTCATGAAGCTGTTCATTGAATCATGATGGATAAACGTGGTGAAAGTGCAACACTAATGAAGGCAACTTTGATATGACAGTTTGGACTCAGGGGATCCCCCTCCTTACCACATCAAGGGAGGACTGTTCATAAACACCACTGAGTAAGAGAAGCCGAGGCAAATATGACACTGATTAATGACACAAAAATCAATTAACTCTACAACATCGACGTTTGTCCTGTTTGGTTACAGGCACTCAAATGATCAGATGCTGGTGAAGTAACTTTGAAATGCAAACGAGGCACCTCGGAAAAGAAGCTGAGCCTACGGAAACACTGAATGTGTGTCAAAACATCACCAACTTCTCTGCCAGTCCTATGAGCCGCGGCATCATCTGCTGCTACGCTCGCATAGCTACAGTTAGCTCATTATTAATGGGCCTCATTCCGTGAGTGTGCAAAGAGCAGATGGCAAACTCTCGGCAGATCATGAGTGTACAGGGCGAGCATCTACGCTCGGTGTGCAAAGAGAATGAGGAGGAGAAGAAGCAAAAGGGCCCGCCTGGCTGCTTCAAGGGATTCCAAACGTGATGTCACTCCTAATCCCATCAGGAAAACACAGCAAAATCCGCCGCCGTCGGGCCACAGTCACGCAGATTGGCCATGGCAGCAGCCGTGGATGGGATAGGCCTATAAATAGGACAGCCTCTGGTGTTGTCAGTGGGGACTGGGTGGCAGACGACTCTCCTCCGACGGACGGGGGTCACGGAGAGAGAGAGGAGAGGGAAGGATTCCCCCTGTGATTCAATGCCAAAACACTCGTCCCCAATGTCATGCGTTCGCTGTGACACACTCGGGCAGAGCAGCCGCAGGGCGCAGCAGCAGCAAACACACTCAGACACACTCAAACACTGCACTGGTTGGCTGTGACTTTGCAGACTGCCGAGCTGCGTGTCAAAAGATAAGATTATATTTGGTCTTACACTTCGTACATTACAATAGATGTGTTGCTAGTGTACAGTGAGTGTGCTGGCTCGCTGCAGGCTGTGGAGGTGAGAGCAGCTCAGGTTGGTATCACCACAGTTGTCACTGGGACTGGGAGGCATAGCATGCAATGCTCCTTGTACTTTAATTCTGCATCTGCCCTGCATTCATGTTGGAGTTGAGTTTTCCTTCAGGAAAGGCATGATGACTGCAGGAGAAATGGAGCCAGCAGACCAGATATCTGTCTTCTGCAGTTCTGTCTCTTATAGTAAGAAATTGAAATTCTGACTTTGCTTCCTGTTTCCTACCACAAGTGTTTGTTTCTCTCAACCATGACCACCGTCGTTCCATAACCATTTGATAAACTGGTTCCAGTCAGTCAATTATTCTGTCAAACAGATTTCTAAAGTAGACTGTTGCGTTTCAGAGTGGCTGAAAAGTGAATTTCTTTAAATGCTAATCGTTGACATATGTCTGGTAGAGACTGACAGCTCCTTATGATTTGGATGTTGTTGCTGTATTTGCTGGCTGTTGCTGTCAGAAGTTGCCTACTTTTCTCAAGTGAGTTTCAATGGCAGTGACACAGAATGAAAGTTGATTAGGAAATCACAACTCTGGGCTAAATAGCTGCTCCACAAAGCTGCTGCTGCAGCTGAGTGACAGCTCTGAATCCTCAGTGTGTTTAAGAACTTGCATCGAGTAGAGTGATCCAGCGGACGGATTATGCAGATCCAGACACATGCATCACAAAGCTGAGAAAAAAATAAGACTTCCTGTGGCAGAGTGTGTCTGCAGGGGCTTTAACAGGAGTCACAGTCATGTGTTTTCTCATGACTGCAGTCATACATGACTAAGTTGCTGAATGGATTATGCACATGCAGGCAAATGTGACTGAAAAAGTGTACACATGAAACTCACACACAGAGGTGTCCATGCCAGAAAGGGATTATGTTCTTTGACTGGGAAATCTCCCCTGACGAAGTAGCACACTACTGTCAGATTCACCGAGTACAACAACTCTACATGAAAGTCTGCTGTGACACTAATACAGAAACACATAACTATAAGTCACACCGATAGCAGTGTCATGTTTTAATGCACAGTTGCTGTGCTTTTGGTCCTGCGACTGGAGGTGTTTAAAAAAAGACATCTTATGTTCTCTTACTTACTTACGAAGCACAGGAATGATATGATAGCCAGCGGTTTAAGAGTTTTATTTAGAGTTCTGAATGTTGGTAAAGATTTAATCCAGTTCATAGAACATATAGAAAATCATTCATATATCAGGCTGCATGTAGACAATAGTTAAAACAATTTAACTCTATTTTCATCTCTCCTGCAAATCTCCTTTACCCGACAAGTCATTAAAAGAAACTGAAACACAAACACAAAGTGGAGGCACCATTTTCATCTGTTAATAAGCAGCGACTTCACAAAGATTAAACATCTTCAGCTAATTTCAGAGTTCAAGTTCCTACACAGCCACGTTCACCTACACAGGTGTTTTCACTTGTTTTCCTGATTAAACCTCCCACCCTCAACCTGAGCACAGGGCTAATCAACCACAACAGAAGACACCTGCATGGATGTGCAGTCTGCACATTGTTAAATTAAAATGTTTATCTCTGCAAGGATGTCCTGTATCTATTCACCTGTATGTGTACATATATGGTAGGTATCCACCTGGATGAATGTATAGTGTTCGTGTTTTAAGACTGTCCCTGTAGAAAAGTTTTTTGAGGTAAAGCTGTGTTCATACTTCAGAATTGAACAAGACTTAGAGAAACAGTAGGTTTATTTTAACATGTTTCAGCTCTTACCCCTTTTCATCAAGAAAGAGCACAGCAGAGGAACAATGTAAAGGTTCAATCAGACCGGGTTTCACCAGCCAAAACATTCTCATCAGGAAGGACAGGAAATAAACAAGGACGTAAATAAACAAGGACACAAACAATCAGTATTTCTTGAATGACCAGTCAGTGCTACCCCTGCCTCAAACTGACAGACAGCCTCAGGATTTTGCAGGTCAAAGTTCAGGCAGATTGAACTCTGCACAGAGTGAATGAGGGTCAATACATGACTGTAAGCGAATGTATCTGGCTTGGTTCCTTACTGACATTGCTAAAGTTCTTTATAATCAGTGATGTTGCAACAGTATTTGAATTTTTAGGTTAAAGAAAACAAAACTAAATGAACAAAAGTAAAAATACTAAGCACTCTGCACCATCACTGCTTAAATCTGTTGGTTCTGCAGCAGCAGGACGCCTGGTCAGAGCTGCTGTACTGTTTAAAATTATCAGTAATGAAAAGTGACATAAAGAACCAGCTGACCTCTGAAGCTCTGACCCCTCAGTTCACCCCGCAGGCCCCTCAGCTGCTGTTTGACGCGCTGATTGGTGCACAGACAACTGCCTGAATGTTAACTATGTGTGAAAACCAGAGTGGGAAGAATTTAACTGCAGCTCTCTTCTCCCATTAATAATATCACATATTATAAGATTCTTCTTTTTTTTTTTTTTTTTTTGCGTTTTGACATAAATTAAGATCGCAGACATTATTAACATCTGCTCAAACTTTAGAACAGTCTGCATCAGAAAATACAAACTCTCCGTCATACTCATAAATATGGACTTGCATGCAAAGTGATAAATTGTTTTTTTTGTTCTCATTATTCTATGGCTGAGCTGCTAATTTGTTTGCTGGTTCCTGAGTATTGCAGAACAGGATTTAATGAGCTCTGGGCCTTTCATGGAGTTTTTCCCTCAGGACGTTGTAACTTTTAGAAAAGCTAAAAACAACAACAAATAAACTTATAAACTCTTTGTATAATTATAATTTCAATTTTTACCTTTGCCATGGAGGTCCTGCAAAATTTGATGTAAAATATGAATAGATGATTGTTTTCTGGTTTACAAGTGTTTCTTAATATTAATATAATATTTGTGACATTTTTGGAATGCTTTCACTATTTTCCCATGAACTTGGGTCATGATTCCTTGATCAATCTTGAATTCGTATGTTTACATTTTTAGCCATGCTGTCAGTGTGGATGGACTGCCACAAAATTTGATCACCTTTCAAGTTTTCACTGGGATGAATTGTAATTACTTTTAATTTAGTGCCATCATCAGATAAAAATTTGAATTTGTACAATGCTTTGGTTTCTGACCAAATACCTCCCTAAATAAAAACATCAGCATGTCAACATCATCACTGTCACAAACAACAACAGTTTTTTTTTTCTTCCCAAGTTAGTCTGTCAGTATTGTGCATGGTGTGTGTTACAGGTGTAAACTGATGCAGGTAAAATACACACTGTTGGTGCATGTTGCATTTTAGCCTTGTTAATCTGCATCTGGCTCCAGCTCTGCATAAAAACACACAAAGTGACAGCCGTGGTGAAGGTTCAGTCTCCCTCAGTGCTTTTACATCATTATTATTTAAAATTCATAAAAATGTCAAACAGATACTATGGGTTTAATTTGGTCCAGGTCTAATGCAATTAAAACAAATCCTGCTGATGTCTGTCCTTGTCCCGAGTTTCCTCTTCTTGTCTATGCAGGCAGACTTAAATGAACACATTTGCACGGTAATGTCCTCCTATTCTGTGAGACCTCTCACAGCTCATCGCCATAAAAACAGATGGCTCTCCTGCAGACCAGCATCCCTACTGTGTTCGCTGGCGATGGTGAAATGAGCCACACTGGCTGTGACGCAGTTTCACCATGGTTAGAATATGTTGTCATGCGACTGGCGAATAGAACGGGGAGCTGAATAACAATACAATACAATGTCAGGCAATGACAGATGCCTCTCCCGGGACCAGTCGTGTGACCTGGGAGATTGTGTGTGTGTGTGTGTGTGTGTGTGTGTGTGCTTGCATACCTATCCAACAGTGGACCTCCCAATCACCACACACTCACCAACAGTGGACCTGCGAGCCAACAAGGGACATTTTGGAGGTCCACTTTTGGTCATTCTGTAAATCAATCTATAATTATTTCTAAAACTCCACAAAGAAGCGAAGGAATAAAGCTGTGCACCATCTATTCAAAATATGTTGCCTTTAACCGTGTTACCACGTGTAGTTCAATCAATGAAGACACCAAATCCCAAGCAGAGGGGAGATGTTTATTTTAATAGTTTAAAGATCTTTGACGACGACCTCGTCGATAAAATCAATCCTTTTGAGTACGATCCTATAAATTGTAGTCACTTCGGAGATTCCCCCTGGGGAGCTGTGGACAGACCGTGACACTGATGGTGGAGGAGCGGGGTGGGTGGGGTAGGGGGGGTGAAGCTGCATTCCCTGCAGTGACAGAAAAATGATGCAAGGAGAGGTTTAAATTCACTGGTCGACACACAAGACATCAGTCTTCTCTCCTTTCTGTTGCTGCTGGTACAAGATGATCCAACACAACACAATTGTCTAGTATACTGTATTAGCATAGTTCAAAATTTGACCACTCTTTTTCTGGTGAGTCCCCCATCTTCATGGAACTGCAGTACAAAATTGATTGGATTTCCCTTTAATAGAATAGTCAAGAAATTTTTTACTAGTTCAGGAATTTCAGTTCCCAAATTATTTCTTTTGGAAGAGCAAATGACCCTTAAACCACTGAGCAAACAAATTATTTAAGAAATAAATCACGTAGACAAAACTGGAATTGTATATTTAGTCTGAAATGATGCAGATTTCTATCCATGATGTTTAACATTGGTGAAGGCTCTTCTCTGTCCATTTAGATTGGTGCATTTCAACTCACAGAGAAGCGACAGTCAAGCGCAACAAGCCATCAAACTCTAAGCTAACACGCATCAACAAAAATCAACAATCACATCTTACTGAACAAATATGGAGTATGACTTGGAGCAATTCTTTTCAGAGGAGACAAACAGAAGACAGACTCTGCCTCACAGTGGAACTGTGATGCGTTTTGAAGGCTGTGAGTAAGTTGATGGGATCGTTGCAAAGGCACAAAGCTGCTGGAGAGAAGCCTGTGAGCAAAACAAAGGCCCTCAGCTCCCAAAGAATCAAAGTTGCCAAGCTGTGACAAACCGGAGAAGGGGAAGTCAAAACGAATTCCTCACACTGTGATTGACCCTCTCGCTCGCAAAACGTGTCAACTTGGCGGTTGCAACATTAAGACAACATGGATCAGACATGCCAGGGAAAAGACATCTAATCACTCACTGAAAGAACACAGGAATATGGAAAAATGTGAGAGACAGAGCAAAGATGGTTTGATTTATGAGGTTTGATGGAGCTTATCAGTCACAGACAAACCGTGAGGAGACATCAAGTTGACAAAGTAAAATTCAAACTGGGAATCATTTTAGGGCAGATTGACAGTTAAGTCTCTGAAGCTTTTCTGGAGTTGAAAGTTTGGGACCGTGCATGGAATTTCAAAGTGAGCTGGAACATTACTTTAGCACTTTTGTTATATTTTCTGTGGCTGAACTCTTGCAACATCAGTCATTACAGTGCTGACGTGATGAGTTCTGCTGCTGAGCCCCAAACACAGAAAGCCATTTATCAAGTTCACCAAAAAATAGGGAACTTACTGAAGACCGCCAGCCACATGTGCACATCATATCTCCAAAGGAAAGTGAACAAATATGTGTTATGAGAAATGGACTTTACATGAACAAACATGTCCACAAACTGCTCTTATTTAGACAAAACGACAATCTCTTATAGTTATTGAAGTGTGCTGTGTGTGAAGGAGCAAACCTGAAAACGTTATCAATCAGAAGCATCTATGATTCCCTGGATTAACAGATTTGTAATGGTGCATCGTACAATTCTCCTCCATAGTCTTCAGATAACAAATCCACCACTCATACCAGCAGCAGCTTCATCCCTCTCCCCTCTGATTCTCTGTTCTGCACATGGACAACATAATTTTCCTCCCCCTCCTGATAAGATGTTCCTCATAATCCCCCTGGGATGCCCCTCACCCGCCCCCCTCCTGCTCCTGTTGCAGTAATATATCGGATTGATCAGGGCCGATCCATACAATTAGCCAGGAGTCAAAGCTTTTGAGTTAGTGTCCTTCAAATCCAGAACTGCTGACTCAATGAAGCACCGCCGAGCACCGTCAGGCCTCATCTCCACTGCGGTGCCAAAAACAGGCCAGTCCCTGCTTAACCAGTAAAAAAGGGTCATAACAGATTTAATATTTGCAGATACATTTGTTAGGTTGAGTTCCTAAACTGAAGAAGCTGAACTTGGACTTGCTGTAAAGAGGTTTGTGTAGAGTTTTGTCTGTGGGTGTCTGACTGGTCTGACTGACCTCAACTGCATTTGCACCAGTACATACATGAGAATTTACAGTTGTCTTGTTATTTATTATTTTATATGTGGTCTTTTCTTAATGTGGTGTCACCACCATCAGAACATACAACTCATGTTTGTACATGAAGCTGCAGCCAACAGCTGGTTGGCTTAGCTTCTCCTTGCCTCCCAGAACCTCTTATGTTCACAGATTAGCACATTATATCTCATTTGATTTATCCACATAAAACCAAAACATAAAAACAACATGTTGTGGTTTTAGCAGGGTTTGTGTTTGGGGTTATTTTTTGGGTGGGAGCAGTAACTTCCTGGAGTCTTATGTAGGAAATTTGTGTGTGGCCCCAATGCTCATTGGAAACATATTGATAAAAGGTTTTTGAACCTTTAATTTTATATATTTTTTTGTCTCTTTAAAGGACAAAGCAACATTGTGGATTTGTCTTATTGCCAACAAATCCAATGAAAACACCAAAACCAACAGTTTATCTCTTTATACTTTAACTTCTCTGCTCTGTCTGTGGTTCTCAGCACCAAGTTCACTGGTTTCTTCTGGGGATGTAAATCTTTCTGATCCTAAAACAGCTTGGGACTATAGTGGTACTTCTGGTGTCAGGACGGTGTATGTGGGACAGAGTCAAAAAAATGTGTATTTTAAATAAGTATAACCAGCTTTGGACACACACACACACACACACACACACACACACAAACAAACAATACCTGTTGTCATGATAATTTTGTTGACAACAAAACAGAGCGTGTCACACAAATTACAACAAAAGTGAAATACAGTTTTGAAGGAATGGAAAAGTAGATGAGAAGAGTAGAAGGAGAAGAGTAATAAGAAAAATAGCTTCTCAGCATCTGAAGTTAAAATCTGACTGGCCTATCCGGAATTTAATTTTTGTGTTATTTAGCCCGCCATCAACATCCCTCATCTGTTGTTGCTTTTAAACAATTTGCAGAGCTTTTAGTGTTTGACTGAGCCATTAAAGCTAAGAAACATCGCTCACTTAAGTTGCATTTAGATGTGGGGTTAACAAAGTGAAAGGCTTGGACAAAAAGCATGTTTGGCCTCTAACAGCTCTTTGTGATGGGGCAACACTGGAAAGAGCTTTTTAATACATTAGCGTTTCTCATGCGAGTATAGATTTATATGAGTATGGATCATTTTTACTTCCATCCACACAACAACAAAACCCCTGAAATCTAAATTTTGGAGAAAGCTGTAAATGGACAAAGTGCAGTGTATATTTTATTGTTGTAATATTCCTGACAGGCATTAATTTGGTCTGTGATGGTCTTTGGAACGACCTGCCTGAGGAGTTTAAACTGTCTGTGAATCACTGTCATTTGTTAAATCACTCCTTTAACCTCGGTTTATGGACTTATTTTCATGTCAAGTCTTTTATCTCTGTGTTTTATGACTGGTTTAACTTGTGACTCTAAGCACAGAATATTTTATATTTCAGTCTTAAAAATCTGTTTCATGTGGTTTTGGTTTCTTTATGTGAAAAAAACTTTTTAAAGTTACTTTTGAATCCAGACACACAAGAATCATTCTCCAAACTCTTCATGGCCTCACTTCTTCTGCTTTTCACTTCATATTAACATACAAGCCTTCTCACTCACATGCTACATAAATGTCACACTGTAGTTTGTTGTAAATGTGTTGTATTCATATGATCTGCTCTATTGTATTCTATTCTTCATAGACACTTTGTGTTCGCTGCATCATTTTACTGTTTGTTGCTGCAAAAGCTGGATACACCTATAATGTTAATCTTTGGGCAATACAGATTTTAAGTTGACGAGTTCTGCAAAAACTGCAGCTATTTGTCAACATTTTGGAGATAACTGCTTTTCTGGACAATATGTAATTGTCAGTTAACACTGATATGTATCCTAAAATAATATTTAAAAATGCTCTGTTGATAAATAACCAAACGGTAAGTATGTACTTAATCACACTGATGCAAAGATATTGTAAATCCAATAATGGTCAGTCCTTCCCTCAAATCAGACAGCTCTTCTCATATTCATTATGATCAGCTGCTGCTACACTCAGAGGTCAAGTTAGAGCTCAGTGAGCTGAGGAGGGAAATATTCAGAGAGATTCAGGAGGACGTCAGAGTCCTCAGTCTAACGCCGCAGTGTGACAATCAGCACCACAGATCCATTTAGCATTCATCTCATTACACAAGCGTCTTAGTCATCAGTAGACTCGAGTGTGTGTGTATAAGTGTGTGAAGATAGATAGAAGCGCCATCTCTCTCACTCAACCACCACACGTATACTTATCTTTACAAAGACATTGTAAGTGCAGTGTAATCGTGTCACCATCAGGCCGAGTAAATGACTTCTGAGAGCGGTCATTTTTCAGTTACGCTGATGTTTGGCAGGAGCCAGAGTTCTCCGGTCGTTCTGCATTTTGGACTCGTCTGCAGCGTAGCTCTGCACTGCTGCTGCAGTACGCTCAGACACCGCAGGTAATAACCGCCTCCACTGGAGGTGTAAAGGCATGTCACACAACATTAAAATGATTTCTCCTGGCTTTGCATTCAGCAGGCAGCTTGTTTTGGCCCACGGTGAGATTATATGTTTGTGTTGTGTGAAACCGAGTTGCAGCTTGTGTGTTCAGTCCAAATTAATGTCCCCTGACCAGTCACCAATCTGAAAAACCGAATAACGTGTTTGTTTTAAACAGTTCTGTTAATTTATGACCTGTTAATTAGTTTTGATCTGATACTTCAGGATGTACAACATATACACTTTGCAAAATGCAAAACTTAAAAATACAACCCTGACTGAGAAATTATGTCCAAATAAAACCAAACTGCTTCACAGTTATGTTGTTGTGGAAATTCATTTGCTGGCTGGAATTTCTCCAGAGGTGATGTTTTTTTTTTTTTGTTTTTTTTTTTGTGAATGAATAAATGAAGCACTTCATTTATTGATGGTAGCAAGTTGCCAGGAGGTGGTTGGGGGTTGTGCGAAGCGCTACCACACCAGAGACCAGGATTCGCATCCTGAGTCCCGTCTGTGGTTTTGCCAACAAAAGCACTTTGGTAAAGGTCAGAGATAGATGGTGTTTTTTGGTTAAATGTAAACAAACAGTAAATCATTAGGTTCAAAACCTAAAGATACCTTACATAATATGGTTCTATTAACACATAAATAAAATAAGTGAGCGACATGATTCTGTTCCCACAGTTCAAGCAGACTAAGTCGCTCACGTCTGAACCTATAACTGTGAATGATGTTAATTTAAGTTGTGGAGGACAGAGCAGTACACGTCTTTCATTCTGTATTCCAGTGGTGTACAACTCTACTCATCTTTCTATCCCCTACTCCTAAAAATTGACACCGGACATAAAACACAAGGTACAGAATTATAATAAAGGACCATCATTTCCAGGGATACTGGGCTGTGATTGGCTAACTTAGCCCAACTTTGGCACTCATTTTTACCTGCACCAAGGACTGTGGATTTTCTGCCCTATGCCTCACGTTAGGAAGGAAATCACAATGACCACTACGGAAAAGAGGAATGATTGCAGCAGAAAGTAATTCTCTTGAAACACTGTACAAATATGACATGAATATTAAATCAGATCCAAATCTGTAGTTTATGGCTTTACAACCGTTTCCCACAGAATATGGGTCTCAGTTTCCTTCAGAAACTCCTGAGGTTGCTAAAGTTTTGGTTAAGAAATTGAATTGGCTTTGTTCTGCATGACCAAACTAATTCTGCACTACAGAGAGGAAAAAATGGAAAAACTGGATCAACATTGGCCTCTGAATCTTTGCAATAAGGTGTTAAGGGAATTAAATTCGCAGAAGCCTTACTCAAGCAAAATAAACAAACAATAAACCTGCCACAAATACTCACTTTGTTTTACTTACATCTCTGGCACTCACGGTTTGTCCTACAGCAAACAAGCATTTTGGTGATGAAAAGCCTGTTTATTTGATTTATGACACACTGTTTGGTGCACATTTTTAACTCATTTCCACGTTCTTACGTCTTCTAACAACCCCATTTGGCTGAGTCTTGTGGTGAAGATGCTCACTCTCTCACGCAGACACACACTCGTACACACACACCGTTTCCATTTTCCTCTTCCTTCTCCTGGACAAAAATATCAGGGGAACTCAATCAGCGTGCTGATAGTGAAATGCCACTGAGCAGGGCTGGAGGGAATGCACCTGAGAGGCTCAGTGATTTATTGCGAGGCAAAGCTGAAGCCAAGTCGCCAACTCTAATTAGAAAATCCTGTGCAGGCAGCTGAATGCAGCAGCAAGCCTTAAATCTCAGAGCCGTCAGCCTCAGACTGCTGCAGCATCCCGGCTCAGTGTGGAGAAAGATCAGTTCTTGCATCAGCACAGCCAACATCCCTGTTTCACCCTGTGTACATGAACACTAGACCATGTTCTAATCTATTGTGGGTATCCTTGTGTGTTAGCATGTGTTTATGCTTGTGGACACAACTAATTGTAGACATGAACTTCTAGAAAATATACATAACATATGTGCTGACATTTCTGTATGTGGCAAGAAAAAACTCCCTTTTAACAGGAAGAAACCTTGATCAGATTATAATTATTTACATTACAGTTGGTATAGAATATTAATCCAAAATGTATCTGAAGCAGTTTGTGTCTTCCTGCAAAGTGTGTACATGTGTGTGCACGTTGTGTGTAGTGAGTGTGGGCCCCAGTGTGTGTGTGTCTGTGTGTATCTGGTTTGTGTGTTTATATGCTTCCATCTTGGACTACAGCCCACGGTCCCAACGCTTGGATGAAGCGAAAGAAAAGGCCACGATAAAGGTGATACACATGGTGTATTTCAGTGTCAATCCTCAGTTGCCCACACACACACACACACACACAGAGACGGATCTACGCACACACAAACACACTCTAACTGATGCAAAGCTGTCTTGACACAGACACACACACACGCACAAACAGGCACGTACAAAAACCCAGATACATGGCTGACAGAAAAAGAAAAAAAAAAACAAACAAAAAAAAACCCAGCAGTATCAATGGAAGAAGGGCTCGTCCGCTGAATTGTGTTTTGATGTCTGCTGGCACGCAGAGAATACATTTAAACGTCTGTCCCACTGTAGATACAGAGCACACACGCACACACACACACACACACACACACACCAGCACTGTCAAATAATGGTCCAATAAATGCAAATTACAGGCGTTTTTCTATTCAAAGCTGTGCTTATCAGAGCTGCTCATATATTTATACCTCGGGATCAGAATAATGTTTATTCAACATGAGAGTCCAGCCAACAAATCACCTCTCTTATTATTCTGAAGATTAATTTCAGTTGTATTCAGCAGCTTTAAGTCGTCAGCAGTGGGTGAACAGTGAAGCCAGACCGATATATTGGGAAGTCAGTATTATAGACCAATATCACACTGATATTTGATAATCTGCATGTTTTCCATGTTAGAACCTCTTGTTTCTTAAGGTTTATTTATCTGTACAGCAAATTCCCAATGCAGTCTCTTGTGACCTTAAGACTCTGAATCACTCTCTCCACTCACAGCCAGAGCAGCAGGAAAAGCTCCTCTACATTCAGGTGCTGCAACTCAGCATATACCTGCCATACAAGACCATTCTGGAGTCACATGGGTAGCATTAGGTGTCATGGCTTTGACCTCTGACCTCCATACACCTGGCAACTTGTGATATTGCTCATCTGGAAAGTTCAGCATGTTTTACTGTTGCACTCATCGTTATTCAGGGTATCAGTTAAACATCTGAGACAAATGAGGCCATTTAAAAAATGTAAATGCTCACCTTGGGCCAGCCTGTTAACACATTCCCTCTCATCTGTATTCATCCACCAGCCGGCTCACCTGACATAGTACTGATAATATCTTTATTGTCTGTCACAGTGTGACCTCCATAGAGGTAATTCACAGCTGATTATACTCTTTTCCCAGCTGTCTGGGTTAATTAATATGAGTTGCGTGATGGAGACTGGTGTAAAAAGCTCCCATTCATTCCTCCTGCTTCAGTCCTGCATTAGCCCTGATGGCACTACATGCTTCAGCACTGCACTGTAGAGCCCACTGGGTATGTCTGCATTGTAAATTAATGTCAGAGTTTGTTAATTTTATTTCACATCCACCTTTGTCAGAGTTCGCTGCTGTGGTGTTTCCACATACACACACCTGTCAATCAAAACAGTGTAGGTGGCAAACTGATGCCACCATCTTTGGATTTTTCTGGGAGTCTGAAGTTTTTTGGGGGGGCTAACTGCTAATGCTTATGTCTCATCTTTTTCTGTTTCTATGAAGGCTTTCTGGTCAGGCTTTATTTATTTGAAGGAACATTACCTCACTGAACACTCACCTCCTATAGCTATAGGCTTGAACATTGGCTCTAAATGTAGTTGGAGTTAGCTTGATTCAGAACAGTTTTCATGATTCCAATGGTGACTTACTTATGGTGACAAACAAAATACTGTATATGTCTGTACGGTGAGTATCTTTGAATTTTTTTTTTTTTTTAAAATATGGCTTTATTTTGTCAATTATTAATGTTATGCCAACATGGATGCAGCATCGGGTAATCACTAAATACAACCAGCTTTACATTGGTGGTTTGCTGTATTTTTGCATATTCTTGGTAAAAATGTTAGTATTTGGTCCAGATATAAATGGACAGCAGAGAAGTTTTTGGAGAAGTTTCCACAGGCATCTTACTACAAGAAACTATTGTACCTGTTTTGAATCCAAGCTGCCTTTCTCCATAGAAATCCTACAAATTTTAAAGGTTTCAGGGGAACATTTGATACTCAAAACCTTAAATTCTTGTTTTGTATTCCTCTAAAATTGACATGTTCTGAAGTACAGAGAGATAACTAAATGATTTTGCCAGTGATGGGTCCGCAGTGCAGCCGCAGTTCTGGAGGAATCCAATTAAAAGTTGACTTCAGTGGCTCTGTCTCTGTTAATTCAGCTCCCGCTGTGTTGTTCCCATCTGTTGTTTGTACATAACATAATTAGGATCTTTGGTTAAACACAGGATTCATTACTTATGTATGCCACCAAAATATTCCTTGTTTCAATTATGCAAAAAATTATTTGAATAATTCAGGACTGAAATACAGACATCTTAATGTGACACGGCTTTCTGAAAGGAGAGCTTATGACTTTTTAACATACAATTCAAAGGTTATGCACTTTTTTGAGAGAAGTACTGTGTGGAAAGAATGATGTAATTTAATGATATTGTAAGTGATAGTGAAACGAGGATTGATCCCTGTGGTACTCCTCAACCGACTGGAAGAGACTTTAAAGAAAAAATTGTCTTTCTTATTGAAGAATTTGGCTCTTTTTTGGTCTTGCTGTGTTGGAGATCTGTTTTAGTAATGCTGCCACATCCTCAGTTCTTAGCTCATATTTTGCTGAGTAAAACTGAGCTATAATAAGGTCCAGGGTGCAACACAAGGAAAAATCAAAAAGTTGTTTTTATTTCAAAACCAACTGCAACAACCCAAGTTTTCCCTATAGGGTAAGAATGATCTTTTTTTTTTTTCGATGTTATTATATGGTCTGTGGTATCAGATCTTTCTTGTTACCTCCAGGCTCATAAGAAAAATGTGAATATTGCCATTATAAGGAGGATTAACCAGCCAATATTTATCCTGGGCAGATGCTCAGATATTCAGTTGATTAACAGATCTGGCACATAATGCTGAAAGTGTGTAATCAGGGAAATTGGAAAAGAAATAACTGTTTGACTGTTTGAGTTTTGAAAGACAAATTTTGAATCTAACCTAAAATGAGGAGGAATGATGCGGCAGATTTCAGATCAGAGAAGCAATGTAGTGATCAGAACATCACAGATTCTGGATCTAGGAAACCATTTGCCTCTCTATCTACAAGTTTCAGATAATTACTTAAACTCAGGACAAATACTGTATTTTCTTAAATGAACATTTGTGCAAACTTGCTCAAAACATCTAATGATAAAAGCAGTGAAAACAAAATGTTTAAGAGGATGATCAGATAATAATGATGTGCAAATGCAAAGTGTGTGTGCTGCAGTGTAAAGGACTAATACTGGATCAGACTGATTTTGGCAAAATCATGTCACAGTCAATAAAGAGCAAATGGTAATTGCAGGTAAACTCTGGTCTCCTGTATGAAAGTCTGACTTCCTGCTCCATAGAAGATGCTCGACTTCCAGGATTGGATGCAAACGTTGGTGCTGGATGTAAATTAAAAGGTGACAATTCATTCATATGGATGAAATTCCTACATGCTGGGCCTCTACACATGATCGGTTCCAGACTCACATTGTGCCTGCATGAGTAATTGTTTTGCCATGGAGAGAGAAAAGATGGCTGACCACAGCATTATCTTGTGCATCTACGCTGATAGAATTTCAGTCCAGACTCAGGGTTTGCTTGCTAGCTTTTTTCTCGCAGAGTGTCAGCGATCAGACAGAGCTACCAGGTTTGTGAAGCTTTCTTGCTACCTGGTGCACAGTGGTGACATAAACCTGTCGATCACCTCTGCACTGTGATCTGTGCTCCATCTTGCGGTGAGCACAGCTCAATCTTCTGAGTATGTTTAGGGCATTAATTCATGTCAATGCAATGTTGCCTTAAGCAACAGAAAACTGTGGGGTTTTTTTTGTGTGTGTGTGTGTGTGTGTGTGTGTGTGTGTGTGTGTGTGTGTAGGTTTTCATGTTCATGTGTATGTGTCTGTATTTCTGATGCTGCATTTTTCTACATTCTTTGCCGTATGACATAAGAAAAATCCTTATTTGCCTGCGAGCACATGGGAGTAAAGGGTGAGAGAGAATGCATGTGTTTGCATATGTGTGTGTGGGTAAGCTGAAGATACACTGAAACGTCAGCTATTTTCAAGAGTCCAATATTTTCCGCCACAGTCAACAGTTGCCTCAAGGCACAGTGGAAACTCCCATTTGGCTCTGAGTCTCTACTCCCTCCTCCACAACCCCCCAACTGCAAACACACACAATAAACACACACCCACTCATACACACACACACACACACATCCTCGCCTCCTTGGGTATAATTAAGTATTTGAAGGAACTGCAGTCAATAAAAGAGCAGTCGTCTCTTAACTTTGATCAAAGCGTCGGCTGACGAGTCTTTGGTGCACAGTACAGTTTATTTTTCCAAGTGGGTTTAAAAAAAAGGAAGACATGCACACATACATCCTTGTTTTTCTGTATTTGTGGGGACCCATCACTGACAAACCTCAACCTAATCTAAACCTGATTCTAACCTGAAACAGCCTCAACCCTCAAACAGCCACTTAAACTTGTGTGGTCCAGTGTTTCAGTCCCCACAAAGCTGTGAGACCCCACATGTATAGTAAAACAAGTCTGCACACACGCACACAGTATTTCCTCAAATAAAAAGCAGTAGTCAATTAAAAGTTGAGTCTCTGATGATTGTTGCGCATGTGGTTTCTCAAGACATCATCTTAATTCAGTTTATCTGCTCTGAGCTATTCATGCAAGGAATCACCTCACTGCAAACCATCTTCAGCACTTGTGCATATGTGTATGCGTTGCACCTGTGCTGTATTAGTTATAATGATTGTGTATTTTCAGTATGAGTGTACATCCATGTGAATCTGTCCCTTTTTGTTCCATAGAGAACAAATTAAATCACATATTTTCATAATGAAATCTGTATCTCTCCCCCTCTCTCTCTCTCTCTCTCATATATATATGTATGTATGAATGTATAGATTTCTCTTAAAAAAATATTATGATATGTGTTATATGTTGTATGGATATGTAGTGCATCCAAGGAAAACTCAAAGATGGCAGCTTGGGGGCATGCAGGCATGTTCTTCATGAGCCTCATCACAGCAAAACAGAAATCTTTTAAATACATGTATGTAGTGATCTTTGAAAAGTCAGTTGAAAAAACTGACCTCACTTGCTTACCAACTTGTATTGAAGACAAATACTTCATATGGCACATATATAAAGTGCGCAAATGAACACATGCTAAACGTTTTGAGGTTATGTCACTGTTAGAGTCCATTTATATTTATTCTGCCTTATGGACGTTCTCTGGTGTGGACAGCTGGTCGGCTTTTAATGCGCCTGCTATGCTGAATGGCGGGGCTCTGACTGGGGTGTCTCCTTTATGGAGATTGATACCAGGCGTTTTGCAGCAGCTGCAGAAAACGTGACCTGTGCTGCATCTGCATAAGGCTTATCCGTGTCGAGCCACACAGGTCACTCCGACTAATGAAGCCATCAAGGCAGATTTTTACAACAGAACCCCAGAAAGGCTGTGGAGGAACCGCACTGAGTGGCTGTTTGTCCTTCAGTGTCCTCTGCTGCCTTTAGCTTTTTAATCATGTGAATGGGACTAATAATCTGCACGGTCCTAAACTCAAAACTGAAACTGTGTTACTTCATTTGGCTCCCTCAGTGTCCAAATGCCTCCTGGTGAAAATACCTGTTAACTGATACTGTGTCTTGCAATAGTCTTTTTGAGCCGGCACTTTGTCACTAAAGGAAAAGCAGGAGTGTTAATAATATTAAGAAGAAGCCATGACAGTTTGACAGTGAGACAGCATGCACAATGGTGTTATTTATACTTGTGCTTTTCCTACATTTTTAAACCTTGTGGTAGCCTATGATAATGGATCTAAGACTGACAGTCATTGTGTGTCTGTGTTTTGTTGCAGATCTTTTCAAAACCATACGCCTTATCGTGATGTGTTGTTTTGTCCTAGGCATCAGTAAAATTCTTTAGATAAACCCAGCACTATTCTACAAGTCTTGTCTACTTTATTTGACAGCAGTCTGAGAACCTGCCACCTGTAATTTTATTTGGTGACCTATCAATTTAACTCTTTCTTACACAATCTGATGGTCATTTGTTTACCTTTGGCCAAGCCAGTGAGGTTGTGTGTGATGTTAGAAGAGACACTGTTGTGTTACTCGTGTGAAGAGTCTGCTGTCACACAGACTAGCTTTGCGCATGCATTTGCATATGATTAGTTAGAGTGCACACACCTGCGTAAGGTTTTGTAGTTTTCAGTGTTTGGCAGCATGTTGTTATCTTAAATTTGTTGTTATGGTCAGATACAGGAAAATACAGAATCAGTACATTTTAATTCAGTTCTTTAAGGTGATGAGTAAGTTGCTAGTTATTTATGCATCAGCATCTGATTTCGGGCATGTAGAGAACTACTTAGATCACCAGACCTCGAGTTATTTTAGAGTAGAAAAGCTTCCAGATGTTGAAATGCATCCCAATGAAACAGAGACAATTTTCCTTGGATTGACAGATACTGAAAGCGGATGACTGCTGTGACACCTAATGTGAAACTCACTGCTAAATCTTCTGAAACTTGGCTCACCTGATGTGTGAAACTTCCCTGTTTATCAACCATCCAAGCCTGGAGTGTTTATGATACCTGGGCCAATTCTTGTGACAGACCTCAACAGTAATAATTTTCTCCTGCAGACAGCAATCTGTCTGGCAGTGTTGTATATCTGGTGCAAAATGAAGAAACAGATGACATCCTAAGAAAAGGCTGAAAGGCTTCTGCTGGGATTGGCAGCTTTACAATAAACTGGCAGCAGTACAGGAATAGGCGTCCAGAATACTTGTCTCTGTCACAGACTTCAGCATTGAGATTAATGGTAATTAGGTTTGACCAATGAAAGACGTCACTGGGGGTTGTGATGACTGTGATGCATCTTGGTAACTGCATTGTGTTTTTTTTAACTGTGTCTTAGATTTCAATGAATGGTTTTCTAGGCCTTTCAACGGATTTCCTAACTTTATACTTCAGTTAATTTCAGTACGCTTTCAGCTTGCAAACCTCACAGGAAACAGTTCTCCACATGTGGAGTGAAGCTCCGGCAGATGACGCAAGTGCACTGTTAGTCTCCCACAGGTGGTGCATTTAAGCTATCATGCTTTTCTTTACCTTACCTGCTGTTGCACTGCTCACCTGAAAGGTCTTTTATAACTTCTGCAATTGCCTGCTGCTACTGCAGCTATGGTTCAATTGGTATTTTAATTATAAGCCCCATCTCCACCCTGGTATACACCAGGAGGCTCTGATCTCAAATTTACTCAGAGTTCTCAGGTTGTACCTGCCATGGAAGAGCCCACTGATTCAGCCCACACAGAATCTGACCTCTACCATCGCAGTCACGTAACATTTCTAAAACAAACAAAACTATTTTATTTTTTATATTTTGGGAAGAGACTCCATGAGGAGTGTAAAGAAAGAAAACTGAATTATTTTTATTTCTTGATTTATCTGTTTCATTTCTGTCACCTTCCTCAGCTCTACATGCCCCAAAATGAAACCAAAAGGTTTGTAGTTCGTTGAACCGTTCGTTGAACCGTTGAGTTCAACAGTTTGCACTGTTGAACTCAACAGTAGTGTGTTTTGAATGGCTGCTTGTGGAAATTACACCTCACTTCAAGTGCACAAGAAAAAAGAAAATGAAGTTTAAAGAAATAAAGGGATTTGTGTGTACAATGTGTGTCAGACAAACATTTATGTGAGTCATGGATGAGCACTGCTTTACAAAAAATGTTGATATTAAAGTTACAATATGCATTGGTTTCTTTTCCAATAAAAAAACAAACTTGAATTCAAGACTGGATAAAATTTTCTTTATCCATCCATTTTCTACCGCTTAATCCGTCAGGGTCGCGGGGGAGCTGGAGCCTATCCCAGCTGACTATGGGCGAGA